>CM070598.1:22094237-22604872 GCA_036346395.1 Hsuehochloa calcarea | reverse complement strand
CCACTCCTCTCCTCCCTCCTTCCTCGAGCCCGCCGCGTGCGCCCTCCCCCTCCGCTCCCTACTTTTCCCTCCCCCTCCTCTCTCTCCTCTTCCCCCTCTCCCGTGCGGTTAACAAGTGGGGCCCATCACACATCACGATGGCTCAGCAGCGTCCGTGTGTGGACTCGATCCACGCGATCGTAAGCGCACCGAGGCCACGTGTTGGCGTCAGAATTTTCCGACTCTTCTGATTTTCTCTTTAACTAAAAATTCTTTGTAAAACTTCAAAAATTCATAACTTTTTCATTATAACTCCGAAAATTATGAAACTTGTGCCCAAAAATTTGTAAAATCAAGACCTTTATTTTGGTACTGGTGTGTAAATTTTGGAGATCATTTGTTTTGTGAATGGAATTTATTTGGTTTGTTGTTGTCTTTTCTTTTCCGGTTCGTTCGCCCGAGTAGAGTTCGAAGAAGCCGACGACCTCAACTTCAACCAGGCTCAAGGCCTCTCCCGCTTGACCCAGGCGAGTCAACACTTTGATCATGTTGAACCTACATTTTATGCAAATTATATCCTTTTAAAATAGCAAATTGCATGCTTTAGTTTCTTATGCAAATATGTGTTAAATAGTCCTAAGGTAGTTAAATACCAACTTGTTGACTAAATAATTAGTATACCATTTCCTTGATGAATTGTGATCCCTAATCCTTGTCACCCTAGTAAATATTTGGTAATCTACTAGTTGTAAGTTGTACTTAAATGTCATGCTAGTCTTGTTTAAGTACCGAGGTGTCAACTACCCCCAAATCATCATTCTTTCATCATAACAATTGTTTTGGATAGTCATTGGGGAAAATGACTGAAAAAGGTTGAGATAATTTGTTTTCTACTTCCCAAAGCCCTAAAAACTTGCTAATACCCCACTGGGCAGATGGTATGCTGGAGGATATAAGGTTGGGTACGAATGTAGCCCAAGTCATGCTGTGGTGTGGTTGACATGTGGTGAGAACCGCCTAGATAACTTTAAGGACTTAATCCTGTGATGATCTCTTATTGCAAAACAGTACAACCACAGGTCTATAATGGTGTCGACCTGGCTAAATAATTTGTATCCATCAGTACTAGTTACACCAGGTAGATGTCTCGCAACGTCATAGGCCTCCGAGCCTATGGGTTGGGAAGTTCTTAGCGCAAGAGGGGGTTTGGGGGCATAGTTGACGCGAGTGCGAGAGCGTAACTACTCTCAGACGAAACCTTAGCGGGTGTAACAAACACTGGGGGATGCATTGTAAAGGCCTTGTGGTAATCTCCCTTGATTCACATGTCTAAGAAAACGTGTGTGTATATATCAAGATGATTATCTCTTGTGGGTAAAGTGTACACTCTCTGCAGAGAAATAAAAACTGTTCGAACAGTCGTGCCCACGGTCACGGGTGGGCATAGGAACTTACAAGAGTTAGTTCTATTTCAAAACAACTTTGTGGGTGCGTTAAAAATTGTGACGGGCTCATCGGGCCCTTGATTTGAATTTTCCTGGGTAGTCCTACCCAGTGTTGGTAATAGGTGGCTGTAACCACCATTAAAAAATAAGCATGAGGTGGAGGTAGCCTCCGCTGTATTTAATACTGCACAATTATTCTTTTAAGAAAACTTGTTTTAGTCAAAATGTTGGGTGTTAGGACTTTCTAATTATGCGTATTTATAAATGTTGCTTTATGCAAAAAAAAAAAAAAGAACCCGAGCCATCCTTGTTAAGCACTGTATTTCTATAATTGCATCTGTTGTGTTGGCTCGCGAGCACGGAAGTTGTGCTCACCCTCGCTCTTTCCCCGAAACCTTCAGAATCTGCCGACCAGGACGACTATGCGTATGTGGAGGAGCAAGGATTTGACGACCAAGACCAGGGCGAGGAGTAGTGAAGTCTGTAGTCTAGGGCTCGGCACAGTCTAGCTGGCTCCGTAGGTGTGGTGCACAACCAATATTCACCAACTCTTTGGTTAAAATCGGTTGTACGTAAGTCACCGCAGTCGCTCGCCTGTGAGGAGTTGCACCCTGCCCCCTTTTGCTTTCGCGCATGCTTCTTTAAGTTGTGTAATGAATTTATTTGGCCTGACCGGCCCTCTTTTGTAAACTTGACCCGATGTGGTCTATTTAACTCTATGGTTGTAATATTATGTTTGGTATGGTCTGCGATGCATGAAATGATCCAGTGATGTGTTTTGTGAGCGCTACCTACTGATCCAAGGAGTAGCGCAGTGATCTCTCAAAGGATTCTGGATTAAGAAAATCTGGGTCCGACACCAAGTAAAAAAACTAATAAAAGAGGAACAAATAACCTGCATACCCCAAAGAACCTATTGGGTATTTTCTTTGCAACATACGTAGATACAATACTAAGTGCATAGTGGCCAATTAGCTAGGACTTATTGCTTTTGCTCATCATTCTTAGTTCTACACTTACCTTTACTTTCATTATGTTTTACTAACTCTTCCTCTTGTTTCAAAATTGTAGATGGCTGGCTCCATCATCCGAGGACCCTTGGGACTTTTTCTCCCATGGAGAAGAAGCCGGACAGTACGTGGCCATTCTCTGGCAGCTTATGTTGTATCTGGGGTACTACCGCCTGCCTATCTTCAGGGGCCGGGCGACCATATCCTGGACAAAAAATCTTGGACCATGGAGGTTTTTCTCTATGCTCGAGAAGGAGAGTTTACTACTCAAACCTTCCAGGCCCCGACACCCCAGACCAGTTGTGTGGATGCCATGTAGGACGTCGCACACTTCGCCACTGCTCACCTGTGCGGCATGCAAAGGGGTATCCTGCAGTGTTCGATCTACCGCCACTTCCCATGCCTGCTCGAGGGGAAGCACTGCCCAAAGGTCACCAACACCAGTGACAACGACCCCCGCTGGACGCACCAGGTCCAGTTGACCCAAGTATGGCGGCGACCATCAATGCCGTCGAGGATGAAGTTGCCCAGCTGCGGATGCACCTCACCTCCAGTTATGAGCACTCCGACACCCTTCGCCACAACTTGCTCAAGGAGAGCGAAGCCTACCAGGAGACAAGGCGTGAAAGGGACGCCGCCATCGCCAAGCTGACGTGACTCACCGCGGCTGCCAGGATCACTGCCTCAGCACTTCCTCCTCAGCCAGACGCCACCTCTAGCAACAGGATGATCGTTCGACCACTTCGCCCCAGAGGAGCTCGCACGAGGATGACCACGTGCAAGAGCGTGCGGCGCCCTAGTCCGCTGCCTGCTCTCGACCTTGGAGGACCCAGCCTCGGTGCCGCCTCAGCCGTTCCTGATCCTACTCCCGTCGCCCGACCTCTCGGCGACCGCTCCTCACCACTCACCGAGCCGCTCCGCTCCCGAACACTTGGCCCATTGTAGCGGCCGGCTCCCGATGGAAGAGTAGAAAGGCTAGACCAGGGTAGCTAGTAGTGCTTGCTAGGCAGTATTTTGGGTTACAAGCACTCTTTTTTTGTTTTCCCCTTTGTAGACGTTGTGTTGTAATTGGTGTCGTGGCTTAGCATAGCCTATATGCTATGTTTTATAAGTCATGTAAACACTTAACCCCTGTAATATTAATGTGTTGTAGCCAGTTAAGGCTCTTGTGTGGCATTGGCTGTTTACTCCGCTTGGTTTTTGCTCTTTTGTGTGCCTTAGAGGGCTAGTGAACCCTCATATATCTCCTCTTGTCCTAATCTAGGTTGTTCTCTCAGATGCTACCCCGAAGAACCGCTGCCCCACCCCGTGGTGCCTTTGCCGCCGGCCGTGGTCGTGGCCGTGGGCAAGTTCCAGACCTGCCTCCTCCACTGCCAGCTAACCCAACCATGGCGCAAGTAATGTTGCAGCAGACACAAATCCTTCAACCCCTGCTTGCCTACCAGCAGACCAAAGCAGCCGGTCGCCACTCTAAATTGGCAGATTTCCTCCAAACAAGACCTCTTACCTTCGCGCCCGCCACAGAACCCGTGGAAGTAGAGGACTGGCCAGGTGCTCAGAGGAGAACAAAGTGGATTTCGCCACTCGCCAACTGAAGGGAGCAGCTGCTGCTTGGTGGGAAATTATCTCGCTGCTCACAGCGGCAAAAGCTGAGTGGCCGACGAGGAATCTACGGCACAAGGAGAGACAGCAGTACTCGAAGCTCCACAAGACCCTGCGACTGAAGAGTTTACCGAAGCTTAGATAGCCATAGCAGAGGAACCAGCCACGCATTCAATTTCTTGGAGTGAATTCAAGCAAACTTTCAGAACCAATTTCATCCCAGCTGGAACGATGAGGTTAAAGAAGAACGAGTTCAGATCCCTCAAGCAAGGGCATATGTCTGTCAATGAGTACCTGACGAGATTCAACCAGCTCGCTCGCTACGCCCCCCAGGACGTTGCCGACAAGGAAGAGAAGATCGACAGGTTCTTGGAAGGGATGCGTGAAGACATGAGAAGCTAGCTTATCCTTCACGACTACCCCAGCTTTCACCACCTGATTAACAAAGCCCTTCTGATGGAGAATGAGAGGAAGACTGCATAGAGCAATCGCAAGAGGAAGATGGCGTTCCAGAAGCCGCAAAGCAACTTCCCGCATAAGTCCACCTTCCAGGGAGGCTCGTCTTCCAGGCCGTCTGCAGCATTGCCACCAAGAACTCCAGCTCCAGTTCAGTAGCCTAGTGGATCCGGTTTTCGCGCTCTTCGCCCCACCGAACCACCTGCAGTGCATAATCCGGTAGCCCATCTCCATTGCTTCCACTATGGAGAAAAGGGACACTTCGCCAATCGGTGCCCCCAACGCCAAACTACTCCCACGAAGATCAAGCCAAGAGCCACATCCGCTCAAGGCCAACCGCCCGTGCCAAACAGAAGCCACCAGGCACCTCAAGCCCCCAGGTCCACCCCAGCACCGAATCGCGGCCGAGTGAACCATGTTATAGCGGAAGAAGCACAGCAAGCCACTGGAGTTCTAATGGGTACGTTTCTTGTTAAATCAGTACCAGCACAAGTTTTGTTTGATTCTAGGGGCTTCACATTCTTTTATTTCAAGGGGGTTTGTTGAGAAGCTTGAACTGCCAATCTGCAAGTTAAAGAAACCCGTGGTGCTCAACTCACCCGGGAGATCCTTAATTGCTACGTTAGTAAGTCCCTCGGTAGAAATTGCTATGGGAGATTCCAGATTTCTAGCAAGCCTTCTAGTGCTTCTAGCCCAAACCTTGGACATCATCCTAGGGATGGATTGGTTGGCCAGATATCAAGGAATAATAGATTGTGCCAACAGAAAGGTGGTACTCACCAAAGACCCCGAAACCATGATAAAAATCAGTGTGGACCGCTCCTCTGGTTTGGATCATGCGATCCATAACCTGGAGGAAATACCCTTGGAAGCAATATCAGTAGTCCAGGAGTATCCGGAGGTTTTCCAGAAGAACTACCTGGCATGCCACCAAACCGAGACATTGAGTTTGTAATCAACTTGAAGCTAGGAACTGCCCCGATTGCTAAGATACCATATAGGATGGCGGCTAATGAACTTAAGGAGCTCAAAGTACATATGGAAGAACTGCAAGACAAAGGATTCATCAGACCTAGCTCATCTCCCTGGGGTTCGTCGGTACTTTTTGTCAAGAAGAAGGACGGTACCCCCAGATTGTGTGTGGACTATAGGGCCCTCAATGAGGTAACCATCAAAAATAAGTATCCTCTGCCCCGCATTGATGACCTATTCGATCAGCTGACAGGAGCCGCAATGTTTTCCAAGATAGAGCTAAGGTTAGGGTACCATCAGCTTAAGATCAGGGTTGAGGACATTCCCAAGACGACTTTTACTACCCGGTATGGCCTGTTCGAGTACACAGTCATGTCGTTTGGCTCGACCAATGCGCCAGCCTACTTCATGAATCTCATGAATAAAGTGTTTATGGAATACTTGGACAAATTTGTCGTCGTGTTCATAGATGACATTCTAATCTATTCCAAGAACAATGAAGATCATGCTGAGCATCTGCACTTGGTCCTCGGGAAGCTTAAAGAACATCAGCTTTATGCTAAGTACAGTAAGTGCGACTTTTGACTCCAAGAGATCAGTTTCCTTGGGCATATTGTGTCCGCTAGAGGAATCGTGGTAGACCCCTCGAAGGTAAAGGATGTTTTGGATTGGAAACAACCAACTTCCATGATCAAAGTGCATAGTTTTCTCAGCTTGGCTGGATACTACCAACGCTTCATTGAAGGATTCTCCAAGTTGTCCAGACCAAAGACCCACCTGCTCAAGAAGGAAAAGAAGTACGAATGGACAGAAGCGTGTGAGAAGAGTTTTCAGGAGTTAAAAGAAGAGGTTAACCATTGCACCCGTGTTAGTCCTGCCGGATATACATAAGGACTTTGAGGTTTATTGTGATGCTTCGCGCCAAGGTCTTGGCTGCGTGCTCATGCAAGGAGGAAAGGTCGTGGCATACACATCCAAACAACTCTGTCCCCATGAAGAAAAGTATCCAACTCATGACTTAGAATTAGCAGTAGTAGTGCATGCCCTAAAGATTTGGCAGCATTACTCGATTGGAAATCATTGCAACATCTACACATACCACAAGAGTCTCAAATATATTTTCACCCAAACGAATCTCAACCTTCGGCAAAGAAGATGGCTGGAATTGATTAAGGATTACAACTTGGATATTCACTATCATCCTGGGAAGGCTAATGTGGTAGCCGATGCATTAAGTCGCAAGGCCTACTGCAATACTGTCATGATTCAAGAATCGCAGCTTGTACTCTATAAGGAAATAGAGGCGCTTAACCTTGAGTTGGTAGAGCAAGGCATCATAGTAGCTATGGAAGTGTAACTGACCCTGGAGGAACAGGTCAAGGCCGCTCAAGAAGGACACCCTGGTGTTCAGAAATTTAAAAACCTCATGAACAAAGGAAAAGCCCCTAAAATAATAGAGGATCCACAAGGGATCCTACGGTATGGGAAACGCCTCTTCGTTCCCCACCAAAAGGAGCTTAAAGATTTGATACTGAAAGAAGCCCATAGTTCAGCTTACACCCTGCATCCAGGCAGCACCAAGGTGTATCAAGACCTGAAGATGTTATATTGGTGGCCGCAAATGAAGAGGGACATCGCCGAGTTTGTAGCTTGTTGTGATCTGTGCCAACTGATCAAAGCCGAGCACCAGAGACCAGCAGGATTGCTTCAACCACTACAAATTCATCAATGGAAGTAGGAAGAGATTGGAATGGATTTCATCACCGGGTTACCTTGAACCATGTTTGGATATGATTCCATATGGGTGATAGTTGACCGATTGACGAAAGTCGCCCACTTCATCCCTATGAAGACCACATACAAAGGTGACAGATTGGCTGAGTTGTATATGGCCCGTATCGTGTGCCTGCATGGAGTCCCCAAGAGAATAGTCTCATATCAAGGTTCTCAATTTACCTCGCATTTCTGGGCTAGTTTGCATGATGCACTGGGAACCCACCTAAACTACAACACTGCATATTATCCCTAGACAGATGGACAGACCGAAAGGGTAAATCAGATTCTAGAGGACATGCTCCGAGCTTGTGCCTTAGAATTTACCGTAGATTGGGAAAATGCCTACCATACGTAGAATTCTCCTACAACAATAGTTATCAGTCCAGTCTGAAGCTGTCCCCATTTGAAGCACTCTATAGAAGAAAATACAAAACCCCTCTACATTGGTCAGAATCAGGAGAAGGATATATTTTTGGATCAGATACCCTCAAGCAGGCAGAGGAGAAAGTTCAACTGGCCAGAGATCGTCTACAAGCTGCCCAGTCCAGACAGAAGAGCTATGCCGACAATCATTGCAGAGAGCTAACCTTCGAAGTTGGAGATCATGTGTATCTTAAAGTATCACCCCTTCGATGAATGCGAAGATTTAAAGTGAAAGGCAAGCTTGCACCAAGGTACATAGGCCCATTCCCAATCACCGCCAAGTGTGGAGTAGTAGCCTACCAGCTGGAGTTACCAGAAAGTTTATCGGACGTTCAGAACGTGTTCCACATCTCCCAGCTCAAGAAGTGTCTCCGAGTGCCTGAAAAGCAAGCCCCAGTTGAAGCCATCGCACTCCAGAAAGACTTGTCATATCCAGAGCACCCAATCAAGATTCTTGATGTGATGGAGAAGCAAACAAGACGTCAGATCATCCGTCTTTCAAAGGTTCAGTGGAGCAACCACTCAGAGCGAGAAGCCACTTGGAAGCATGAAGACCAGCTGAAGCTAGACTACCCTTATTTGTTTTCAGAGTAGCTCGAATCTCGGGGGTGAGATTCTTTTTAAGGTGGGTACGTTTTGTAACATCCCTTTTTCTCC
Source organism: Hsuehochloa calcarea (assembly GCA_036346395.1). Taxonomy (NCBI): domain Eukaryota; kingdom Viridiplantae; phylum Streptophyta; class Magnoliopsida; order Poales; family Poaceae; genus Hsuehochloa; species Hsuehochloa calcarea. The sequence continues at coordinate 22,596,552 of CM070598.1, read as the reverse complement.
AAAATTGAAATTCAAATTCAAAGTTCAAAATCCAAATCAATCTTCAAAAATTTGAGCCTCGTCTTACCTAGGCTTTGGGCCCCGTTCGGCCCGGTCATCCTCCGGCCCGGCCGCTCCCGCCTCGACCTCCGCGCCTCGCTCCGGTCTCCCAGCCCCTTGTCCCATCGCCGCTCACGCCAAGCGGTGACGTCGGCGCCGCCCTAAGCCCCGCGCAACCTCGGCCACCCCGCCCGCGCCAGGCCTCCTCTTCTTCCTCCTGGCCTTCTCTCTCCCTCGTCAGCACTGTAGCGGCACCGACCGAGCATCCTGTTGCCACGCGCAACCTCGGCCCTTGCGCCGCTTCTGCGCCTCCGCAGCGGCTCCCTCCTCCGCCGCTAGTCCCCCTGGCTATAAAGCAACCGCGCCTTTTCGTCTTCTCCTCTCCCCCACCTCGCCTCATCCTTCACGAAGCCGAGCCGCCGCTTCGTCTCCACCTCCGTTCGCCGCTTCGCACTACCGCCGCCGTCTTCGCTTCCGCCTCCGACCTCGTCCCCGGCGCCACCCGCTCCCTCTCCTCCCTCCTTCCCGAGCCCCGCCATCGTGCGTCCTGCCCCCTCATCTCCTCCGAGCGGAGGAAGACGAGGCGACGCGTTGCCTCGCCTTATCCCCGCACGTGCGGACGCTGACGGGTGGGCCCCACCCGCAGTGTCGCTCGTGCGACTGACAAGTGGCACTTGTCACGATGCGGTGGCCCACGCGTTCGTGCGTGGACTCGGTCCACGCACGGTAGCTTACACCGAGGCCACATGTCATCACCAGAATTTTCTGGCTTTTCTGATTTTCTCTTTAACTGAAAATTCTTTGTAAAACTTCAAAAATTCATAACTTTTTCATTATAACTCTGAAAATTATGAAACTTGTGCCCAAAAAATTGTAAAATCAAGACCTTTATTTTGGTACTAGTGTGGTAAATGTTGGAGTTCATTTGTTTTACAAATGGTATTTATTTAGTTTGTTGTTGTCTTTTCTTTTCCGGTTCATTCGCCCGAATAGAGTTCGAAGAAGCCGGTGAACTCAACTTCAACCAGGCTCAAGGCTACCCAGAATCTCTCCCCCTTGACCCAAGCGAGTCAACACTTTGATCATGTTGAACCTACATTTTATGCAAATTATATCCTTTTAATAATAACAAATTGCATGCTTTAGTTTCTTATGCAAATGTATGTTAAATGGTCCTAAGGTAGTTAAATACCAACTTGTTAACTAAATAATTAGTATATCATTTCCTTGATGAATTGTGATCCCTAATCCTTGTCACCCTAGTAAATATTTGGTAATCTACTAGTTGTAGGTTGTAGTTAAATGCCATGCTAGTCTTGTTTAAGTACCGAGGTGTCAACTACCAAAATCATCATTCTTTCATCATAACAATTGTTTTGGGTAGTCATTGGGGAAAATTACTGAAAAAGGTTGAGATAATTTGTTTTCTACTTCCCAAAACCCTAAAAACTTGCTAATACCTCATCTGGGCGGATGGTATGCGGGAGGATATAAGGTTGGGTACTAATGTAGCCCAAGTCATGCTGTGGTGTGGTTGACATGTGGTGAGAACTTCCTAGATAACTTTAAGGAGTTAATCCTGTGATGACCTCCTATTGCAAAATAGTACAACCACAAGTCTATAATGGTGTCAACCTGGCTAAATAATTTGTATCCATCAGTACTAGTTATACTAGGTAGATGTCTCGCAACGTCATAGGTCTCCAAGCCTATGGGTTGGGGAGTTCTTGGCGCAAGAGGGGGTTTGAGGGCATAGTTGACGCGAGTGCGAGAGCGTAACTACTCTCAGACGAAACCTTAGCGGGTGTAACAAACACTGGGGGATGCATTGTAAAGGCCTTATGGTAATCTCCCTTGATTCACATGTCTAAGGAAACATGTGTATATATATCAAGATGATTATCTCTTGTGGGTAAAGTGTACACTCTCTGCAGAGAAATAAAAACTATTCGAACAGTCGTACCAACGGTCACGGGTGGGCATAGGAACTTACAAGAGTTAGTTCTATTTCAAAACAACTTTGTGGGTGGGTTAAAAATTGTGACGTCTCATCGGGCCCTTGATTTGAATTTTCCTGGGTAGTCCTACCCAGTGTTGGTAATAGGTGGGTGTAACCACCATAAAAAATAAGCATGTGGTGTTCGTAGCATCCGCTGTATTTAATATCACATAATTATTCTCTTAAGAAAACTTGTTTTAGTCAAAATGCTGGGTGTTAGGACTTTCTAATTATGTGTATTTATAAATGTTGCTTTATGCAAACAAAAGAACCCGAGCCATCCTTGTTAAGCCCTGTATTTCTATAATTGCATCTGCTATGTTGGCTCGCGAGCATGGAAGTTGTGCTCACCCTGACTTTTTCCCCCAAACCCTCAGAATCCGCCGACCAGGACGACTACGCGTATGTGGAGGAGAAAGGATTTGACGACCAAGACCAGGGCGAGGAGTAGTGAAGTCCGTAGTCTAGGGCTCGCCATAGTCTAGCTGGCGCCGCAGGTGTCAGCGCACAACCAATATTCACCAACTCTTTGGTTAATATTGGTTGTACATAAGTCACCGCAGTCGCTCGCCTGTGAGGAGTTGCACCCTGCCCCCTTTTGCTTTCGCGCATGCTTCTTAAAGTTGTGTTATAAACTTATTTGGTCTGACCGGACCTCTTTTGTAAACCCGACCCGACGTGGTCTATTTAACTATGTGGTTGTAATATTATGTTTGGTATGGTCTGCGATATATGAAATGATCAAGTGATGTGTTTTGTGAGCGCTATCTATTGATTCAGGGAGTAGTGCAGTGATCTCACAAAGGATTCTGGATTAAGAAAATCCGGGTCCGACACCAAGTAAAAAGACTAATAAAAGAGGAACAAATAACCTGCATACCCCCAAAGAATCTTTTGGGTATTTTCTTTGCATCATACGTAGATACCATACTAAGTGCATAGTGGCCAATTAGCTAGGACTTAGCAAAACATATTTTTTTCTATTTGAACAGTAAGCTATACCAATAGAATAGCTCAACATTAGGGAGACTGACTATAGTACTAATCTTTATGTATGTAAAACCTACGACAAACATCGTTGCAAATTCAACTATACATAGAATGCATGGATAGACTGAATCAAAGTGTAACTGCTAAACAGGGGTCACTTGACTATACTATGGCTGCAAGTTGTAACTACCTATATATCCAAAAGTTTATATTGTACCATAAGCCAGCCAATGGTAAATCTAGCTAGAAAGATACTTACTTGAAGGTTCCCTAACTTAGCCGACGCACCCTCACATGTATTCTCCTCCCCACTTCTGTTGGTCCCGTTACTTTCAGTAGCTTCTTGTAGCTGAAAGGAAAACATTTAAATACAACTGAATGCAAAAAAAGTTCACAAGTGTGATAAAAAAAACACTATAATGAATGTAGGAGGGTAGCTACCCCTAAATTCTTCGAGCTGATTGACACACCTTCTTGTTGCTTCTTAAGGGTGGTCCTCAGTTGCTGGAAATCCTAGAAGGGCAAAAGGAGAGGAAACACTCAAGAATTGCATGGCATATTTGTTCCAACAATTTAGACAAAAATTTAAGAGGCGGCTCCAAGAATTTGCAATTGCAGACACCTTGTAGATCCAACAATGATGTCAAAGTGCTGTGTGTGTCATGAGTTGTGAAGGATATAATGACATATTGACATGAGTCTATCTCTACGCGTTTCATGGGGAAAACAAATTGTTGTGGGTGAAATTCTTGTGTTTGAATGCTTGATAATGCAAGAGGACAATGTAGTGGTAGACATACAGGCATTTGAATTTGTACGCATGTAGTGATTGCATGAATACATGTAGGTGTACGCTGGCCTGAATTTGTGTGACCCGGCCTTTTTTTCCATACTAAAACAAACCACTCTGCGGGACAAAGCACAGAAGACAGGCAACAGGCATATTACATACTTCAATTATATTGTTAGCTATCTCCATCATGTAATAAACCATATTTAAACAGAAAATATAAAGTATCGTCGGCAATGGAGGCAGTGTTGGGACCCAAAAATTAAATTCTGGACCCTCTGTGTATTCTGCACTAGTCCAGGATCACGCTAGTGCACACAGTATCAACATAGATGAATATCAATCCACACAAGACAATTAATAGAATAAACAACTAATTTGAATAGCAAATAATAGTTTTGACCTTATGGTCGAGTTTATATTTATTAAGCCACGCAGGGCTGACAATAGAGAAATAAATAGCAGCAGAAATAAAATAAACACCAGCGAAATTCCATCAATTCACCACAGGCAACTGACTGGGATCGAGACTCTAACGATCGACACGTTCGAAGAACTACTCCCCGAATGTAGGCGAAGACTCCTCCACTTCTGTTGATTGTTTTAAGCAAGTATGAGTACAAAACCGTACTCGTAAGTCATATCATAGAATGTAATTTATAGATGATGGCTTATTCCAAAAGAATGGCTTCTGTGGTTCTTTTGCAGAAATATAACATTTGCAATTGAATACAAATAATAGAATGAAAACATAATTCAAAACAAATAAATAATATTAATTTATCATTTGATTTCACAAAGACACATAGCCTAAACAAGTTATTCACATAGCCATATGACTTAGATAACACAGCTCCCTTCACAAAGGTTTTATGAAAATCTACCCCTCGTGTGAAATCCCCAAGCATGTCCACGGCCGCAGACACGGCTATTCGAATAGTTTAATTAACACTCTGCAGAGATTGTACACTTTACCCACAAGAAATAATCAGTGTAGCTAGCACTGACCATAACAAAACCTTTCAGAAACTTCATCTTAAACATTGACACTCCTGGTGTGCTTTACTGTCGTCCAACCGATACACACACTACTTGGTACGACACACACCGTTGGACAGTGATGCGGCGAACCGTCCTGCGATGTGACCTACCTCGTAGTCCACACCTCCACCCATCACACAGCTAACCTACAACCTGAGTTTTCAATGGCAAGATTTCATAACCTACTAAGTTAGGCCCGTCCTATACCAGCCATGTGGTTGTACAGTAAGGCTCAGTTCAATGGCGCACAAAGTTAAATCCTTAATTGACCAAGGAAAGACTTTCAATTTCTAACTAAATCACACAGATATCATTCCCAGCACACAGCTCCACCATATCACACAGTATCCACCACTTGCCTCATTCTAAATCTTTTCCCACCCTGTTGGTTAAGTGCAAAACATGTTATAACGAGTAATAGCACACAACATACACAGTTTTATCACACAGTTCCACATTCACTTAGTCAAATTTATATTTGTAACTCACATGAAATGATGACTCGTAGCATGGCTAAGCAATCTACTCGTATCTAACCAACCCATGTTGATGCTATGATAATACCAAAAAGTAATGAATCAACCTAGGACGAGAAAAGATCATGGCATAACAATAGACAAGGTGGATATAACAATTTGGATTAATAACTAAATCTAAAAGCATTTAAATAAATACTTGAAGTATAATGCAATACATTGAAACAAAGTATTTTGAAAACCGGGTTCAATATGATCAAAGGTATAACTTGCCTTGGAATAGGTCTAGGTACTGGTATTGATCTTGAGGCACTCCTTCAAAAGTCCCCGAAGTATTAACGTCTACTCGCAAATAAAATAAATAAATAATAGAGGAAAAACCAACTGTAAAAATTAAATAAAAATCATAAATCAATAGATCTTGAATTTATATAAATTTAGAAATTTGAATGGGCTCAATCGGAGTTTGGATGCAAAAGATATGGGCTTTGGAAGATTGAATCTAAAGAAAACCCTAATTTTGGATTTAATTAGAATTTCTGAATTATTTCTCTAAAGAAAAATCATATTATGATGTCAGCATTACGTCAGCCCCGGGATTTTCAGATTTAAAATAAATCAAAGAAATTCTGACATGTGGGACCCACATGTCAGTGGCTCGGTTCACGGTGATGATTCGACAGACACGCACGCACGTGGCTGATGTGGCGGTGATATGGCTACCAAGGTGGCGCTGATGTGGTCGATGGTGAGGTGGGCGGCGCTTAGGTTCCAATGGATCTGGCGATGGGCGGCGGCTCGTCGGCAGTGATTGGTACAGGGAGGTAGAGGATGCCAAGGCAAACCCGATGGGGTGCTCACAAGTGCGAGAGGAAGACGGAGGCGACCGACAGCGAGGTTGAAGCGGAGCTTGGATCTTGGGCTTGACGACGACGGCGCCAGAGAGGTCTTCTAGTGAAGATGAAGGCGTCTCCGAGATGCGTGTGGTGCGGCGATCCCAACGATGGCCTCCAACGGCGACGAGGACAGCTGGGACAGCGACGGTGTCGAGGAGATCCCTCGGTCAGAGAGGGTGGCGTCTCGCGGTGCGCCTACCGATGGTCCTTGGGGCCTTAAATAGCCCCGGGAGGTGTGTCCGACCCAAACTCCAAAACGGAAAGGCGGCGGAGCTACAGTCCGGGGCGAACGCGGTTGTGCAGTGACGAAGGCGATGATAGGTGGGCCCGTGCGCTAGGGTTCCTCGCGACGCAAAGACTGACGGGGTAGACCCACCGAACAGCAAGAGAAAGCGGCGTGGCGCTGAGATGGAGACCGACGGGTGGGGGACCACCTATTAGCGAGAGGCGGGGTGCGCGCGCGGGCGAACGCAGCGGACTGGGTCGCACAGTATTGGGCCGTGCTATAAATAGGGATGGGTTTCGGCCCACTACTGTTCCCGAGGATTTTAATTGATTTTCTATTTTAGAAAATACAGAAAATACAATTAGCAATTAGAAAATAGCAAATGAATACAGAAAAATTCTAGAAAAATCTAAAAAATATATCCAAGCACATGGAATCTAAATTAAATAGTTTTGACAATTATTGATGTTGGTATTAATCATATTAAATTATTTTGATATTAAAAGTCCATATTAAGCTTTTAATAAAATTCAATAAAAATTCAAATGGTGAATTTTCCAACTAGCAACTAATTAAAAGATTTTTAAATCTCAGAAAATTGGGATGTTACAGGTAGCTATGTAAGAAATTAAGAAAGTAGGGCAGAGCAGATGATGAGAAGCACGGATGACTTACGGATGATTTCAGTATAGCTATATTGTAAAGCATGATGATGAGAAGCACAAATGATTTACCTTTGAATCGGTGTCGCTGCCGTGGCTGTCTACCCAGAGCTCCTCCGCATCCCCTCCTTACCTCATCACTGGACCAAACCACACCGCCACTAACCGCATCAGAAAACCACAATCAACCCTAAAAAATCAAACAGAAACAAACAGAACAAGAAATAACCAAGAGACCTCACCGTCAGCGAGGAGGTGCATGCAGAGCGGCAGATTGCGCCTGAACAACTCGATCTTTCGGCGCTCCTCCTCGAGGCTCCTGATGCAGGCATCCACAATCGGTGACTCTTTTGCCGCCACCGCCATCCGTGGCGCTCATGCGACGAAGAGCTTCAAGTCCAGGCCCATCCCGATCTCCTCCATGTCCAACCCCATGAACACAAACAACACCACGAACAAGGAGGGTGGGTGGGCGATCTGAAGGTGCGCGGGCATATATAGACAGAGAGAGGTGGGGCAATCTGTGAGCTAGATAGCGAGATTTGTCCATCGTCGTCAAGGTAAAGAGAGAGAGATATCATTGCGCATGGATTACTCACTTCGCGCCCTGCGTGAGAAGCTCGGACTCCCGAAAGGGAGGGTCGATCTCGAGCTACCACTTCTCACGCTCCAGGCGACAAGAACAAGAAAGAACCGAGAAAGAACAAAGGGGGATGAAGAATGCAGCAAAACACAACAAAAATAATGGAAGAAGCCGTTGGGGAGTGGAGAGCGGCCGCGGGGCGGACGGGAAGGTGGAGGGGATGGGGCCGGGGGCCAGCGGAGGAGAAGATGGAGGGGATCGTTGGGGGTGGGGGCAGTAGAGGGGAAGGGGAGGAGCTGCGGCAGAGAAAGCATAGAGGGATTGGATGGAGACATAGAGGGGATGGGGAGAAGGAATGACCGGATGATCGAAGAAACAGAACCCACATCCGACGGCTCACAACGGAATAGACAATCAAACAAGCAAGAAAAGATCGCACGCACATCGGACAGCACACGAAAAGCTGTCGACGTGGCCACCCCAAGGAGAGCCCAAACTGGCTGCTTTTACCTGTTAAGATTACTCATGAAAGGCCTCAAACAGTAGTGTTGATTCCATGCGACGGCGATAAGTCGATCTAGATAGGTTGCGACTAATCGAAGGGGGGCATTGATTGCCGTACGTTCGTAGCCATCGTCCATATCAGGAGAGCTGGGTAAAATTACTCATGAAAAGCCTCAAACAGTAGGATTGATTCCATACGACGGCGATAAGTCGATCTAGCTAGGTTGCGACTAATCGAATGGGGGCATTGATTGCCGTACGTCGGTAGCCATCATCCGTATCAAGGAGAGCTGGGTAATTAACTTGTGTTGGACTAACGTAATAAAAATCTGCTCGCAACAAGTTAATTACTAATAAGAGCCTCTTTATACAATCAATTAAAGTCTAAGACAAGATTTTGGCTACTCATTTGTCAAATCGGAAATGATGATAAATCCAAGCTAACACCAGCAATCATACATGACACCGGCCCCCAGCTTCGGCACAGCGACAGGTAGCATGCCACAAAGGATTACGTACGTACATGGCCCAACGAAAATGTCACATAACAGTGACCTTTTCTTGGATGACACATATCTAACAGTGACCTTACATATAAGTCGGTAATCACGTTGCTCTAGTTTGGTGAAGTCAGGAGCATTGTTGCATACGCGATTTTTTCTATCATGTTAACAAGAAAGTGTGTCTCAATAGGAAAGATTTACCTTTGCCACCACAAAATTCTAGCACGTGCTAGGGGCACGTGTGTGCTTGTGGTGTACGCGCGCATGTGTTGTGGTGTGAGCGCGTGCGTCTACCTAGCTTGTAATCTAAAAAACAGTGAGTGATTCAAAAAAAAAATTGTATAAAACACTAAAAGCCCGCCAATATTTCAAAACAAACCTAAATTAGTCCACTTTACGCTTCTGTTGACAACCTTTAGGCTTTTTATCGACGATCAAATCGTCGATCTTATAAAAATATATAGAAATAGAGGAAAATGATGCATATATCCGGGAAGAGAATAAGGTCGCTCTTTATTGCTATGAACTGTCTGTTTACAAAGAATGCCTACGATCGGGCAAAGGAATAATCCTAGCTACACTGAGTATGATGTTGGCTATGCTATTGAAATAGATCAAAAGTATGAATCTAATGTCAATAGCCTCTTGTCTTTCTTCCCAGAGTCTGATCCCCCTTGATCCTTCCATGTTCCATCTTTAAATAGCTTCCGAAGAGGTAGTTGTTGTTTCTAAAGAAGACGCCTGTGCGAAGCGTTGCGTCTGGTCGGATGAAGGTGACAGTTGATTAAAGTATCAACTGTTGTGTGGTTAAATATCGGTGAGACATTCAACCATTAGTCAGCGTCTTAGGATTATGTAACGTCGCGTGGTATGGAGTATACAACACGTGTTCCATTCACCACACGGTAAAGGATATACCTGGATTTTGATCCAAATATCAGTTCATAGCTTTACGAGCAGTTATCTGGTCGGGGACAAGGTACGGGACCTTGTCCAACCAGGGTATTTATTATGTAACCTCTGGAATCCTTACGACAAGTGAGGTCGTTAGCCTTAGGGGTTACGACCACGAAGACGTATGGTCTTTTCTATGTATTAAAGTAATAAATAGAGATTTTAATCCTCGTCAGCTGGCCCCCGAACTTTAAATGAATGGGTCATGTGTAAACACTTTCTTCCGACGAAATCGTATCATGCAAACCCCCCATTAAATGTCGTGACATTCGAAGTGGTCTGTATTCATTTTAAAGTTGGAAAACTGCCTTGGGACTTGAGAAGCTTTTATGTCCGTTGGTCAAAAAGATTGTCCTTTGGACTTCTCTTAACCCCTGGATGCGGTTAGAGAATTGTGGCTATAAAAACCCATTTGCACTGGGTGTTAGGGCTTTCACGCCTTCTGCTTCCTCTTCATTTTCCAAAAAGGAAAAAATTACCTCCGACCACCTGTGACTTCTTCATCCAAAAGAATCCGCCATGTCGAATCTCATCACCAACTGGTCGGTTTCTGATCTGAGTGAGAAGAAGCTAGAAAGTCTGGAGAAGATTGGGTTGCTACCCGATAGGAATCTGATTGCTTGGAGATCAGCTATCGGGGAGCATTGTCCGAGCGGTGAAGACGGAGAAATTCCTGTTTTCCTCGCATACATCGAATGCGGTCTTAGGCTCCCAATTCACTCCTTCTTTTCCCATGTTTTGGAGTATTATGGAGTGGAACTAGTTAATCTGGTGCCCAATGCCATCGCCAACCTTAGTATATTCGTCTACCTCTGCGAAGCGTACTTGGAGATTCCCGCAACTATGGATCTTTTCAAGTACTACTACTACAGAATAGTGAATACGAAGAAGACGACTGGTACAACCGGAGAGTGTACCTTGCGCCTCCATGACAGAAAAGCTGATGAGTACATTCACATGTACTCAAAATCTTCATGGTCATTATGGAAGAAAAGTTGGTTTTATATGACGATCTCGCAGCAAGAGAGCCTTTACTACAGCGGTAGAAAGGCGGTCGAGAATCCGCGATGGCGCTCCTCCTCAAAGAAGGAGGGGAAAGTAGGGAGATGGACTGAAGTCATCCAACTCCTTAATGTCAGGGGTTTAACTTCCTAGCATGTGGTGGGGGACTTTTCCATGCGCCAAATTAGTCCCTTGAAGGCCAGAGCTCATGCGATGCTTTGGTACATTGGTCGTGACGATGCGACCAAGGATTCAAGAGAAGGTAAATTCCAATGGATTCTGACCAGTTTGTTTTACTAGTTGGTTACTTTTGTAATACTAAAATCTCTCATTTATTGTTACAGCCTTATCTCCTGGTGAGATCGGAAGCCGGATCAAGATGATCTGTGCTGGAGAGCCTGGCGAAAAGGCTAGCTTCCCTCTGATCTTAGCGGTCACCAGAAGCCGGATCAAGATGATCTGTGCTGGAGAGCCTGGCGAAAAGGCTAGCTTCCCTCTGATCTTAGCGGTCGTTACCGCAGAAGAGAGGGCTGAGAGACTCAGGATAAAAATATCAACTACTTTTCATCTTTCCAATATTTTTCGAACGGTTTTTACCCAACATACTCTTTGATATGTAGTCGGTCGGGCTTAGGATCGATGAAGCCACTGAAACATGTGAGCCAACTGACGATTCGACCATTCCTACGGTCACTCAAGATCGTGGTCTCATAGAGGTAGGTAACAAAAAAATATTTATTGTTAGATAAAGCATATTCATCGCCTGACTAATTTTGTTTGTTGATCTAGGCAGTAATCGTTGAGTCCCATGCAGTCGCTCAAGACTTGCCTGTTGCTGTTGAAGCAACGGTTTTGGAGACCAACGAGTCTACACCCTCCGATCCAACGATCAGGAGCTTTATTCTTGACAAACTGGTCGAGAATATTACTTGTAATCTACTGTTGGAAAATATAAAAGGTACAACCAACGCTACCAGTTCAGAACTGGCAAAATCGGTTGAAAATAAGAGGAAGGCGAACGCTACGGATTTTAAACCGGCGCGCTTCAAGGTCAAGACCAAAAAAATTGACTAGGTATATACAAATGAAGTAGTCATATGAGTGCATACCTTATATGTCTTTGGTGATCTTGAAGTACTGAATTTTCTCTCTTTAGTTTGTGTAGATCTTCTGGTGTTTCGGTCGTTTCTGACCAGGATATACCGGAAGATCAAGTGGTTAAAGAAATACTCGACCAGAACTTCCCTCGGGTTAGAGTTCCTGGGGAGAAAGAGGTCGAGGAAGCCCCCGAGCAGGCGTCAGGGTCAAAACTTGTTCCAGATTCTATGGTGATCATAACACCATCGGCGGAGGTAGAAATCCCTAAAGATCCTCAACGGGTTCCGACTCCTGTAAGTAATCCTTCCCAAACTAACAAGTTCCCTTTTTCCCCTCGATTTATCGAGAATAAGGAGCTTGATGCCGTTTGGGGGCAAATATCGGATCGTCAAGCCAAGACGAGTCCTGACAATATTTTTGTCAAATATAATGATGTGGCAATTCGGGTAAGTATCTACAACCATTTCCCTAGTTTCTCTTAAAGTTTCATAGGAAACTTAAGGAATAATGCTATCTATGTAGCACATGGTCGAGAACTTTGCTGTGGTCGGAGGACTGACCCAGCGAATAAATACTCTGAATTAAAAAGTAAGAACTTTCTACTTAACTTGTTTTCTTCTTCGTGACTCTATTTTTCTTCTTTTAATTATTCTCTCTTATCATATTTGATAGATTTGGAGAAAATAAAAGAAGAAGTTGTGGCTAAAGAAACCGGAATAACCAAGCTTGAAGAAGAATGCCAAGGTAAAGACCGGTCGATCGCATTCATGACGACCAGGCATAAAGAAGTTTTGGAAACTTGCGAAAAGAAGATTGAAGGTAACTAGTCGTAAACTTGACTTAGTATTTTTTTCTCTTCTAATCATTCTTCCTTAACACTTGTTTTGCTTATGTAGAACAAAATCAAGTGCTTACTAGAGCAAAAAAGGCTCTGGAATTTGAGCAAGACAAGGAGGCAGCTCTTGTGTGTAATCTTGATCAAAAAATTACTTCACTTAATAAGATGATCTTCGATATGGGATCAGGATCGAGCTTACCTACCTTGAGAGATCCAATGGAGAAGATGAACTACTTGGGACAACTTCTCGAGGATCTCAATAGCTTGCTCAAGACTACTAGAGAAAATTACTCCCGGTCAATGAAGGAATCTATAGCGAGCGGAGTTAGTTTTGCTCTGGCAAAACTGAAGGCTTCCGACCCCTCTACCAATCTTCAAGCTATTGAAGAGGACTTCAACTGCTTTCCTGAAGAGGCGACCAAGTTTCTCAAGGAAGTAAGACCTCTTGGAGACAAGGTTGCAGAGGAAATAGAGATCGGATCTTCGTCAAGCAGCAATTAGCCGAGAGATCTCTAGAAGTAAGAAATTATAATGTAAGATTTATGAAAATGTAAAACTTACATTTCCTTCATCAATGAAGTGTTTTATTTATCCGGTCGACTTATGAAACATTCATATATTACCTAGCCCCCGACTGTTTTATAGTAGAAGATCATTACAATATAAGCAGTAGGCCAAGAATATGAACTTAAGTCTCAACCATTGTTTGAAAGTACGTACTGATTATTTGAAAAACTGATTGTAGCAATACTAGGAAACCTTTTTGGTCGGAACCAGTGTCAGGTTTTGACTAGTTGTAAATCTGTTTTTCATAATCAAAGTACCTACTAAAACAATATATGGTCGAAAGAAAAAGACTCTCTTTGATGAGAAAGAAAATATGCAATAATGGAGTATGCAATAAACGACAAGTGGTTTTATTTATATGCAGTAACCAACACTGGTCATAAGGACTGCTAAGAAATGAAGATATAACACATATTTCGCAATACGTGCTCATGCTCTAGTCTGACTAGCAGCGAGGATCGTAGGAAAAGGACCGTCGCTAGGAAGCTCCTTCCAGTGGGCAGGACCACGTGCGGAGAAGGAGAGACTTCGACTAGGAGGTTTTTTGTGTCCCGACCAGTGGCCAAATGAGAGTAGAACAGAATTTTAAAATGAATAAATATAATCTTCATAATCTTAAGGATATGAATCGCTAGACGACCAGAGTATAGGTACAGACATATAAGAAACATCACTCGTCGTGAGAAATTAAAGGAATGTTTAAAAAATAATTGAAATGAAATGAAATTTAAACAAAAAAACTAACGCAATTGATCAATTTTTCAAGAATTAGACAAAACCCTTCCATCAGTCATGGCTAATCGTACCGAGCCTTGTCGGGTGACTTCGACCACAATGTATGGACCTTCCCACTTGGGAGAAAGATTGTTGTGATTTGCTTGGTTCTGAATTTTTCTGAGAACCAGAACACCGACAGCTAAGTTGCGGGTTGCACCTTACGACTGTGGTACCTTCGCATGGCTTGTTAATAGATTGTCGAATGTATTAAGGCTTGGTTTTGTTGTTCTTCAAGGAAATTGATATCATCAAGTCGCCGTTCATCTTGATCGTTTACATTGAAATAATCGGTTCGAGTAGAGCCAAGTTTTAGTTCTAGAGGAAGCATGGCTTCAGTTCCATAAACTAAGAAGAATGGCATTTCACCGGTCGCACGACTGGTCGTGGTTCAAACGGCCCATAGAACATAAGGAAGTTCTTGAACCCAAGCTCCTGACCGTTTTATCAGCTGATCGAATACTCGAATTTTGATCCCCTGCATTATGATACCATTGGCATGCTCAACTGCTCTATTGCTCTATGGGTGAGCAACAGAAGCGAGATGGACTTTGATACCAAGTTCATCGTAGAATTTCTAGAAATTACTGCTTGAAAACTAGGTACCATTGTCTGTAATTATACGACTAGGTACAACAAATCGTGTGATCACATTTCTTATGAGAAATCTCTTAGCGGCCTTAGTTGTAGTTTTAACAACTAGCTCGACCTCGATCCATTTTGTAAACGTGTCAATCATGACGAAAAGAAATTCAAAGCCCGGGGTGCTCTTGGGAAAGGTCCCAGAATGTCTAGTCCCCAGGTTGCAAAAGGCCAAGAAAGAGGAATTGTTTGCAAAGCTTGTGCCGGCTGATGTACTTGTCGGCTATGAAACTGACATTGTACGCACTTCGTCACGAGCTCTTTTGCATCATGAAGGGCAGTTGGCTAGTAGTATCCTTACCTGAAGGCTTTACCGACCAGTGTTCTATAGGAATGATGTGCTCCACAGACTCCTTTATGAATTTCGGTTAGCAACTTAATGTCATCCGATTGAGATATGCATCTCATCAACACTCCGTGAGATCCTCGTTTATACAAGGTAGTTCAATTAGAGTGTATGATTTGGCTTTTCGAGCTATACGATCAGCCTCTACATCATCTCTGGAATTATGTTATACTGAAGATAATTGTAGATCAAAGTCATCCAATCTCTACCCTGATCGTCACCGATCTGTGGAGCATCTATGTTATCATAATCGATTTGTACGACCTGATGTGAAATATTTATGTCCTCGGAATGCTCAACCACTGAGGGTGAATCGAGTTACTCGAGAGAAACTCCAGGCGAGACGGTTGACCTGGTGGAGTCTATCTCTACCAACTGATATGCCAGAAAGTTTTCCTTTCGAGGAATATGTTGGATCTGGAAACCGAAGAAGTGCTTTTCAAGTTTCCGTACTTCCGCAAGATAAGATGACATCTTGGTACTTGAGCATTGATACTCTTTCCCTACTTGATTCGCTACTAGTTGAGAATCGTCTTTCACTAGTAATTTGCAAATCCCGAGTGAACGAGCTGCTCGATGTCCTGCTAGTAAACCTTCATATTCTGCTACATTGTTCGTAGCAGGAAAGTTAAACTATATGGCGTACCTGAGGTGTTCGCTAGTAGGAGATATCAAGACGACTCCAACCCCCGATCCTTTGAGCATCAAGGAACCGTCAAAGTACATTGTCCACACATCGTGGTATTCGTACTCGGGTTCTTGTTTGGATTCAGGGTTTGTCCATTCGGCAACGAATTATGCTATTGCCTGAGACTTTATTGTTGTTCGTGAAATGAAATGGAGGTCGAACGTCCCTAGTTCAACTGCCCATTTTGCTATTCATCCTGATGATTCCCTATTTCCAAGGACTTGACCAAGGGGATATCCGGTAGGTACGACCACTTTGTGGGCCTGAAAGTAATGCCTTAGTTTCCTTGAAGCCATAAGGAGACCATAGAGCAGCTTTTGTACCTGTGAGTATCTTTCCTTTGGTCCATGTAAGATGACTTCGCTTACGTAATATATTGGTCATTGGACATTTTCACATTCTACGACACCGCTGACAGCTTGTGGCGTTGCAGCCATGTAAATCAGCAATGGTTCTTCCGGTCTTGGAGAGACTAAGACTGGATACTCGTAAGGTACTCTTTAAGTTTTTCAAAGGCATTGTTTGCTTCCTTAGTCCATTCGAAACTTCCATATTTTTGAAGAATTTTAAAGAAAGGTAATCCTTTTTCACCTAACCTTGCTATGAAACAACTTAGCGATGCCATACAACCAGTTAGTTTTTGGACTTCTTTATTTGTGGTCAGAGGGCGCATTTGGTCGATGGCCGCTATTTTCGCTAGATTTGCTTCGATGCCTCTAGCCGAAACTAGAAAAACCGAGAAGTTTTCCAATGGAAACTCCGAACACATATTTTTCTGGAGTTAACTTGAGGTTATGCCTTCTCAAGTTATTGAAAGTCTCTTGTAAGTCGAGAATGTGATCACAAGCATTGATGT
This sequence comes from Hsuehochloa calcarea, assembly GCA_036346395.1. NCBI lineage: Eukaryota > Viridiplantae > Streptophyta > Magnoliopsida > Poales > Poaceae > Hsuehochloa > Hsuehochloa calcarea. Next base: position 22,580,078 of record CM070598.1, on the reverse strand, counting down.
TCTTCACAACTAAATCATCAACATAGGCTTCTAGATTTTGACCTATCTGTGGATTAAAGGTTTTCTGCATCAACCTTTGAACAGTTACACCAGCATTTTTGAGATCAAAATGCATCTTAACCTGGCAGTAAGTGCCATATGGAGTGAAGAAGGAAGTTTTCTCCTCATCTTCCTTACTCATACTAATTTGGTGGTACCCTGAATACGCATCTAAAAAATTTAATAACTCACACCCGGAGGTAGAGTCTACAAGTTGGTCAATGTGGGGAAGGGGAAAATCATCCTTCGACAAGCTTTATTAAGATCTGTGAAATCAATACACATTCACCACTTTCCATTACTCTTTATAACCATTACAGGGTTAGCGATCCACTGAGGGTGGTTGACTGCACAAATAAACCCAGCATTGAGGAGTTTGTCAATTTCCGACTGGATCGCCTCCTTCCAGTCGGGTGCAAAACGCCTTAGCTTTTGCTTGTCCGATTTTTTGTCAGGCTGAAGAGCTAGCCTGTGCTCGATCACCTCCCTAGGGACTCCGAGCATGTCGGATGCCTGCCAAGCGAATACGTCCTGGTTTGCTTGGAGGAAGGAGACGAGCGACTCTTGCTATTTGAAGTTGAGCCCTTCTCCGACCAGCACCTTTGGGATAAACACGTCAGTGTTTCCTGACCCGTGTGGTGACTTGGCGTTTTCCAGAGAAATACCTTTGTCGAGTGGTACCTCCTTTGTCTGGTCGGATGGTTTTGGTGTCATCTTTGGTCTGGAGTGCTTGACTTGCATTGCAGATGAGTGAGTTTTTCTAGTCGGGAGTTCATCGACCAGTTCAAAAGACTTCCGATCGCATGCATAATCTATTTTTTGATCTCCTCGAACCATGATGACTCCTTTTGGCCTTGGTATCTTTAGACTTTGACAACCGTAATGCGTGGCTATCAGGAACTTTGCTAGAGCCGGATGATCAAGGATTCCATTATATGCAGTTTCGAAATTGACCTCATCAAATGAAACCTTCTCTGTTCGGAAGTTGTCAGGCCTTCCGAATGTAACCGGTAAGGACACCTGCCCTATCAGTTTTGCGGTAGAACCAGGGACTATGCCGTGGAAAGCATACTTCACTGGTTTTACATTAGATCTGGGAACTTGCATTTCCTTTAATGCTCCCACAAATAAAATATTTAAAGAACTACCTCCATCTATTAAGACTCGATTAAATTTACAATTATTAATAGTATATTCAACTATAATAGGGAACCTACCTGGTCAAGCCGATGGGATGGGGCGGTCTTCTTTGTTGAAGGAGATTACTATTTCTAACCACCTTGATGGCTTGATGGCGATTGGGAACTCTGCAAGGTTGACCTCTCGCTCCACGACCTTCAGGTGACGTTGTGAATCATACGAGGAGGATCCTCTGAAAATCATGTTGACCGTATGTTGAGGCTCCTGGTATTCTATCTCGTCGTCGCCATCCTTGTCCTTCTTGGAACTTGCTTCCCCGAGCTCTTGTATCGAGGGGAATGGGCCTTTACCTACATAGTAATCCTCCTGTTTCTTTTACCAGACTCAATAGGTGCGCAAGTCATGCCCTGCCAGCTGGTGAAGTGGACATCACTTCTTGTTATTTGTATATCCATCGGTCGGAATTTTTGCTTTGCATCAACCGGTGTAATCTTTCTTACCCTTGGTAAACTTGTCAGAAACTGCAAGGACTTCTTTATCATCAGGTTTGCGGTGTTTCTTCTTCTTGAGAGCCTCTTGTGTCGTTTTTCTGACTTTTCCAAGCTAGGTCGAGGGGTTTTATCCTTCCAATCAATGGCCTCGCTCCACTCAACCGCTTCGCTAGCGATTGCGTATTTGTCGGCCATGTCGAAAAGCTCAATAGTCATCCGTGGAGGATTCATAGCGATGTCCTCCGTAAACTGTCGATTCCTTATACCTGCCTTGAAAGCTTGAATAACAGAAGATTCTGCGACCTCTGGAATTGAATTACGAACCTGACTAAACCTTTTGATGTATTGACGAAGAGCCTCATTAGGTTCTTGCTGGATTCGTTGAAGGTCATCCTCCTTTCCAATGCGTTCGTACGTACACTAGAAATTTACAATCATGAGGTCGCAAAGTTGCTCCCAAATATATATTGATTCGACCGGTTAGTTAAGCAACCATGACCGGGTAGACCCTTCAAGTACCATAGGTAGATAATTTGCCATCACATTTTTGTCACCACCAACAACTCTCATGGCGGTAGTATAGATTTGGAGAAATTCTAATGGGTTCTGGGTCCCATTGAACTTGTCCATGTTGGCTGGTTGGAGCCTGTTAGGCCAACGCACAGCCTAGAGCCATGGAGAGAAAGCTCGACAGCTTGTGATTGATTCATGGCGCCTTCTTTGGAAGGGTGTCGGATTGTAATCGGTCAGAGACTGGTTTCTTAAATTAGAATACTAGGGCTCCGTGTTCCGATTCGGTCGTGGACGTTAAGAGGACGCCTCCGACCACCTGCTTAGCCTAGATGATGTCGGAGATCATCAGGGTCAAGCGATTGATCCTCTTCTTACCTCATGACTCCTTGGTCGGAATCGTCGAGGAGGTCTCGGTATCGACTGATCCCCAACTCGACCATGCTGCCCCCTACTGAGGGAGGAACATTGGGATGAAATCATAGTTTGACTTCGTGAACTCCTTTGTTCCCGATACACTTTCGTACGCTGCATGGTTTGCTGGAGGATCTCTGATACCTGACCTACAAGTTGTACAAAACCTGGAGCATCTGCTAGAGCAGGGTTAGTGTTATTTAAAATAATTTGAACACGCTGCAGGTTCTGTACCATCACTGAAGGTCTTGGAGGATTCATAGTACTTGTAAGCATTCGTAGATCTGAACCTTCCCCCGACCTTGTGTTTGGTCCCATCCAACCCATTAATCTTGGTAGGGCAGAACCAGGCGAATTAACTGATAGACGTCTATCAGTTCTGTTACCTCTGGCATTTGGTGCTTGATTGCCCGTGCCATTTCCATCAATATGTAGTGGCGATGTAGTGTATGCAGGACCATACACGGTATTTTGATCCGTATTTTCGATCGCATTGACCTCGTGCTTCCAGCAGCGTTCTTCTGAAGAGCTTCCACTGTAACCAGTGGAGAGCCTTCTAGTGCCTCTACCAGAAGTTTCCACAATGGAGACCGGTCGGAAATTAGCATCTCCTGATGCCTTTAGGGTAGACTCAACCTGATCTGGCGAATAGTTGATCGTATGCTGAGTCTTATCATCCTAACTTGGTCTATAGCCAGTGGGGGTTTCATCGACACCGTTACTAGATGTCGGTTGGCTCCTGGAATTTCCAGAAGCTTTTTCGCCGGTCAGAAGGACTGGGCTTGGAGAGATCTTTGGACATTCCGAGCTGGTCGGAATGACCTGTCCCTCTGGAAGCACCACTTGTTGTGGTGGTGTATCCTCATCCATCCGTTTCATTTCGCTGATGTCTGCGACATGCCTGGATGCGGCTGCCACCTTTTGTGGCCGTCGTCGCACACTACACAGCTTGCACTTGCGTTGTTGCACCAGCCGTCGCCTACAACCTCGACTCCGCAATGTGCGAGACATCCATGGGTGGACTGCCAAGGAGATGGGGTGATGAAACATGCTGAAGGACCGAAATGGCAACAGAGGGGGGGTGAATGGTGCCTTAAAACTTAAGAACTCCCCTTTACTGTATTTTGTTGATTTCATGGGGATATGTTCCAGATCTTAGGATGATGTGACAATTGGCAATGGCGTTTACGGTTTGTCGTTTCACGTGTTTTCGACAAAGTTACTGTGCTTCTCGACGAGGCGGTCCGACCGGTCCTTGCACGCGGTCCGACCGGTCCCAAATCGGTCGGACCGCCCATGTGGGCGGTCGGACCGTGGTGACCAAAGTGGTCAAAACAGTGGGCCAAAAATAGGTGTTGTAGGCAAGTGAGGATCCCAATGCACTTGGTCTCATGATTTTGGAGTCTCCATAAAAAGTTCTATTGGTTTAAAGTTTCCAAGAGGGTTTGATTTTCGAGGATTGAAATTGGCTAATTCCCAAGGCGGTCCGACCGGCTCACGAGCGGTCCGACCGCCAAAAGCGATCCGACCGGCTCACTGGAGCGGTCGGACCGGTATTGACGAACGTCGGCCAACCGTGGCGATGTTGATTGGTTAGGTCAAAGTCATTGGTATCGTGGCATATGGTTTGCATGATGCATGTTTTGACTAACATGGATCAAGTTGTGAAGAACTTGTTCCCAAATTCGTGTTTGCTTATGCGTGGTTGTGCGGGTTGCTTGGTGGTCAACGACGGTCAACGGCGAGGAGGATCGGGACTAGACTTGGAGAGTTGAGGTCGAGCGATCGGCGATGCGGGTGAGTCAACGACTCAAGCGTGACACAAGATGGACAAGGGTGACCTATTGGCAAATCCATGGTGCATGGTAAAGCGGTTTAGGTCAAAAGGTTAAAGACGGCCTGCGGCGTGCGTGTGTGACCCGTTTGTTAGTGGGCCTTAACGGGAGCCCAAATTGAGTCAAACCCTAGAGAGTTCTAGGCCTCCACTATAAATAGGAGGAGGTGGTGGCTGCACCCCTCTCTCTCGCTGTTTTTCACCTCTTTTGTTACTTGCAAAACCCTAATTGGCTTAGGGGGAGTTGAGGTGGAGGTTAGGGCTTTTCATGGTTTGAGGAGAATTTCGTGATCTTGGATTGACCACTGATCCATGATGGTGTGGGTGTAATCCAGCGACGATCACGTTCTTAATCTATACAAGATTTGCTTGAGATAAGTCTCTTTTCGTTCTTGCTTTCGATTTCGTGATTTTAGGGCTATCTTTGATCCGCGAGTTTGTGATTGATTCTATCACGTGAATTAGCTTGCTGTGATATGTGTGAATCTATCTAGCATCATCTTGATCATCAATCTCTCACGAACAAGCATTAGGATCAAGTTTTCGTTCTTACCCGGTTTAAGACCTTCTGTTAATCAATTGGCAATTGCTCAAGATCGTTCCAAGAATTATCATAATATTCGATTGGAATAGGTCCTCAATAGCATATAGAAGGTGTGTGCAAAGTTTCATAAAGATTGGAGTTGAGAATCAAAAGTTTCACCTAATTGCAACCGTCATCGGGCTGATTTTCTTATTGCGGATCGGTTACGAGTCGGCGGTCAGACCGCCCGTCATCACCGGTCAGACCGATTTTGGAGCGGTCCGACCGCCAGCACAACAGCGGTCCGACCGCCCGGCAATCGGTCCGACCGGTTGGGTCCAGAGGTCAGACCGCCCGTGGTTTGTGACTTTGCAATCTTAGTTAATTTTGTTATTTTGCTTAGGGGATTTAATTGGATTCAATACTAGTCTTCCGCTGTACTGGTATATTGATCTTCATAGCTTCATCATAGCTATTGGAGTGAAATTGTGTTGAATTCATTATTTGGGAAAAAGTGAGCGTGCTCCTATTCACCCCCCCCCCCCTTCTAGTCGCGTTTTCGGTCCAACATATTTAAACAAACCTACACAGCCATCTGGAAATCTCAAGAAGAGGAGTGAAGAAAAATCAGAGAATAAAACATACTTGAAATGTTACGTAAGCAATCGAAGTTCCGCCAATCGGTGCGGAAGTTAGAATCGGAAGTTCCGCGGCTTAGATGGCGGAAGTTCGATTATCTGACAAGAAGAAGCGATCGCTTCGGTTTTGCCTAAAATCCAAATACTAAATCTTGAATGCTCTTCTCGGGTCAAGTTTCACAGACATCATCCTAAACAACATCTTGACCTCATGGAGAAGAATCGCGATAAAGATCCATTAATCAAAGCAAAAACGGATTTCTTGAGTATTAGGCAAGAACAACCAAAGACCCACAATTTGCAAGATTCTTAGATTCTCGGCTCATGAAACTTCGAAGATACATTAGCAATATCAATAAGACTCTAAAATCAAGTTTCATGCCATCTCATAAGAAGAATCAAAAGATTCACCAAAAACCCTAGATATTCAACGTATGAACAGAGAGACGAAAAGAGGCATAAACGAAGAACCAAAACCTCAGAGTTTCATTGATAGAAATCAAAAGATTACAGAGGGAAACACGGAGGAATGATTACACAAATTTTTAGTTCATCCACTCCAACTCAACAAACTCTCAAAAAGCAAAACAAACTCTCCAAAAGCTCTTTTGCTAAAGCTAACCCTAATTTTCTCTCTCAAAAAGTTCAACCCTAACACCAGGGGTTCACCTCTATTTATAGCCCTTGGCTAATGGTCTCCAACCCATTAAGCCCGCTACACCGAACGGAACCGCCTCCACTTGTGCCGCTTATGAAAGACAGCCGCTTTGCGCACCTTCCGAAGCCTCCGTACACCTTGCTATCCTTGACTCGCAACCACCTCAAGATTCACGCCGCCTTCGACACATCCTCGACCGTTCGACTTCAACGCGCTGCGCTTAGTCCGATCACCTCGTGTCTCGCCACGACTTCGCCTCGATGTCCCGCAATCAACACGCATAAAAAACACATCACATAGTATTGCCCAATATCATAGCATCAATATTTGTACAAGACTCAACCTCATACAAACTCAAAATCACAAACTATCCTTCTTTGCAGCTTCGCACAATCGGAAGTTCAAGATTTACCATCTGCGGAAGTTCCGATTCCGAACGTCCGCACTTGTCGATTATCGGAAGTTCCGCTTACCATTGCGGAAGTTCCGATTATCGGAACGTCTGCACTCCCAGATTTTCAATTCCGATTTTCGTCACAGAGGAATACTCACGTCAGTATTATCGAACAAACCGTGTCCCCAGGTGCGGAAGCTCCGATTACTTCAACCGAACACAAACGTCAGGATAATCGAAAGTTCCGTTTTACCACAGCGGAAGTTTCAATTATCGGAAGTTCCGTTTTCCAGAACCGGAAGTTCCGCGACTTACGTAAATGTAGACCAGTAAAACACAAACGCGAAGATTTCAATCACAAACTTCTCACCACAGCGTCAAATACTCATCACTCAAATGGGGACCCTACTCACATGGTCTCTCACATGCATGGTGTGAGACATCCACCACCAGTCATCTTCTTGGACGGCACCATTGCCTAGATCAACGAGTGAGCTCCCTGCATTTGCAAACTAGTAAATTGTTCTGATGTTGCGGCCCGTTGAAAAAATATTACATACTGTTCTTTGAGATGTTTCGACCCGTTGAAAAAATGTTACGACCCGTTGAAAAAAATATTACGACCCATTGAAAAAAATATTGCATACTGTTCATTGGGATGTTGCGACCCGTTGAAGAAAATGTTGCAGGTGTTTTTACATGTGCCTTAAAGAATGTTGCATGTTGTTGTTATAGGATTTTTTTCGTTGCATCAAATGATTTGAGATGTTGGGGACCCTTAGGAGTGAATGTGTTTTCATGCCGGATCATAGTTTTTGTTGGTGTGGTAACAGTTTTTGTTGCCCGATTTGTCGAGATGTTGCAACCAATGCGTACGGTGCTAGCGCTCGGACCGTATGTCCGAGCGCTAGTTGCTCTTCAAATTGTTAGCATTATAGTTATATGAGGAATTAATCTTTTCCTTCAATAGAAAATATGATTTCAACAATCAAAGTGTTCAGTGGCATCTTTGATCATCTCTACCAAGGTTGTCAGAGTCGATATTTTAAGTTGGATCGATTTGCCTCTGGTAGGATCGAATCGTAGAATCGGCGATTCTATAGAATTGTAAAAATACACATATTTAACATCTATACTATAAGTTTAAATGATTCTTATATGGTTTACCACTTACTTATAACCGAAAAAGGGACAAGCACTTTTTATCGCACAACAGAAAAGCATAATGGTACTGACATGATGGGTGATATAGTTCTGAACTACAGGAGAATAGTCAATGATCATGACTAGTTTACTACAATTACATGAGAAATATTCACAACTTTTGTAAATCAATATCTAATTGCAACACTTGCATGTTTCTTAAAAGCAACTAGACATACTACAGGAATAAAAATAGCTCATCATTATCAAGCTCAAGATTGCTCGTGTCATAATATAGATATTTGTACTAGCATTACCACACTGATATAATATTTTGCATACTCCTTGTTTATTTATAGTTTCATTCTTAGAAATTAATATCAATAAATTTTGATCAAAAAAAATCAGCAAACCCTGGCCTCTAAAAAAACAAAAAAATGCAAAAAAAAAAATTGTAATTTTTTTTGGCCCAAACAACTCTACCACGATTCTACTCTGTGATTCTACACGATAGTACGCGATTCTACTCTTTGGATCGCAACTCTACCATGATTCTACCTGTTTCTGATTTACAGTATGATTTGGATCGACAGGCTGTTGTGGGTTCATAGAATCATAAGACTCTAATAGTAGGATCGTGATTCTAACTGCCTTGATCTCTACAAGAGATATACACATCCTCTTTCACTCTTCGCGTGGTCAATCTATCTGCGATCAGAAGGCTAGTGTGTTGGTCGTGTTGGAAACCATGTGCTTGGCTCAGTAGTCGGTCCAGGGGTGGGTGTAACATTCCAATTTTAAGGGGTTTTTTTATAAAAAAATATCCATTCAATTTTATTGAATTGTCAAAGCTTAACTTGAAAGTTTGGGAATTAAAAGTAATTTAAATGACTAAATCAAACTTCAACTAATTCAATTTGGTTTATTTTGAGTTTTATTGGAGTTCTCTGGTATTTGAATTTCCCTTCTCTCTATTTGTCCTGAATTTTAAGTCACTGCTTCAAATCCCACCTCCTCCCTCACTTGCCCCTTGACCTTGTTGATGTTAGAAATATGCCCTAGAGGCAATCATAAAGATGATTATATTTCATTATGTTCGTAACATTGGATAATATGTTATCTTGTTCCTAGAATAATATCAATATTATCAAGTATGCGACTTGATTGTGAAACTCTATATTTTTGCGATGATCATTCTTAAACGTTCCCTGGTCGGAAACATATGAGAACACATGAATAGACTAGCATATGTATTGGTTGATGACTATGTTTCATAGGTTATGGATATAGAGATATCAAACCAATAATATGGACACATGTTAGAGAACATGGTGTTGGAAAAGACCCACCTAGAGACATTGTTGAGATTGTTATGATTCTATTTATCATTAGTTGGTCTCAAGCAATGATGATGTATAATCCTTAGACTGGAGATCAGCATGGTTTCTTACATGTGCAGTAGCACTCGTAGGGGTTATAAACGCTACTATAGCCGGGTAGTTATAAAGGTAGCTTTCGGATATGCTATGAAATATGCAAAGGGATGTGACTGGTCGGATATGGGATTTGCCCCTCCTAACATAACAGGAGAGATGTCTCTGGGCCCCTCGTTGTGGTCGGATAAAGAAAGTGCATGACCATGCCACTACATGAAATTATTCGACACTTGATCGAGAAAGTATTGAACAGTCCATGGATGATATAACATCTCACCTGGAGTTCAACCCCACATCGTGAGGCAAAGGGAGAATACACAAGAAGATCTTTCAGTTCGATCAGATGCGGACTAGTCGTATGGAAATACGAGCTGATCATAGGCCGGTCGAATATGGTCACTAAGTGGTCAAAACCGGGTCATAAAGAGTTACAAATTGGTCGACACCAAATATGGACCTGTCGTATAGCGATGCGAGCCGGTCGTTAGTGATATGGATCTGGTCGTAGATAATATTGCATTAAGGTTCGTCCAATATATTCTATGTGTGTTTGGGAATCGTTATGTGCTACTAGGTACGGCTAACGACTAGTGGTCGAAAAAGAGTTTCCAGTCACAACCGATTACACATGAACCTATAGGGTCATACACTTAAAGGACTAGGATTTGATTTGGATAGTGATCCAAATTCTTGTAAGCCACGAGTTCCTAATGGTCCTCAAGTATGAGACCCATCATGGATGCCTATATATAGAGGGGTGGTGGCATGGGATGATGATGATCTTTTAAAGAACTCCCGAAATCCTAACAGCCATGCCTTCCTCATACCATGCTGCCCGCACTAGCACTCTAGCGCATGGTATCCCTGCCCCGTACGTGTGGATACCTTGGAGGTGTTGTTGCTAAGCATTAGCACTAGGACGATCCGCAACTCGTGACGATCACAAGACTCGGAGAAGAAGTTGCGAAGCATCAGCACTAGGACGATCCGCAACTCGTGACGATCACAAGACTCAGAGAAGAAGACGTGAGGTGACTACGACTACGACTGCATCAACATGCTACATCGACTCTACTTCCGCTATTACTAGCGGAGGTTCCTTGGTTGCGAAGTAAATTTTCTTGTGTGCTATCGTAGCCTTCCCGCAATCCTTCAGTGGTATCAGAGCCATCCCGTCTAGTTTTAGATTCAGATTAGATGCATAATGTGATATGTGGAAGTCATAGATGTGATCTATCTCTATTTCTGTTGGTCGTAGATCGTTTTTGGCGATGGCCGATATGATCGTCCATGCGCGGTGGTCATAAGATGGGTTCATGTTCGTTATTCTATGATCGTGCTTTCATGATCGTATCACGACTTCCCTCTACCGGTTGGTTTCCACCATCGGGCAGACAGTGATCGTAAAACCATTGGAGCACGCGAAGATCAATCTAATTGATCAAATCGGAGTTGCGATCGAAAAGAACAAGATGGTTTATTGCGCTTGTTCATGATCACATTGCATGACACTCCTTCCAGGCGGAATTCCGCCATCATAGTATGCCGCAGTGTGTGGTCGCATCAAGGCAATGATCAGATTGGTTCAGAATAGGGTTAATATAATTAGTCTGATGATTTCTAAGGCTCGGTTACGTGAATAAGATTCATGTCCCGACAAAATTTTCTAAGAGCGCTGCCCTTCGAACTCACCCGCTAACCGGCGTGCTGGGTAATCATACCGCGCATTATAGGTAGTATGTGTTCATGTCGCCCGATGGAATGTGATTCTATGCCTAACTTGTTTTTGCAGCTTTTTGTGAATAGTACGACCCATGATGTATGAGATGCATGTGTGTGTAATGTTCATGACTTGCGTGTCATGTTTATTGCAGCCCAAGGCTGTCTATATTTGTATAACGGCCTGCGTGTTGACTTGTGGTGCTTCTTCACTCCTTGTAATTTATTACTAGTACTATTAGGATTAATGGCTTAGTGGGAGTACTTAGAGGATTTGGCCAATTGGTGACATGGCGAATAGGAAGCTCGGTGATAGAGATCACCATGTGGAAGGGTCATACTATATGACAATGCAATTTGATTGTCTGTAAATGCCTTTATATTCATGTCCATTTATTTCTATGCATGTTATTTAATTGCTTTAAATGCTTTTAACATGGTAGAGGTAAAATTCCCTTACATAATATTAAGTTAAATTGGTACCCTCCCAATTAGCTGCACCATCCAAAGTCATGTATTTTAATGGTAGGTCTTGCTAAAGCAGAATGTCATTAATATTTCTTGACTAGATGGGTTTGTGTCGGACACTTACACGCACAACATTGGTTTAACTTGACAAGCTCATCATAACGGTTATGGACTTTGCGGCATAGGGTTGTGTGCTGGAGCATAGAGATGCTGCCCAACAACAAGAGTCATATAGAGATATGATTAGTAAATGGTGGCTTACCAAATTCACTAATCTTCTAGCAGTGATGCCCAAGCTCACTAGTAGATTAACTGATTGCGGGTCTTGAATCACTAAATATCATAAGAGGGATATGGTATTTAGTAGAAGTATCTTTATTAAATTATTTAATAGAAGTTACTTTTGTTGAACATATGTCTTAGTTTTGCATATTTTATGTTGTAAATCATGGCAACTACTGTACCTACATCCAGTTTTGCTTTACATTCGATACATGATAAGGAAAACTGAATGGAATAAATTTTGCAGATTGATCCCGCAACCTAAGAATTGTTCTTAGGCAAGATAAAAAGAAACATGTTCTAAAGGAACCAATTCCTGATGTGTCTGCTGAGAATGCTGCTGGTACTCTTAAAACAGTCTATAAAAAGGCATGTGATGAGTCCCTTGATGTTAGCTGTCTCATGCTTGCTGCCATAAACTCAGACCTTCAGAAGCAGTTTGAGAATATTGAGGCATGTGATATGATCGTAGCGCTCAAATGCATGTTTGAGACACAAGCAAGAACTAAGACATATGAGATCTCAAAGAAATTATTTGGGAAGCTAGCTGAGGGTAGTCCGGTGAGCCCACATACGATCAAGATGGTTTATTACACACAGAGCTTGGAAAAACTTAGTTTTCCACTTAGTCAAGAGTTGGCAACTGATTTGATTCTTACTTCCATATGAATGGCTTAGACAAGAATCTCATCGAACTACATATGATGCTCAAGACTGCATAGGACAACATAAAGAAAAGCAATAATTATGTGATGATGGTGCAAAAAAGTACCAGCTTCAAGAAGAAAGCTAAGACTTGGGTCAAAGGTAAGGTCATGACTAAAGTTTCGGATGGGATCCAAACTAACAAGCCTAAGCCCAAAACTAAGTTCGGCCCGACTCAAGAGAATGAATGCTTTTGCTGCAAAGAGACAGACCATTGGAAGAGGAACTGCAAGAAATACATGGCTGATCTGAAAAAGAATGGTGGGACTAAACCTTCCACTTCATGTATTAATGTTATAGATATTTTTCTTGCTGATTCTTCTATTAGCTCTTGGGTATTTGATACCGGATCGGTTTCTCATATATGCAATTCGATGCAGAGTCTAACAAGGAGTAGGAGAATTACAAGGGGCGAGATGGATCTTCGCGTCGGGAATAAAGAAAGGGTTGCTACATTAGCTGTTGGGACATTGCCATTACTTTTGCCCTCGGGATTTATTATGGAATTAAATAATTGTTATTACGTTCCAGCCATAAGTAGAAACATCATCTCTGCCTCATATTTGATGGCAGAGGGTTATAAATTCATCAATGAGAACAATGGTTGTTCTATATTTTTGAATGAAATATTTTATGGCTATGCTCCTGTTTTGAATGGGTTGTTTAGTTTAATTCTCGATGATGCACCCATCTATAATATTAATGCGAATAGGCTTCCTCCCAATGATATGAATTTCACTTTTATTTGGTATTATCATTTGGGTCACATAAGTAAGAAACGTATGAAAAAGCTCCATGATGATGGAATTCTAAACGCATTTGATTTGGAATTATTTGAAACGTGTGAATCATGTCTACTTGGAAAGATAACCAAGACACCTTTCGCTGGTCGGAATGAGAGGGCATCCAACTTGCTGGCACTCATACATACTGATGTATGTGGACCAATGAGCATGACAGCTAGAGGTGGTTTTCAGTACTTTATTACTTTCACCGATGACTATAGTAGATATGGATATATTGTAACAGCCCAAAATTTCAATTTCAGTTAAAAATGAGACTTTATTAATTTTTGTGGATTTTCTGGAATTTTTAAAAACTTTTTCAATAAAGTATATTAAGGCTAAAAGAATTTATGTGCAAAATCTATTACCAACTAAAAGTTGGAATTATTTTATTTAAGTCCAGAATGCTTAATAGAATTTATGTGAATTTTCTCAAAATTTTTGGACTTCATTTACTATTTTCTAAAGCCTATTTGAATTTCTGGAATTAAATCAATTAAAAGAATTTTTAAATCTGTTGCTATAAGATCGGGGGCGAAGCCCAAAGACTGCGCTTCTCGACCACGCTCCTCCCAGCGCTGAATAATGCGGACCGTCCGATCAAAATCGGACGGCCAACGCTAATCCGCCCGCGCTCTCTCTCCGCTTCGTCTCATTGCCGTGGGGCCATGGCCTGACAAATGGCCGTCTTCCCTGCTCCCTTCTTCTCCGCTAACGCCACTCCCGCCGCCATTAAAGCCTCATTGAGCTCTTCAAGCCCGTGTTTCCCTCCCATTTCTCTCGCCATCACGCGCAATGAAAGCGGCCGCCCTACCGCGTTCATTCCCGCTTACTCACCTTAAAACTCGCCAGTAACACCGCCGCCTCACCTCATAAGCGGCCGTTGCCACCTCGCCCATGATCTCCACCTCCGGCCTCGCCTCGCCCTATAAAGGAGCACCAGTGCGCCTCTACTCCTCAAGCTTTTGCCCCAACTCTCCACACCTCCCTCGCTCCCGGCTGCCCGCATTGGCTCTTCTCTCACGGCCGAGCGTGCTCCACGCCTCTAGCGCCGCCACCGGTGAACCTCCGGCCGCCTCGATCGCACCAGCCGGCCTCGGCCAAGACCGCTAACTCGCGCGCCTCGCGCCCTCGAAGCATCGCGGAGCTCCTTCGCGCCAACGACCGAACCACACCGCCGCCTCGCCGTCGCCGACCAACTTCCGACCACGCTCGCGCCGCCAGTAGCGCCTCGACTCGATGTATTCCCAACGTTTTGCGCACTCACCGAGCTCGCCGCCGCTGCTCGCTGCGCCATCGGTTCCGGCGAAGCCCCTCTCCGGCGCCGACGTGGTTAGCCACATCAGCGCCACATCAGCGCCACATCAGCGCCACCTCACCCCTACGCGTGCGTGGCGTACGTGGATGCCCGGTAAATGCTAGCGCCAAAGACAATGCGCTCCTTCACATCAGTCTTTGAGCCGAGTCCACCGTGGACTTGGAAAACACCGTGGACTCAGTCCATGACTGTTTGGGCCCACATGTCAGTCTCTGTGAATGATTCTTGGCGTCGGTGGCGCAATAAATAGATTTTCCTTTAGAAATTTAATTGGAAATTCGAAATTCGATTTTTGAATTAAAATTAGATTTAAACTTCCAGGAGCTCGTATTTCTTCATACAAACTCCGATTTAGGTGATTCAAATTTCTAAATTTGTATAAAATCAAGATCTAGCTAACTAAACCAAAATTATTTAATTTGGAGTTAATTTGAATTTTCATTTGAATTTATTTGTGTTCATTTGAATTCGCTTGAATTTGGAATATTTTCACGTATAGATTTTGGCGACTCGGAGAGCTTGACCCTATTGAAGAAGTAGAATACTGTGAATTTGAGCAAGGCAAGTTACACCATTGACCATTTTGCCCCAATATTTAAAATTATTAAATTCTGTTTTAAATTATTATTGCATGCATAATTGTATTTAATTATTTTAAATTCCTGTTTTAAATATTTAATTATTCCAATTCCTTTGTATAGCCAAATTTGATTGTTGTATTATCAATTCCTTGTAACCTTAGTCAAATGAATTTAAAAATAAATTTATGCTTAGCAAATGCTTAGACCATGAAATATTTAACTTTGGGAGGATTTAGCCAAAATTTCATAAATTGATAATAAGCCTATGACATTGCTTTGTCATGGTGGACTTTTTCAAATGTCTTTGAAAATCTAAAATAAAAGAAAATGGTTTGTACTTGGGCAAACATGGACCGTTGGTGGGTGCAAGTTTATGCACGGGCCTGTCTGGTTAGGACTGAGACCCAGGGTTTTTATTGAAAGTTGCCCAAGTAGATTAAGGACCGGCCTTTGAGCCGCATCTTGCAAAAGCTCCACCGTACTACCACATGTTCTCAGATGGGCGTAACCGGGCTTAATAATTTGTATTACCTCGGAATTATTTATGCCATTTTGTTGTGTGGGTGTCGGTTAGACTTTATTCCCACTTGGCGCAAGAGGGGTTTCAGTAGTGGTTAGCCTAATGGAAATGAAACCTTAGCGGGCATATTGGTATTGAGGTAAAGCATTGGAACGCCTTGTGATAATTGCCTAGTCACACACCTAAGGAAGTGTGTATTGGCGACATAACTGCAAATTATCTCTTGTGGGTAAGTTGTACAACCTCTGCAGAGTGTAAATCTATTCAATAGCCGTGTCCACGGTTATGGACATGCTTGAGCAAAGCCACTCTAAGTTAGATTTGTTTTTGGTTTTAAAATAACTTTGGACATGATTTGAGGATGGTTAATCCTTGTGGTAAATTTATGGGTAGCCTTGTGATAGGAGGGTATCCATCACCATGTTTCATATGGAGGTTATCCACTATAAAATGATCAATTTTAAATCTGATTTTAGTTATGTAATGAAAATGTGCCTTGAAACTTAGTATAACTATTTAAACCAAAAGGTGATTTATGCAAATAAACCCTACAACCTTCCTTTGAATAACTTATGCATGCATTCTAAATTACAGATTGGGTGTAATTTATGAGCACGGTTGTAGTGCTCACTCTTGCTGAATATTATTATTCGGAGAGGACTGCTATCCGTAAGGTGAGGAGCGGGGCGATTAGGCGCGATCTCGAGCACGATTGCCTGTGGCGCATCGTGTGGCTTACCATTATTATTTTGCTTCCGCTAATATTTTATTTGGCCTCAGCCCCGCTTGTAATAAACTCTATGATTATTAATATACACTTTGGATATGTTTGTGATAACATTTTTGTGACTGTGTACACTGGAAATCCTGGACTAGTGTATGAACACAGAGAATTCGGGATCCTTCGTTCCCGGGTTCGACAAAAGTGGTATCAGAGCCATATCGACTGTAGGTCGTGACCTAGAAGGAAATCAAACCCTTAAGGACTTATTTTGAAAATTAAAAATACCTTGGTCTTCTGGAGTCATTCCTCAACTTTTCTCTTGAAAAATTATTTACTAACTCATCTCCTGTTCAAAAATTGTAGATGGCTGAAGTTCCGACTGCCATTTCCCATGGAGTCTTTGCTGGTCATTGGGCCGCCATTCTCTGGAAGATGATGCAGCACTTAGACTTTGAAGAAAGACCGACGTATCAAGGATACAAGTATAAAGTGGGAAATCAGGAACGATGGAGAGTAGAGGTGATCCTTTACTCCAATCTATCGCCGAACACGGACTTCCACGTCTTCGATGCCCCAATGCGACGAGACACCTTCGCCGAAGGCATCCAGGATGCAGCCAGGGAAGCAACCCGCAGACTTCGCTACATCTACGATCATCGCCTCAACGGCACTGGGTTCCACTATTACCCAATGCACATTCCAACCCGGCATGACAGTGCTTTCCGCTCAACTAGAGATGAAGACTGTCCCGATCTCACTCATCAGGTGGATCTGGCCAGAGCTATGGATTATGCCTACGGGAATACATTAGATGAGCTGTCTCTTCTGCAAGTGAAGTTACAAGATGCAGAAGAAAAGTTGAAGAGTGCAGAAAAAGAACTGGTCTCTTACAAGGAAGGCGAGGCTAGTTCTAGTGAGCCAGATTATACCCCAATAACACCATAGATTTGACCTTAAATTTTTTCCTTTAGTTGCGAATTATGAGCTACCAAACCTTTGTAGTAGCCATAATGAATTAATAAAATAAAAATAAATTATTTTGCTGAAATGTTCTTGTCTTGTGTTTGTTGAATTTGGGCTATTTTAGATCTATACTCTTATAATTCCTATCTCTCTTATCTAATCTGTGAAAAGTTCATCAGATGGTGACCACCCGCACCGGAAGTGTTGGTGCTAGAGGGCAAGGAAATGAGAATGCCGAATATCAAGAAAATCCAGTTCAACAGCCACCACCTCCTCCAACTGAAGCCCGATGGCGCTAAATGATGGCCAATCGACTCATTCGATTGAGTTGCTAGCTCAGTCCCTTCACAGCAATCAGAATACCCAATCGTCAGCAACCTATCATGCTCCTCCACCTCCCGCAAGAGTAACTTTGTCAGAGTTCATGAGGATGCGTCCGCCAACATTTTCTAGTAGCACCGAACCCATGGACGCAGATGATTGGCTCAGGGCCATTGGAAAGAAACTGGATATTGCTCGATTACGATCGTGAGAGAGTTTTGTTTGCCTCTCATCAATTGATTGGTCCCGCATCGAATGGTGGGATAATTTCAGATGTCCCATGCTAATAACCAAGAAATCACTTGGGATGAGTTCATGCAAGCTTTCGCCGATCTCACATTCCATCCGCATGATTACCTTGAAAAGAAGGAGTTTCGCCGCTCCGCCAAGGAAACCGCTCGATTGGCGAGTATCCGCATAAGTTTAACCAACTTGCTCGCTATGCCCCGAGGATGTAGCCGAGACGAAGACAGCAAGAGCGGTTTCGGAAGGGTTGAACGACGAACTCTCTGCTCGCTTGATTTCTCGAGATTTTACCGACTTTCAAAGATTGGTAAATAAGGCCATACGCCAGAAGGCAAACATCGAAATGGAGAATCGCAAGCGGAGGATGGCGGCTCGAAGTTTAACTCGGAGGATCCCAAGCCTCGCTTCTCTCGATCTCGACCACCTCAACGTGGGAGATTCGGACTACTACACCAAGAGTTCCACCCCGATTCCGCGCCCAAATACTTCCGGATTCCGTAGTAGTTCATCCGAGGATTTGTGAAGGCTGATATTTCCACAAAGAATCACATGCTTTCACCGCAACGAGTTGGGTCATTATGCCAATAAGTGTCCCAAGAATCGCAGATCACACCCCGTCAAGCCAACTCCGGAGTTTCAGCCTCTCGGGTCCCTCAAGACCACCGGTCAGTTCATGAAGGGACGTGTGAATCACGCCACCGCAGAGGAAGCCCATGCAAGACGGATGTTGTTCTTGGTACGTTCCTTGTCAACTCAGTACCAGCATCAGTTTTATTTGATTCCGGAGCTTCGCATTCTTTTGTGTCAAATAAGTTTGTGGAAAAATATGGGTTATATACCTCCCCCTTAGTTAAGCCCATGATAATCCATTCCCTGGCTCGTAAATAAGGGCTAGTTTATTCTGTCCAAATCTTACCTTTGTAATCTCCGAGTAACTTTCTCCAATTTAATAGTCTGCGCTCGCAAGGATTGGATGTAATTCTTGGAATGGACTGGCTTGCCAAAAATCAGGGCAGAATAGATTGTGCTAGTAGATCTATCAACCTCACCAATGAACAAGGGATTTCAGTAGAGTTCCAACCCAAGACTTCTACGGAAAGAAGTCCTATCTTGACCAGTTTAAAGGAAGTGAAATCGAAGATATACCGTGGTACAAGAATATCCAGATGTTTTTCCGAGGACTTACAGTATGCCACCGACCGGGACATAATGTTCTTAATTGACTTAGTCCTGTGGATGCTCCAATTTCGGCGACCCTACTGAATGCTTGCAAATGATCTAGCAGAGTTGAAGAAGCGGTCGAAGAACTACAGAGTAAAGGTTACATTCAACCAAGTTCATCGCTTTGGGAGCTCCAAACTATTTGTCAAAAAGAAAGACAATAGTATGAGAATGTGTGTGGACTATAGATCACTCAACGAGGTAACAATCAAAAACAAGTACCCGTTACCTAGGATAGATGATCTGCTTGATCAACTTAAAGGAGCCAAGTTTTTCCAAGATTGATTTGAGGTCGCTACCATCGCTTAAAAATCGACCTAAGATATTCAAGACGACCTTTACCACGGATATGGATATGCGAGTTCACGGTGATGTCATTTGACTAACAAATGCCCCCGCTTATTTCATGAATATGATGAACAAAGTGTTCATGGAATTTTGGATAAGTTTGTGGTGGTATTCATAGATGATATTCTCATCTATTCAAGAGATATGGAAGAGCATGAAAACATCTCGAATTATTTTGGGCAAACTTGAGAACACCAACTTTATGCCAAACTCAAAGCAAAAGTGAATTTTGGCTCACCAAGTGGCATTTCTTGGACACATTGTGTCGGCAGGAGGAGTTGCATGAGACCCTCAAAGGTTGAAGTCAGAATGGATTGAAGCAACCCAAGTCGATCCACGTATGAGAAGTTTTCTGGATTAGTGGGTACTACCGCAGATTCATTGAAAGTTTCTCCAAGATCGCCAAACCCATGACTCAACTTTTGAAGAAGGAAAAGAAATTTGAATGGACAAGTGCTTGTGAACATAGTTTTCAAGAATCAAGAAAAGACTAGTCTCTGCACGATACTAGTTTTACCAGATATACGTAAGGATTTTGAAGTTTTACAGGACGCATCCGCCAGGCTAGGATGTCTTGATGCAGAAGGAAAAGTTGTGGCTTATGCATCTCGCCGATTAAGACCACATGAAGGAAATTATCCAACTCATGATTTGGAGTTAGCAAGAATTGTGCATGCTTTGAAAATCAAGCATTACCTCATTGGTAACCGTGTGAAATTTTCACAGATCATAAGAGTTTGAAATATATCTTCACCCAAATGATCTTAATCTCGTGCAAAGAAGATGGTTGAGCCGATAAAAGATTATGACCTTGGAATTCATTATCACCGGTAAAGCCAACGTGGTAGCGGATGCTCGAGTAGGAAAGCATACTTGCAACACGGTGTTAGTTCAAGAAAATCAACGAGTTGTATGAAGAACTAAAGCATCGAATCGAAATCGTCGGTCAAATTTGTATAAACATAGTGGAAGTCCAACCAACCATACAAAGTCGATCGAGAGAAAACAACTAGAAGACGAAGACATCAAAGAAATCATGAAGAACATGAGAAGAGGCAAAGCCCCAGTGATTTTCGAAGACGAGCAGGGCACGGTGTGGTTTGGCAACCGCATCTGTGTACCTAAACATCATGAAACCGCATAACCGATTACGAAAGAAGCTCATGAATCACCTTACTCTATTCATCCCGGGAGTACCAAGATGTACCAGGATCTGAAGGAAAAATATTGGTGGGTTAGTATGAAGCGAGAGATCGCTGAGTTTGTTGCACGTTGTGATGTATGTCGTGTTAAGGCGAACATCGAGACTCTGCGGATTGTTACAACCATTACCAATTCCCGAGTGGAAATGGGAGGAGATTGGTATGGATTTTATCACCGGACTACCTAGGACCCAATCAGGTTGTGATTCCATTTGGGTAATAATTGACCGATTAACAAAAGTGGCTCATTTTATTCCAGTCAAGACCACTTACAGAAGCAATAAGTTAGCAGAATTGTACATGGCCAGGATCGTCTGTCTACATGGTATACCCAAGAAAATTGTGTCTGATAGAGGTTCGCAGTTCACTTCAAAATTTTGGCAGAGTCTACATGAAGCTTTGGGAACCAGACTCAACTTCAGCACAGCTTATCATCCCCAAACAGATGGCCAGACCGAACGTGTAAATCAGGTCCTAGAAGACATGCTTCGAGCTTGTGCTATAGATTATGGAAGAAGCTGGGATAAGAATTTGCCCTATGCAGAATTTTCCTACAACAATAGCTTTCAAGCTAGCCTACAGATGTCGCCATTTGAAGCATTGTATGGTAGAAAGTGTAGAACTCCTCTCCTTTGGGATCAAGTAGGAGAACACCAATTCTTCGGACCAGAATTGATAAAAGAAGCTGAAAGTAAGGTAAAAGCAATAAGAGAACGTCTGAAAGTAGCTCAAACCCGACAAAAGAGTTATGCCGATAATCGTCGGAGAGAACTATCCTTCGAGATGGGAGATTTTGTCTATCTCAGGGTAACTCCACTCAGGAGTGAAGAGATTTCGCACTAAAGGAAAACTCGCACCTGCATTTGTCGGACCTTATAAGATTTTGTCAAAGAGAGTGAAGTTGCTTATCGCTTGGAACTACCAAAGATCTCTGTCATTTGCTCACAATGTCTTCCATGTATCCTAGTTAAAGAAATGTCTCAGTACCAACGGAAGAAACACCTCTGAGAGCATCGATCTTCGTGAAGATCTCACCTATGTGGAACAACCTATCAAGATTCTCGATGTGGCGAGCGCGTCACGAAGCAAAGTCATTCGTTCTTGTAAGGTTCAATGGAGCAATCATTCGTAAGAAGAAGCTACCGGGAGCGAGAAGAAGTTTTGAGAGCCGAGTACCCCTACCTTTTGTCGACCAAATCAATCTCTGGTCGAGATTCCCTTTAAGGGGTAGGTTTGTAACACCCAAAATTTCAATTTCATTAAAAATGAGACTTTATTAATTTTTGTGGATTTTCCGAATTTTTAAAAACTTTTCAATAAAGTATATTAAGGCTAAAAGAATTTATGTGCAAAATCTATTACCAACTAAAAGTTGGAATTATTTTATTTAAGTCCGAATGCTTAATAGAATTTATGTGAATTTTCTCAAAATTTTGGACTTCATTTACTATTTTCTAAAGCCTATTTGAATTTCTCGAATTAAATCAATTGAAAAGAATTTTTAAATCTTGCTTACATAAAGATGGGCCAAGCCAAAGATCAGGCGCTTCTCGCCCACGCCTCTCTCGCTGAATAATGCGGACCGTCCGATCAAAATCGGACGGCCAACGCTAATCCGCCCGCGCTCTCTCCCGCTCGTCTCATTGTCGGGTGGGGCTCACGCAGTCGTCGTCTTCCCGTGCTCCTTCTTCTCCGCGCGAACGCCACTCCCGCCGCCATTAAAGCCTCACTTGAGCTCTTCAAGCCCGTGTTTCCTCCCCATTTCTCTCGCCATCACGCAGCAATGAAAGCGCCGCTCCTACCGCGTTCATTCCCGCTTTACTCACCTTAAAAACTCAGCTGTAACACCGCCGCCTCACCTCCGCAAGCGGCCGCCGCCACCTCGCCCACGATCTCCACCTCCGGCCTCGCCTCGCCCTATAAAAGGGAGCACCAGTGCGCCTCTACTCCCTCAAGCTTTGCCCCAACTCTCCACACCTCCTCGCTCCTCGCTGCCCGCAATGGCTCTTCTCTCGCCGGCCGAGCCAGGTTCACGCTTCTAGCGCCACCGGTGAACCTCCGGCCGCCTCGACGCACCATCGCCTCGCCAAGACCGCGAACTCGTGCGCACTCCGCGCCTCGGCATCGCCGAGCTCCTTCGCCGCTAACGATCGAACCACACCGCCCGCTCGCCGCCGCCGACCAACTTCCGCCACGCCTCGCGTCGCCAGTAGCGCGACTCGACTCGGTGTATTCCCGAACGTTTTGCGACTCACCGGAGCTCGCCCGCGCCGCCGCGCTGCGCCATCGGCCGGCGCCTCCCTCTCCGGCCCGACGTGGTTAGCCACATCAGCGCCACATCAGCGCCACATCAGCGCCACTCACCCCTACCGCGGCGTGGCAGCCACGTGGATGCCGGGCAAGCCTTACAGCGCCAAAGACACCGCTCCTTCACATCTTGTCTGTGAGCCGAGTCCACCGTGGACTTGGAAAACACCGTGGACTCAGTCCATGACTGTTTGGGCCCACATGTCAGTCTCTGTGAACAGTATTGCTGACGTCAGCTGGCGCAATAAATAGATTTTCCTTTAGAAATTTAATTGGAAATTTCAAATTCGATTTTGAATTAAAATTAGATTTAAACTTCCAGGAGCTCGTATTTCTTCATACAAACTCCGATTTAGGTGATTCAAATTTCTAAATTTGTATAAAATCAAGATCTAGCTAACTAAACCAAAATTATTTAATTTGGAGTTAATTTGAATTTTCATTTGAATTTATTTGTGTTCATTTGAATTCTGTTTGAATTTGGAATATTTTCAGATAGATTTTGACGACTCGGAGCTTGACCCTATTGAAGAAGTAGAATACCAGGAATTTGAGCAAGGCAAGTTACACCATTGACCATTTTGCCCCCAATATTTAAAATTATTAAATTCCTGTTTTAAATTATTATTGCATGCATAATTGTATTTAATTATTTTAAATTCTGCTTTAAATATTTAATTATTCCAATTCCTTTGTATAGCCAAATTTGATTGTTGTATTATCAATTCCTTGTAACCTTAGTCAAATGAATTTAAAAATAAATTTATGCTTAGCAAATGCTTAGACCATGAAATATTTAACTTTGGGAGGATTTAGCCAAAATTTCATAAATTGATAATAAGCCTATGACATTGCTTTGTCATGGTGGACTTTTTCAAATGTCTTTGAAAATCTAAAATAAAAGAAAATGGTTTGTACTTGGGCAAACATGGACCGTTGGTGGGTGCAAGTTTATGCACGGCCTGTCTGTTAGGATCGAGACCTGTGGTTTTTATTGAAAGTTGCCCAAGTAGATTAAGGACCGCCTTTGAGCCGCATCTTGCAAAAGCTCCACCGTACTACCACATGTTCTGTATGGGCAGAACCAGGCTTAATAATTTGTATTACCTCAGTATTATTTATGCCATTTTTGTTGTGTGGGTGTCGGTTAGACTTTATTCCCACTTGGCGCAAGAGGGGGTTTCCAGCAGGTGGTTAGCCTAATGGAAATGAAACCTTAGCGGGCATACTGGTATTGAGGTAAAGCATTGGAACGCCTGTGATAATTGCCTAGTCACACACCTAAGGAAGTGTGTATTGGCCGACATAACTGCAAATTATCTCTTGTGGGTAAAGTTGTACAACCTCTGCAGAGTGTAAATCTATTCGAATAGCCGTGTCCACGGTTATGGACATGCTGAGCAAAGCCACTCTAAGTTAGATTTGTTTTTGGTTTTAAAATAACTTTGGACATGATTTGAGGATGGTTAATCCTTGTGGTAAATTTGGCGGGTAGCCTTGTGATAGGAGGGTATCCATCACCATGTTTCATATGGAGGTTATCCACTATAAAATGATCAATTTTAAATCTGATTTTAGTTATGTAATGAAAATGTGCCTTGAAACTTAGTATAACTATTTAAACCAAAAAGGCTGATTTATGCAAATAAACCCTACAACCTTCCTTTGAATAACTTATGCATGCATTCTAAATTCTGTATTGGGTGTAATTTGCGAGCACAGTTGTAGTGCTCACTCTTGCTGAATATTATTATTCAGGAGAGGACTGCTATCCAGAAGGTGAGGAGCAGGACGATTAGGCCGCGATCTCCAGACGATTGCCTGTGGCGCATCGTGTGGCTTACCATTATTATTTTGCTTCCGCTTAATATTTTATTTGGCCTCAGGCCCCAGTTGTAATAAACTCTATGATTATTAATATACACGCTGGATATGTTTGTGATAACATTTTTGTGACTGTGTACACTGGAAATCCTGGACTAGTGTATGAACACAGAGAATTCGGGATCCTTCGTTCCCGGGTTCGACATATATCTATTTAATGAGGCACAAGTTAGAATCCTTTGAAAAGTTCAAGGAGTTCCAGAATGAAGTACATAATCAACTTGGCTAGACAACCAAATCCTTACGATCTGATCACAGAGGTGAATTTTTGAGCCATGAATTTGGTGATCATTTGAAGCAATGTGAAATTATTCCACAGCTTACACCACCGGGCACTCCACAATGGAATGGGGTGTCCAAGTGGCGTAATCGAACCTTCTTGGACATGGTTCGGTCGATGATAAGCCAATCAGATCTATCGTTGTATTTTTGGGGTTACGCTTTGGAAACTGCAGCTTTCACTTTAAATAGGGTACCATCTAAATCACTATATAGGACACCATATGAGATATGGACTGGGAAGAGTCCTAGCTTGTCTTTTTTAAAGATTTGGGGATGTGATGTCTATGTTAAACGTTTGACATCTGATAAACTCAAACCCAAGTCAGATAAATGCATCTTTATAGGATATCCTAGGGAAACCAAAGGATATTATTTTTACAACCGGGAAGAAGGCAAAGTTTTTGTTGCCCGAAATGGTGTCTTTTTGGAGAAAGAGTTTCTTTCAAAAGGAGTCAATGGGAGAAAGGTGCAACTCGAAGAAATTCAGGAAATGTCTGAAAGTGTTTCAACTCCTACTGAACCTCTATAGGATGAACAAAATATTGGTGAACCTATTGATGAGGCATCAGCCCTACTGTGGGGACCCAAATATGCAAATCTGACCTCTCAGGTATTCTCGCACTAGTCCAGATCACGCTTAGTGCACACAAAGGTCAACATTGATGAAATATCACATCCATACAACGAATATAAGAATAAACGAGTACATTTAAGTAACAAATAATCATTGGGACCTTACGGTCGAGTTTTACATTTATTAAGCCATGCAAGGTCGATAATAAAGAAATAAACTGCAATGAAACGAAATAAACTCCGGTGGCTCCCATCAATTTACCACAGCAACCGATCGATCAAGACCCTAACGCTCAACCTTCAGAGAACTCTTCTTCAAAAGCAAAGCATTTACTCCTCCACTTCGTTGATTTGTTTAGCAAGAGTGAGTACACACCGCACTCGCAAGTCATACCACGTAATGCATTTATACATGATGGCTTATTCCAAAGGAATGGCTTCGTGGTTATTTTGCGTAAATGCAACATTTGCAATTGAATACAAATAATAGATTGAAAGCGTAATTCAAAACAAATAGACAATAATAAGTTAACAATTGATTTCACAAAGACACACAGTCTAATCAAGTTCTTTCACACAAATGAACAAGTTATCTCACACACCGACCCTTCCCAATTGTTTTATGAAAACTACCCTCGTGTGAAATTCTCGAGCATGTCCATAACCGAGGACGCGCTATTCGAATAGATTGGTTTAAACACTCGCAGAGGTTGTACACTTTACCCACACGATGAAACCAACCGGATCGAGTTGATCACAACAAAACCTTTCGAGACTTCATCTCAAACAATGACACTCTGGTGTGCTTTATCGCCGTCCAATTTGTACACACACTTTTGGAACGACACACACCATTGGACAGGATGCAATGAATCGTCCCGCGATGTGACATATCACACCTCCACCCATCACATAGCTTAAATACAACCCGAGTTGTCAATGTCAAGACTCCATAACTTACTAAGTCGTGCCCACCCATACTAGGCATGTGGTCGCACAAGAAGGCCCAGCCAATGGCGCACAAAGTTAAGTCCTTAATTGACCAAGGCAAGACTTCCGCTTTAACCCAAATCACAAAGTTTATATCACACAGATCCACCATTCACACAGTAATCCACCACTTGCCTCGCCTAAATCTTTTCCCACCTCGTTGATTAAGTGCAACACATGCCATCAACGAGTAATAGCACACAAAGACACACAGATTCATCACACGCCCATAATCACTTAGTCAAGTTTATAATTGCAACTCTCACATGAAATGATGACTCGTGGCATGGCTAAGCGCCTAATCGTATCTAACCAACCCACGCTGGTGCTACAATAATACCAACTAATAATTAATCAACCTAGGGTGACAAAAGATCATGGCATACAATAGACAAGGTGGCATATAACAATTTGGATTATTATCTATCCCAAAAGCATTTAAATAAATACTTGAAATAGAATGCAATACATTGAAACAAAGTATTTTGAAAACTGGTTCAAAATGATCAAAGGTATAACTTGCCTTGAATAGATCTAGATATTGGTCTTGGTCTTGAGGTGCTCCTTCTTCGCAAAATTCCCAAGTATCGACGCCTACTCGCAAAAGCGAGACAAAAGAAACAAAACAAATAAATAACAGAGGCAAAAAAACTCCAAAAATTAAATAAAATTCATAAATAAATAGATCTAAATTTTATATGAATTTACAAATTTGAATGGGCTCAATCGGAGTTCGGATGCAAAAGATATGGGCTTTGGAATATTGGAAAATCAATTAAACCCTAAATTGGATTTTCTCGAATTTCCAATTAATTTTATAAAGGAAAATCGAATTATTGCGCAATGCTTGCGTCACCGAGAATTTTCGGAAAAGAAATATATTAAAATACCGTCTCGACAGTGGGACCCATCGTCGCCTCTCTACCACGCGGATCGGGTCCTCCGAGCCGAGGAAGAGCTGGCGCGGTGAACCGGGAGGCGTGGCGCTGATGCGGCAGCCACGTAGGCGACACGCCAGCACAGAGGGGGATGTGGCTGCACACGTGGGCAGCCACGGAGGCAAAACGCCGGCGACACTCCGGCGACCATGGATACAGCGGATGACGGCGGCTCGGCGGTGGCGAGGCGCGCGACCGAATCGCCGCAACTCGGCGAATCGTAACGCGGTCGCTACTCACGGAGATGACCAGAACGGCGGCGACGACAAGAAGAGCGGCGGAGCGGTGCGGCTGATGGCGGCGACGACGAGCGACGGCTTCCCGAGGGCAACGAGCGTGCGCACGGGGTAGCCCTTGACGCGGCGAACACGGGGGTGGGTGTGGCGACGGCCGGTGCTCACCGACGGCGACGCAATCGGGCGAAGAAGCTCACGGCGGCGCGGAGGTTGGAGCTCTGATTCCGGTGAAACGGCGGCTCGCTAGGGCTGGAGACTTTGGGGAAAAGGCGGCGCTGGAGGGGGCGATCCTCGTGACACGGGCGCGGCTTTAAATAGGGCCCGGGAACCCTAGAGTCCGTGTCGAGGACGGCGGTGGCGCGCGCGGAAGAATCGGAGTCGGGCGCGAGGAAATCGGAACGGAGACGAAGACGACGGCGGTCCCACCTGGCAGCGACAGCAGCAAGGGCGCGCGCGAGGCGAACGGCAACCGATCGATCGGGATCCAAGGGCTGGGAGCGAGCGAGGGCGGGCGCAGCGCGAGCGTGCGATCGCGCGAAGGGGGACACGCGGCGGTGATCCAAGGGCTCAAGGCGGGAATGGGCTGCGGGAGTTGGGCCGGATTGGAATAGTGTTGGGCTTGGGCCCAGCACTGTTCCGAAGGATTTTCATATGATTTTTCTTTTAAATAAATCCAGAAAATGCAAATAGCAATTAGAAAATAGCAAATGACTTTGGAAAAATTCCAGAAAATTCTGTAAAATATATCCAAGCATATAGAATCTAAATAAAATAGTTTTGACAATTGTTGATGTTGGGATTAAGCACATTAAATCAATTTGTTCTAAAAGTCCATATTAAGCTTTTTAATTTAATATTCAAATAATCCAAATGGTAAATTCTCTTGCTACCAATATTTAAAAGATTTTTAAAACTCTGAAATTTGGGATGTTACAAACCTCCCCCCCTTAAACGAATCTCGCCCCGAGATTCCGCTAGCTAGAGAAAAGGCTAGGGAACTCGATTTCAACTCTTCTTCACGCTCCCACGCTGTTTCTCCTTCCGAGTGGTTACTCCACCGACTTTGCGTAAACGAACGGTCTTGCTTCAGTGCGCGCTCATGACATCCAAAATCCTAACAGTCGCTCTTTGTATGTGAGATCTTCCTTCGCTCAATTGACTCCAACGGGTCCGCTTCTTCGCACACGAAGACACTTCTTCAGCTGAGAGACATGAAAGACATCATGCACTCCTGCTAACGACTGTGGTAGCTCCAACTGGTACGCAACTTCTCCACGGCGTTCCAAAACCTTGAATGGACCCACATACCTTGGAGCAAGCTTCCTTTGGTGTGGAATCTCTTAACACCTCCGAGCGGAGTAACTCAAGATACACAAAATCCTCGTTCAAAGTCGAGGTCACGACGACGATTATCTCGGCATAACTCTTTTGCTCGGATCTGGCTATCTTTAACCTCTCTCGATCATAGCAACTTGTTCTTCGCTTCTGAATAATATCTCGCCCGAACACTACACGCTCACCGCCTCTCGACTAATTCAACGGAGTTCGCAGCTCGACCGCATGAGCTTCAAATGGTGACATCTGCAAACTGGCTTGATAACTGTTGTTGTACGAGAATTCTGCATACGGTAAACTTTTATCCCAACTGGTAGCATTAGCTAAGGCACAGGCTCTCAACATATCTTCTAATATCTGGTTGACTCTTTCAGTCTGTCCATCTGTCTGTGGATGATAAGCGATCAAATTCGATGAGTTCCTGTGGCTTCATGTAGACTCGCCAAAACGAGAGGTGAATTGAGATCCTCGATCTGACACTATCTTCTTAGGCACACCGTGCAGACTAGCGATTTTTGACATATACAATTCCGCCAAGCGGTCTCCTGAGTAAGTGGTTTTGACTGGCAAGAAATGGGCAACCTTAGTCAAACGATCCACTATTACCCAAATCGAATCATAACCTGATTGAGTCTTGGGTAAACCGGTAATAAAATCCATACCGATCTCTTCCCACTTCCATTCGGTATCTTCACGGTTGTAGCAATCTCGCGGTCTCGATGTTCGCCTTTACTTTCGACACACGCGCGCATAAAGCAACGAACTCGCGACGCCTCGCTTTAAGTTTGGCCACCAAAACTTATTCTTAACATCCCGATACATCTTAGTGCTTCCGTGGTGAATCGAATACTTTGAGTCATGGGCTTCCTTCGTAATCACCGTCTTAATCCATCAATATCCGTACACGATACGCCCATTGATCCACAAGATATCCCGATCATCCATGGTGAAGTCTTTAAATTTTCCTTCCGCCATCTTCTTCTTGAGGTCAAAAACCCGTAATCCTTGGGTTGGGCTTCACGAACTGCTTTCTCCGAGTAGACTGCACTTCCAAATTGGCCACAAATCCTTCCTAACAACTTCTAGTCAGTAGCTTCGGAATTCCTCCCAAGTTCTCAACACAACTCTTTTGCTTCCGAGCATTGCAAAGAGCTCTTGCGACTCAAAGGCATCTGCAACTACATTGGCCTTACCAGATGGTAATGGATTCCAAGATTATAATCCTTTATTAATTCCAACCATCTTCTCTCTCATGTTCAAATCGATCGAGTGAATATGTACTTCGTGCTCTTATGATCTGTAGACTTCACAGTGATTACCGATGAGATAATGACGCCAAATCTTCAAAGCATGCACTACGGCAGCTAGTTCCAAATCATGGGTAGGATAGTTCTCTTCATGAGGTCTTAATTGCCTTGACGCATAAGCGACAGCTCTTCCTTCTTGCATAAGGACACATCCTAATCCTTGACGCGAAGCATCACAGTAGATATCAAAATCCTTACTAATATCCGGCAAAACTAGCATCGAAATCAAGTCGACGCTTCTTCAATTCTTGAAAACTCTCTTCACAAGTCAGTCCAAATAAACTTCTTCTCTTTCTTCAATAATTGCGTAAGAGGTTTAGCAATCGTTGAGAACCCTTCAATGAAACGACGATAGTATCCCCGCCATTCCCAAGAAACTACGAATTTGAGTAACCGCCTTGGGCCGCTCCCAATTCATTACGCCTTTAACCTTCCGGTCAATCGCTACTCCTTCTACCGCCATCACATGACCGAGAAAATCAACTTTCTTCTTCCAAAAGTCACACTTGCTGAACTTGGCATATAACCGATGCTCTCTCGAGCTTTTCTAGGATTAATCTCAAATGTCGCATGCTCTTCCTCTGACTTTGAGTATACCAAAATATCATCAATGAATACTACTACGAACTTATCCAAATATTCCATGAATACTTTGTTCATCATGTTCATGAAATAGGCAGGGGCATTAGTCAATCCAAAAGACATGACTAGAAATTCATAATGTCCATACCGGGTTGAGAAAGCGGTCTTTGGTACATCCTTAGGACAAATCTTCAATCGATGGTAACCGATCGCAGATCGATCTTAGAGAATACTCCTCCTTTCATCCGGTCGAACAAATCATCTATTCTGGGCAATGGGTACTTGTTTTTGATGGTGACTTCGTTGAGAGAACGATAATCGATACACATTCTCATACTTATACACATTCTCATACTTCCATCTTTCTTCTTGACGAACAAAACAGGTGCTCCCCATGGCGGCGAACTAGGTCTTACAAAACCTTTCTCCAAGAGTTCTTCTATCTCGCTTCTTCATTTCCACAAGTTCATCGACCGCATCCGATAGGGTCTCTTGAAATTGGTGCTTCATTCTGGCACTAGATCGATGACAAACTCAATGTCACGGTCCGGTGGCATTCCCGTAATTCTTCCGAAATACGCCCGATAATCTTTTACTACGTGTACATCTTCCAAAGAAACCGCCTTCGCATCGTTGACTACCAAATGTCCATCACGCATCGAGGTGGCTAGAAATTCAACTTTCTTTCCGTGGTATCCTCAATTGTCACGCTCTTCGCCACAATCTAGCATCGCTTATGTTTGGATAACCAATCCATACCAAGGATGACATCTATGGTCCGAGTGTCTAGAACTATTAGGTTGGCTAGAAACTCAACTCCAACTATGAGTAGCCTAGCTCCTAAACATCCAACTTTAGAACTTAGCTCGCCTCCAGCGCATCGACTAACAGAGTATGCTTAAGATGCATAACTTCCAATTTGTTCTTAGTTGCAAAAATTCCGTAAACAAACGAATGCGAAGCTCCGTAATCAAATGAATCGATGTCAGTAATCGAATTTACTAGGAACTTACCCGAAGACAACGTCAGTGCTTCTTGGGCTCCTTCTAGAGTGACGTGGTTGACACGGCCTCGACCACCGATGGCGGTGCTCCTCCGGATTGACCGGTAGCTTGAGAAGTTCCTTGATGGTTGCCTTGTACCGTGTCTTGGCCGTGTATTCCCAAGGTTGAAGCGCATCGAGTGATAGTCCCATTCTGCGGACATCGGTTGGCGAAATGCCTGGCCGACGGTGTAAAGCAAACTCGTTGTATTCGTGGGTTGCTTATCGATTGGGGTTGATCGTGTAGGTTGCGAAAGTTCGAGCAATCGGGCGAGGTGCCAAGTTGGTGCGGTGGTCCGCGCAATCGTGGTGGAAAACGGCTAAATGCGGTGGAATCATTCTTGCCCTCACCGGGTTGGTGACTTCTTCTTTGAGCCATCCGCGCTACGATGATCTTCCAATTCCTTGCGCTTATCCTCTAGAATCAAAGCCTTGTTGATCAACTCTTGAAAATCGTGAAAGGTGTGGGCGATCAAGTTGACTTGAAGTCCGGTGTTCAATCCTTTCGTAAAACGACTCGACGAGCCTTGTCGCTGGCGACATCTTCTGCAAAGATATCGAGCAAGTTGAGAGAACTTGTTGAGGTAATCATCATCGACATTCCTCCTTGCTTGAGAGCACGGAATTCATCCTTCTTTAGATCCATGATTCCTTCGGTACATGATATCGGCGGCGCGCTGTGAACTCTTCCCAAGTAATATCTTGCGCTGTTCCATGCGCGCAGACAAAGTTTTCCCACCATTCGGCGGCAATGCCTTCCATCCGTGAGAGGCGTCATGAACTTTTTCATGATCGCCGCATTGAGTGATCGCAGCTTTTCTCTCAATAACACGAAGCCAATCATCGCCTTCCACCGGTGAGACATGTCCGTAAAAGGTTGGTGGACGGTCCTCATAAACTCCGCCAACTTGATGATCCATTGTGACCATGAGCAATCGGGGCTCCATTGTGATGTTGATTGTTGTTGCTCGTTATTCATAGCTTGCATCCGATTCATCATGGTGTACATCACCGGGTCTCGAGCCGCCATGAATGCTCCAAAATTCTGCAGATCGATCAAGGTGCTTGTGGTGGAATTGCTTCTCAGGGATTTGTTCTGCCCTTCCGATCATCGAGTATCGGAACCACTTGCGCAGCCTTGACGAGTCCGAACCATCTTGTGAATCTCCAAGGGTTAGATAAGGTAGCAAGCACGAGATAAGTTGTAGAACTAAGCGGGAGGTAAACCCAACAACATATTTTAAGAAACTCAATCAAACTCTTATATTGATTAAGATAATAGTATGGCTTGCAACAAATGCCTAAGGGCCTTTGCACTCATACTTGCACACAAAAATAAGGACGAACTTAAGCACACCAACTACCGCCTAAAGGGCGACTCAAGACTTAATAATGGCTAAGCTCAAACAACGCGAATGACTACTCAATCAAATAGCCTCCATGACCTTGACGGTGCTCCCTTTCTGTAGACTGAAGTGAGCCGCATCCTCGCAAACCGATCCTCGATGTCCCGGATGGTGCAACAGAGCAGTGTCTCGTGTGCAGTCTCTGGCTGGTGCTTCGCCCCCTCGCTTCGCCTCTGCTTCTCTTACAGTTCACCGGTCCATCGCCTTCTTCTCAGTCTTCCTCTTGATATCTTCTTCGTGTCGCCCATAAAGAGTTTCTTCTAATATGGCGATCCTCTCTTGACTCTCAAGAGTCTCATAGGTACACTCCACTCTGTGGCGGCTAACTCCAACGATTCCTCCCGAGCGTGGCGAATCGGGCGAGATGCACGACGGTGGCGTTGTCTTCTCCTTTGTAGACGGAAACGTGCGGCAAGATCCACGCGGAAGTGCGGGATGATAACGAAAAGCGTGTCACGAAGCTCGAGAGTAGATGTTGCGATCCTCGAGATGGCAAGGCGCGAAGACTCTGGATTGCTTCAATCCAAATACTCCTTCGAGCCGAGATGTTCAAGGGTTTGCTTGCCTTAGTGTTCGCTCGGCGTGAGATGGTCAAATGGCGATCACTCCACGATCTCGATCGCTCACAATCCAAGCATCCGCCACGGTACAATGGACGATCGAACCTCCAAGTACTTGTAGCAACTTCCAAAGTTCGGCGGCAAGTCCTCCCTTGCGCTCTCCATAACTCAAGACGAGGCATCTGTCAAGATGGACAAGGATATGAAAACAACTTTAAAACAATGGGAGAGAAAGAATTTCAGCAATAGTTGAGTCAAGAGAGACATGAGATGAGTTAAAGAGTTCAATTAATCTTGCAAGTTAATATTTGCTTTAGAAAATAGTTTTGGACTCACTAAGAACGCCAATCTAACTAGGGTCAAGACCTACCAATATGGCTCGATACCACCTCCGTCGGGACCCAAATATGCAAATCTGACCCTCGTGTATTCTCGCACTAGTCCAGATCACGCTTAGTGCACACAAAGGTCAACATTGATGAAATATCACATCCATACAACGAATATAAGAATAAACGAGTACATTTAAGTAACAAATAATTGTTGGGACCTTACGGTCGAGTTTTACATTTATTAAGCCATGCAAGGCTGACAATAAAGAAATAAACTGCAGCGGAAACGAAATAAACTCCGGTGGCTCCCATCAATTTACCACAGCAACCGATCGATCAAGACCCTAACGCTCAACCTTCAGAGAACTCTTCTTCAAAAGCAAAGACGACTCCTCCACTTCGCTGATTTGTTTAGCAAGAGTGAGTACACACCGCACTCGCAAGTCATACCACAGAATGCATTTATACATGATGGCTTATTCCAAAGGAATGGCTTCTGTGGTTATTTTGCAGAAATGCAAAATTTGCAATTGAATACAAATAATAGATTGAAAGCGTAATTCAAAACAAATAGACAATAATAAGTTAACAATTGATTTCACAAAGGACACACAGTCTAATCAAGTTCTTTCACACAGCTGAACAAGTTATCTCACACACCGACCCTTCCCAATTGTTTTATGAAAAACTACCCTCGTGTGAAATTCGAGCATGTCCATAACCGAGGACGCGGCTATTCGAATAGATTGGTTTAAACACTCGCAGAGGTTGTACACTTTACCCACACGATGAAACCAACCGGATCGGAGTTGATCACAACAAAACCTTTCGAGACTTCATCTCAAACAATGACACTCTGGTGTGCTTTATCGCCATCAATTTGTACACACGGCCCTTGGAACGACACACACCATTGGACAGGATGCAATGAACCGTCCCGCGATGTGACATATCACACCTCCACCATCACATAGCTTAAATACAACCCGAGTTGTCAATGTCAAGACTCCATAACTTACTAAGTCGCCCACCCATACTAGGCATGTGGTCGTGCAAGAAGGCCCAGCTTCAATGGCGCACAAAGTTAAGTCCTTAATTGACCAAGGCAAGACTTCCAGTTTTAACCCAAATCACAAAGTTTATATCACACAGATCCACCATTCACACAGAATCCACCACTTGCCTCAGTCTAAATCTTTTCCCACCCTGTTGATTAAGTGCAACACATGCCATCAACGAGTAATAGCACACAGCACACACAGATTCATCACACAGCCCATAATCACTTAGTCAAGTTTATAATTGCAACTCTCACATGAAATGATGACTCGTGGCATGGCTAAGCGATCTAATCGATCTAACCAACCCACGTTGGTGCTACAATAATACCAACTAATAATTAATCAACCTAGGGTGACAAGAGATCATGGCATACAATAGACAAGGTGGCATATAACAATTTGGATTATTATCTATCCCAAAAGCATTTAAATAAATACTTGAAATAGAATGCAATACATTGAAACAAAGTATTTTGAAAACTGGGTTCAAAATGATCAAAGGTATAACTTGCCTTGGAATAGATCTAGATATTGGTCTTGGTCTTGAGGTGCTCCTTCTTCCGCAAAATTCCCAAGTATCGACGCTCTACTGCAAACGAGACAAAAGAAACAAAACAAATAAATAACAGAAGCAAAAAACTCCAAAAATTAAATAAAATTCATAAATAAATAGATCTAAATTTTATATGAATTTACAAATTTGAATGGGCTCAATCGAGTTCGGATGCAAAAGATATGGGCTTTGAAATATTGGAAAATCAATTAAACCCTAAATTGGATTTTCTCGAATTTCCAATTAATTTTATAAAGGAAAATCGAATTATTGCGCAATGCTTGCGTCACCGAGAATTTCGAAAAAGAAATATATTAAAATACCGATCGACAGTGGGACCCATCGTCGACCTCTCGCCACGGTGGGTGGGTCCTCCGAGCCGAGAAGAGCCGGCGCGGTGAACCGGAGGCGTGGCGCCGATGCGGCGACCACGTAGGCGACACGCCAAGACAGAGGAGGATGTGGTGCACACGTGGGCAGCCACGAGGCAAAACGCCGCGACACTCGGCGACCATGGATACAACGGATGACGGCTCGGCGGTGGCGGAGGTGCGCCGAATCGGCGCAACTCGGCGAATCGGTGACGCGTCGCTACTCGCGGAGATGACCGTAACGGCGGCGACGACAAGAAGAGCGGCGGGCGGTGCGGTGATGGCGGCGACGACGAGCGACGGCTTCGAGGGCAACGAAGCGTCGCGCACGGTAGCCCTTGACGCGCGAACACGGGGTGGGGTGTGGCGGCGGCGGTGCTCACCGACGGCGACGCAATCGCAAGCGAAGAAGCTCACGGCGGCGCTGGAGGTTGGAGCTCGATTCGGTGAAACGGCGGCTCGCTAGGGCCGGAGACTTTGGGGAAAAGGCGGCGCCGAGGGGCGATCCTCGTGACACGGGCGCGGCTTTAAATAGGGCCCGAACCCTAGAGTCCGTGTCGAGGGCGGCGGTGGCGCGCGCGAAGAATCGGAGTCGGCGCGAGGAAATCGGAACGGAGACGAAGACGACGGCGGTCCCACCGGCACGACAAGCAGAAGCGCGCGCGAGGCGAACGGCAACCGATCGACGGGATCAAGGGTGGGAGCGAGCGAGGCGGGCGCGGCGAAGCGCAGCGCGATCGCGCTGAAGGGGACACGCCGCGGTGATCCAAGGGCTCAAGGCGGAATGGGTGCGGGAGTTG
This sequence comes from Hsuehochloa calcarea, assembly GCA_036346395.1. Lineage (NCBI taxonomy): Eukaryota > Viridiplantae > Streptophyta > Magnoliopsida > Poales > Poaceae > Hsuehochloa > Hsuehochloa calcarea. The sequence continues at coordinate 22,542,896 of CM070598.1, read as the reverse complement.
GGCGGATTGAATAGTGTTGGGCTTCGGTCCAAAGATCGTTCAAGGATTTTCATATGATTTTTCTTTTAAATAAATCCAGAAAATGCAAATAGCAATTAGAAAATAGCAAATGACTTTGGAAAAATTCCAGAAAATTCTGTAAAATATATCCAAGCATATAGAATCTAAATAAAATAGTTTTGACAATTGTTGATGTTGGGATTAAGCACATTAAATCAATTTGTTCTAAAAGTCCATATTAAGCTTTTTAATTTAATATTCAAATAATCCAAATGGTAAATTCTCTTGCTACCAATATTTAAAAGATTTTTAAAACTCTGAAATTTGGGATGTTACACCTACGTAGATCTAAAAGGCCACGTCAATTGCCTATAAGGTATGGGCATGACATATTATTATTGAATAATGATAAGGCTAAGACTTATGAGGAAGCGATGATGGACCCAGACTCCGAGAAATGACTTGGAGCCATGAAATCCGAGATAGACTCCATGAGAGACAATCAGGTTTGGAACCTAGTCAATCCACTTGGTGGTGTTAAAACCATTGAGTGCAAATGGATCTATAAGAAAAAGATTGACATGGATGGAAATGTTCAATAAAGCTCGACTAGTCGCAAAAGGGTTTCGACAAATTCAATGGGTTGACTACGATGAGACTTTCTCACCAACGGCGATGCTTAAATCTATAAGGATCATTCTAGGTATTGTTGCATATTTCGATTATGAGATATGGCAGATGGATATCAAAACGGCTTTCCTTAATGGAAACCTAAGTGAGGATATGTACATGACACAACCTGAAAGTTTTGTTGATCCAAATAATGCTAGTAAAGTGTGCAAACTTCAGAAATCCATTTATGGGTTGAAGCAAGCATCTCGGAGTTGGAATTTACATTTTGATGAGGAAATCAAAAGGTTTGGTTTCGTCAAAAACAAAGAAGAACCTTGTGTTTACATGAAGGTTAGTGGGAGCGCACTTATAATTCTAATCTTATATGTGGATGACATATTATGTATTGGGAATGACATTCCTATGCTGGAATCCATTAAGGCATTATTCAAAAATAGTTTTTGTATGAAGGACCTAGGAGAGGCAGCATATATCTTAGGGATAAAGATCTATAGAGCTAGATCAAGAAGGCTAATTGGATTAAGCCAAAATACTTATACTGACAAGGTGTTGATTCGGTTCAACATGCGAGATGCCAAGAAATGATTCTTGCCTATGTCATATGGCATAAGTCTTAGCAAGAGTTAGTGTCCTTCAACAACTGATAAGCGAGACCGTATGAAAGGCATTCCATATGCTTCGGCTATTGGATCTATCATGTATGCCATGATATGTACTCCATCAGATGTATCATATGCTCTAAGTGTTACAAGCAGGTACCAAGCTGGTCCCGGTGAAAGTCACTGGACAGCTGTGAAAAATATTCTTAAGTACTTGAGAAGGACTAAGGATGTGTTCCTAGTTTATAGCGGTGATGAAGAGCTCGTTGTAAATGGTTACACCGATGCAAGCTTCCAAACCGACAAAGATGATTATCATTCGCAATCTAGTTTTTATTCATTTTGAATGGAGGAGCAGTGAGCTGGAAAAGTTCCAAGCAAGAGACGGTTGTTGATTCTACGACAGAAGCCGAGTACATTGCAGCTTCTGGAGCTGCGAAATAAGGTGTTTGGATAAGGAATTTCATTGCTGGGTTGGGTGTGGTTCCGAGTGCCTCGGGCCCAGTGGATCTCTATTGTGATAATAATAGAGCCATTGCGCATGCTAAGGAGCCTAGATCCCATCAGAAGTCCAAGCATATACTCAGGCGTTATCATCTTATCCACGAATTGGTGGATAGAGAAGATGTTAAGATATGCAAAGTTCATACGGATTTAAATGTTGCTGGTCCGTTGACAAAGCCTCTCACACAGCCAAAGCATGAGGCGCACACAAGAGCTATCGGTATTAGATACTTAAATGATTGACTCTAGTGCAAGTAGGAGACTGTTGGAAACATGCCTTAGAGGCAATCATAAAGATGATTATATTTCATTATGTTCATAACATTGGATAATATGTTATCTTGTTCCTAGAATAATATCAATAATATTTATTATCAAGTATGCGACTTGATTGTGAAACACTATATTTTTGCGATGATTATTCTTAAACTCTAGTGCAAGTAGGAGACTATTGGAAACATACCTCAGGAAGCGAAGCAAGAATCAAATCTGTATCCAACTCTTGACTAAGTGGAAAACCAAGTTTTTCCAAGCTCTGTGTGTAACCAACCATCTTGATCACATGAGGGCTCACCGGACTACCCTCAGTCAGCTTACTCCCAAACAATTTCTTTGAGATCTCATATCTCTCAGTTCTTGCTTATGTCTCAAACATGCCTTTGAGCGCCACGATCATATCGTAGGCCTCAATGTTCTCGAACTGCTTCTGAAGGTCTGAGTTCATTGCAGCAAGTATGAGACAGCTAACATCAAGGGACTCATCACATGCCTTTTTATAGGCTATTTTAAGAGCAAGAAGCAGATTCTCAAGAGCACATCAGGAATTGGTTCCTCTAGAATATGTTCCTTTTTATCTTGCCTAAGAACAATTCTCAGGTTGCGGGACCAATCTGCAAAATTTGTTCCATTCAGTTTTTCCTTATCAAGAATTGAACGTAAAGCAAAACTGGATGTAGGTACAGCAGTTGGTGCCATGATCTACAACAGAAATATGCCAAACTAAGACATATGTTCAAGAAAAGTAACTTCTATTAAACAATTTAATGAAGATACTCCCACTGAATACCATATCCCTCTTATGACATTTAGTGATTCAAGACCCACAATCAGTTAATCTACTAGTGAGCTTTGGCATCACTACTAGAAGATTAGTGAATATGGTAAGCAACCCCTTGCTAATCATATCTCTATATCACTCTTGTTGTTGGGCAGCATCTCTATACTCCGGCACCCAACCCTATGCCCCAAGGTCCATAACCGTTATGATGACCTTGTCAAGTAAAACCAATGCTTGCTTGTAAGTGTCCGACACAAACCCATCTAGTCAAGGAATATTAATGGCACTCTGCATTAGCAAGACCTACCATCAAAATACAAGTCTATGGATGGTGCAGCTAATTGGGAGGGCATCAATTTAACTTAATATTATCTGAGGGGAATTTACTTCTACCATGTTAAAAGCATATCAAGCAATTAAATAACATGCATAGAAATAAATGAACAGGAATATAAGGGTATTCACAGACAATCAAATTGCATTGTGATATCGTATGACCCTTCCTAATGGTGATCTCCATCGCAAAGCATCATGTTCGCCATGTCTTCAAGTTGCCAAAACCTCCAAGTACTCCCAATAAGCCATTACTTCTAACAGCACTAGGGATAAAATTACAAGGACTAAATTAGCACCACAAGTCGATACGTAGGCCGTTATACAAATATAGACAGCCTTGGGCTGCAATAAACATGACACGTAGGTCATGAACATTACACACATGCATGCATATCATACATCATGGGTGATACTATTCACATCAATCCCTGCAACGAGTTAGGCATAGAATAGCAAAGTATCAGGCAACAAGAACACACACTATACAAAAAAAAGTGCGGTCTCAATACCCAGCACGGCGATCCCGCTAGTCCAATGGCGGAATTCCGACCGGTGGGAGTATCATGCAATGTGGTCGTGAACAAGAGCAATAAAACATCCGGTATTATTCGATCGTAACTCCGATTCGATCAACCACATTGATCTTCGCGTGCTCTAATGGATTTACGATCATTGTCTGCCCCGATGACGGAAACCGACCGGTAGAGGCAAGTCGTGATACGACCTTGCAAGCACGATCACGGAATAACGAATATGAAAACCCATCTAACCACCAATGCACATGGACAATCAAATCGACCAGTCGAAACAGAAATAGATCACATCTATAACTGCCACATATCACAATATGTGACCAATCCGAATCTAAAACTAGACAGCATGGCTCTGGTACCACTGTTGGGGAACGCGGCAATGCTACGATAGCACAAATAAAAATTTACCGCGCAACCAAGGAACCATCGCTAGTAATATATCACGAGATTACCGCTAGACACGCCGACTCGTAGCGGAAGTAGAGTCGTTGTAGCGAGTTGATGCAGTCGTAGTCGTACTCACGACGTGTCTCCACCTTCGAGTGGTCGTACTCGCTGCGCGTCTGCTCCTTCGAGTGGTCGTACTCACGACGCGTCTCCTCCTTCGACTCCAGTGATCGACACGAATCGCGGATCGTCCTAGTGCTGATGCTTCGCAACAACACCGCCGAGGTATCCACACGTACGGGGCAGGATCACCACGCGCTGGAGTGCTAGCACCGGCAGCGTGGTTGACAAGGCGTGGCTATTAGGGTTTCGAGAGTTCTTCCAAAGATCATCCTCATCGACTCCATGCCACCGCCCTCTTTATATAGGCATCCATGATGGGTCTCGAACTTGAGGCCCATTAGGAACTCGTGGCCTATATGAATTCGGATCACCATCCAAAATAAATTCTAGCCCTTTAAGTGTGTGACCCTACAGGTTCATGTGTAATCGGTTATGACTCAGAAACTCTTTTCCGACCACCAGTCGTTAGCGGTACCTAGCAGCACATAATGATTCCCAAATACACATAGAAAATATCAGATGAACTTTGATGTAATATGATCTATGATCAGGTCCTCATCACTTACGATTAGTTTGTATCTCCATACGACCATATCGTATTTGGTCCCGACCAGTTCGTAACTCCTTACGACCAGGTCCTTACCATTCTGTGACTACGTTTGACCAGTCTACGACCAGCACGTATCTCCATACGACTAGTCTGTAACTGATCGAACTAAGCGACCTACTCATGCATTCTCCTTTTGCCTCACGATGTCTGATTGAACTCCAGGTGAGATGTGTGTCATCCATGGACTATTCAATACTTTCTCGATCGAGTGTCGGATAACTTCATGTGGTCGACACTTCGACCACTAGTGGCATGGCCATGCACTTTCTTTATTCGATCACCACGAGGGGCCCAGAAACATCTCTCCTGTTATGTTAGGAGGAGTAAATCTCATCTCGACCAGTCACATCCCTCCATATGTTTCATAGCATACCCGAAAGCTACCTTTATAACTACCTAGTCACGAGTAGCGTTTGGCAACCACTAAGAGTGCTATTACACATGTAGGGAACCAGGCTGATCTCAGGTCTAAGGATTATACATCATCATTACTTGAGACCAACTAATGACACAAAGATTCATAACAATCTCAATAGTGTCTCAATGATGGGTCTATCCAGCCCTATGTTATCTAACATGAGCTCACATTATTGATTCGATATCCCTATATCCATGATCGGTGAAACAAGGTCATCAATCAATACATGTGCTAGTCATAGAGTCACTGGTGTTCCGACCAGTAACCTCCGACCAGGGATACATTTAGAATGACATCATATAAGTTAAAGAGTTCCACCAACAAGTGACATACTTATTGATCTATAACAAACGATTCATTCAAGGAACATGATAATATATTATCAAAAATATGAACATAACGAAATATCATCATCTCTATGATTACCTCTAGGGCATATTTCCATCACTAATATAACAGGAGAGATGTCTCTGGGCCCCTCGTTGTGGTCAGATAAAGAAAGTGTGTGGCCATACCACTAGTGGTCGAAGTGTCGACCACATGAAGTTATTCGACACTTGATCAAGAAAGTATTGAACAGTCCATGGATGATACAACATCTCACCTGGAGTTCAACCAGACATCGTGAGGCAAATGGAGAATACACGAGAAGGCCTTTCAGTTCGATCAGATGCAGACTAGTCGTATGGAGATACGAGCTGGTCGTAGACTGGTCGAACATGGTCACTAAGTATTCGAAACCGGGTCATAAGGAGTTACGAATTGGTCAAGACCAAATATGGACTTATCGTATAGAGTTACGAGCCGGTCGTTAGTCATATGGACCTGGTCGTAGATCATATTGCGTTAAGGTTCATCCGATATATTCTATGTGTGTTTGGGAATTGTTATGTGCTGCTAGGTACCGCTAACGACTAGTGGTCGAAAAAGAGTTTCCGAGTCACAACTAATTACACATGAACCTATAGGGTCACACACTTAAAGGGCTAAGATTTGATTTGGATGGTGATCCGAATTCTTGTAGGCCACGAGTTCCTAAGGGGCCTCAAGTACGAGACCCATCATAGATGCCTGTATATAGAAGGGTGGTGGTATGGGGTGATGATGGTCTTTTGAAAAACTCCCGAAACCCTAACAGCCACGCCTTCCTCATACCCTGCTGCTAGCGCTAGCACACCAGCACGTGGTATCCCTGCCCCGTACGTGTGGATACCTTAGAGGTGTTGTTGCTAAGCATCAGCACTAGGATGATCCATAACTCGTGACGATCACAAGACTCGGAGAAGAAGTTGTGAAGCATCAGCACTAGGATAATCTGCAACTCGTGACAATCACAAGACTCAGAGAAGAAGACGCGCGGTGAGTATGACTACGACTGCATCAACTCGCTACATCGACTCTACATCCGCTACGAGTCGACGTGTCTAGTGGTAATCTCGTGATCTATTACTAGTGGAGGTTCCTTGGTTGTGTGGTATTTTTTTGTGCTATCGTAGCCTTCCCGCAATCCATCAGCTGCCTCCCCATGCGCCCCTTTGCCGCGCCCTGGCACCACCTTCCCTGAGCTGCACCCTCTCGGTGTCGACCATCCTATCATAGTCGACCACCCTCTTGGTGTCGACCATCCTCTCGTAGTTGACCAGTCTTTCAGTCTTAACTAGCCTTTTAGTTTTGACCAGTCTTGTGGTCTCGACCAGCCTTTCGATTTCGACGAGCCTTGTGGTTTCGACCAGCCTTATGGCCTTGACCAGCCTTTTGGTTTCGACCAGTCTTTCAGTCTTGACCAGTCTTTCGGTCTTAACCAGCATTGTGGTATCGACCAGCCGTTCAGTCTTGACCAGCCTTATGATTTCGACCAACCTTTTAGTTTTGACCAGCCTTGTGGTCTCGCCCAGCCTTGCGGTTTTGACCACCCTCTCAGTTTCGACCAGCCTTCTGGTTTTGACCGCCTCTCGGTTTCTACCACCCTCGTCGGCGCGCGTTCTACCCTCTTTTTCCCAGTGTCGTGTGTATTGAGTATATGCGTTAAATGTCGTTGACTCTGCCACGCCGTGAGCACTAAATGTCATTTGTGCATTAAATATCGTGGTCTCTGTCGCGCCGTGTGCATTAAATGTCCTATGCACATTTAATGATGTTGTCTCTGCCGCGTCGTGCGCATTAAATGTTGTTTGCACATTGAATGTCATTCTCTCCGCCACGCCGCCACGAATCTCGCCGCTCCATCTTGTCGCCTGGTCCCCCTCCTTCCTCTATAAATGGAGCACCAGGAAGCCCTTTGCCTCCTCTTATTTTTCCCTCAACTCTCCTCTCCTCTCTCTCTCTCTCTCTTACCCTCGTTTCGTCATGCTTCGAGTTTCGCTGCCGCCGACTGAAGCTTGCACCGCAGCTTCTAGCTCCGCCGTCAAAGCTTCTCCACCGATGTGGTCTTAGCCTTTGGCTTCGAAAGATCGCGGCCTACCCGGTGCGCACCTCCTCACCACTGAAGAGTTCCCTGGAGCGCACGCACCGTCTTTGAACTCCTCGCCGCCGAAGAGTTCCCCGAAGCACCCACATCGTCCTCCTTCGCCTCCGACCAGGAGCTTCCCAGCCACCGTCCATCGACCTCCTCCAGCCTCTCTCTTAGTCTAGGTAAGCTCCTCGTGCTATGTTCTTCCTTCTTCCTTTTTTCGACCACGTCGAGCAACTGAATCCTTCTTACTTCTTTCGACTACATCGAACAGTCGAATCTTTCTTTCTTCTTTCGACCGCGTTGAGTAGTCGAACATTTTCGACCATTTGAACCTCCTTTCGACTAGTCGAATCTCCTTCTGACCACGTGTAGTCAAATCCCCTTCCGAAAGCTCGTTCTCCACCGTCTCCGATTTGAGTGATTCAAATCTCTAAATTCGGTACCTTTCTTTTAGTTCTAGCTTGGTAATTTTAGGATTTTATTTGGAGTTGCTTTATTTATTTGTCTCTTTTCGCTTGTATAGATTTCCGCGTTTCCAAATAGTTCTTGGACCCGTCGACCTCGACCGAAGTATCTCAACTCTTCAACGAAGGCAAGTCATAGGCCTTTGATCATGTCGTACCTATTTTATAAAATTATATTATTTTATATCAGCATGCATTGTTATTTTTATATCAATTATTTTTGGGAATAGTTAAATACCTACTTGACAGTATGACTCCTTGAACAATTGTGAACGACATGTTGATATGTACCCTTGAACACCATGGGTTGGGTAATCTTAGTTGGACATAATTGTAATACCAACATGGGTGTGTATTATGCTTAGCCATGCTTTAGTTATGCAATGTCTCTCAATCACATGGTTCAATGATGATAAATTTGACTTAATGATATATGAAATTGTGGTGTGAAACCATCACAGTGCAAGCGTAGTGCGAGTCACGATTGTGTCAGTTGTGGTGCGATGCCATTGTTATTAAATTTGGTGCTATGGTAGGGGTTGTCATTGGCTTGGGTGGATGAAAATGATTTATGCTCGAGCGAGTGGTCGGCGGCAAAGAGGAATGCGCGAGGCAGTGCGGGAGGCATATTTTTTAGTGCGGGAGGCACTTAGGTGTGCGAGGCACATGAAATGAAGTAGTCTCGCCTGAGCAACCACTAAGGACTTAACTTTGTGCACCATTAATCTGGTCCATACCGTGCATCAACATGTCTAAGATGGGGTGGACATGGCTGAATAATTAGCAATGTTTTAGTTTGGTTCTATCGTGGTGGTGTGATCCCTGAGTTTACGGATGGATTCATATGGCGCAAGAGGGGGTCTAGAAAGGAGAAACCTTAGCAGGCAGAACCAAGTCAAAATAGATCTTTATAAAGGCCTTATCACCTGTTCTAGACTGCTTACCTAAGGTAGTAAGCGGTGGTATCGATGGATGCCAAACAAACTAGAGAAGTCATGTCTTGTGGGTCAAGCTATACAAGCTCTGGAGAGTGTAAAACTATTCAAATAGCCGTGTCCCCGGTTATGGACAATGCCTGGTGATTTCACACGAGGGGTAGATTTTCTCAAAAATGTGGTCGTGGCTGGTTGCGAGTTGTTGGAATGGTTTGGTTGGGAAGCAATCTGGTCGTGGTCGTTGGTTGGGAAGTGAATATGGTGTTCATGGGTTATTTCAAAGAAACTTGTTTACTTATGTATTAATCTTTTAAATTGTGCTTTCAATCTACTTACTATATTTACTGTCAATACTACTTTCTACAAACTAAACATAAAGCAATCCTTGTCAACCCTTGCATGAATACTACTTGCATACATTTTCCTACGACTTGCTGAGTACTTTCTGTACTCACGGCTTTGCGCCATTTGTTTATCAGTCGCCGGAGAAGAACTAGGGAGCACAGTGCTCTTTGAGGAGGAATACTTCGAAGACCATGCGAACTAGGAGGCGTTCACCACTCAATTGCCTGTGGGCATGTCGGATGGCTTCCATGAGTTTTTTTGTTCCACTGCAAGTTTACTCTGGTCGTGGACTTGGTCGTAGATCTGGTCATGGACTGGTCGTAGATCTGGTCGTGGACCTGGTCGTAGATCTAGTCATGGACCTGGTCGTAGATCTGGTCGTGGATCTGGTCATGACTTTAGCCCTGTGTGGCAAGCTCTATAAAACATTGATCATAACGTCCTTTTGCTGCTAAGTATTATTAATTTATCTGCTTCTTTAGCCGTGTTGTTGTATGGTTTTGAGTAGACCAACGTTGCAACTATGTGAGCTAGCTACAGATCTGAGACTAGTTCGGTATATACAGAGGGTCTCGGGGTTGCATACTCGGGGTCCTGACAGTGAGCGCCCCATCCAAAACCCTAACATGGTCTCTAGCCTATAAATAGGGGGTACTAGTCGTTGTAAAAGGTTGATCGCTTGATGAATGAATAAAGGATAAGAATATCCCCTACAACTTGCCTCTCTATGTGGTAAATCTATTATTTGTTCTTGCATTGTTTGATGTGATTATACGTTTATCAACGAGGTGATTATTCAGACTGGACTCGCCAGCGACGGTTCCTCAACATGATCAACTTCAGCCTAGCTATAGGCCTACTCTACTCGAATCGAAAGGTAATTATCGTAGCACAACGCTGGTAGATCGAATCGTATTTTCCAGATCGCTTTCAATTTTGCAAATTTATCTTTCTATAGTTTTTTATACGGTGCAAATCTGCTCTAATATATCGTGAGGTGACTTGAAAATCGCTAGCCAAGACGATCGGTAGGTTGCATGAAAGAGAATATGACGATTGCACTATAGATTATACATCGGATGAACAGTAATGACATGAACAATAAAAAAAAGAAAACTAGCGATGAAACCCCGTACGGCAGCACTGCCGACTGTCCGTAGCACGGCCACACCACCCCTCGCTGGCCTTGCATGGCCGCTGGCCGCCCCGCACGGCTGCGCTCCGCCATGGCCACCCGCGTGCACCACCCAGACAAGCCCTCTGACGCTGGCTTGAAGCTGTCGTACCACGCACATCGGAAGGCCTGTAGCCGTCGGCTCCCGCACCGCCTGAGAGCACCACAGGCCTGAAGTCATGCTGCTCTGTGCGTCCAAGCCCGCCGTACCAGCCCGAAGCTGCGACGTCGCATCACGCACATATGTGAGCGCACCGTCTACCTGCACGAGGTGTCGCCTGCACGCGGCCCTGTGTGCTGACCTCGGCCTTGCACGACTATGCCGCCCCTAGCCTCCCGCATGACGTCATGCCGCCCACACAGCTGCGCCACCATAACACGGCCGCACCGTCGGAACTGAAGCCACACACCAGAAGCATCGCGCTCGTCGCACCACCGTGCTGACCGCCGGCCGCGCCACACCCTCCAAACCTCTGGTGTAACAGCCCAAAATTCAAATTTCAGTTGAAAATAAAACACCAATTATGTTTGTGGATTTTCTGTAATTTTAAAAGCTTTTCCTAAATTAGTTTAAAGCTAAAAGTAATTTATTTGCAAAATATATATTCAAGTATAAGTCAAAAATATTTTATTTAAATCCAAATTGCCTTAGAGAATTTCTGTGAATTTCTCATGATTTTTTAAGTTAATTGTTATATTCTAAGGATTATTTGAATTTATGGAATTAAAACAATAGGGAAATCATTTAAATCGACAAAGAAATAGAGATGGGTTTGAAATCCCTGCCCAAAGACTATTCACAACCGTTGGCCCACTCTTCCCTCGCGCGATTTCCGCGTGAGCCGTCTGATCCGCACTCTCTGTCCCAGCCTCGTGCCACCGACAAGTGGGACCGCCCAGAGCCACGTCAGCGTCTTCCACCTTCCATTTTCGTCGTCACGTGAGACTCGCCCGGCTCCGCCATTGACAAGGCAAGGACAGCTTCAACTCGGCGCACATCTCTCTCAGTATCTCGCGCCTTTATGCGCATTTAAATCCCTAATCACCGCCGCCCCCATTTCCGGTCATCCCCGGTAATTTCAAGCGCCAATCTCGCCGGAAGCACGTCCCCGCCGCCACGGTCTCCGCACCCGATCTCCTTCTCCCGACCCCCTCCGTCCCTATAAATACGAGCACGGTGAGGCCCTCCCGTCCCACATCTCAACCCCCAAATCTTAGCCCCGCTCTTCTTCTCCATTAGCCGCAATTCAAGTTTGAAGCCGCCGGCCGTGCACCTTGTCTCCGACGATTTGCGCCACCACCTTCGGGTCTCTGGCTTCGTCGTCTACACAGGGAGCATCACCGTGCTACGCTCTTCACGGTGCCTCCATTGCCCTCGCCCGAACGCTATCGGAACCACCGCGCATCAACCAACCGAACGCCGCCGCCGCCATTCTACTCGCCGCCAGTGATCCCCGCACGCCCAAGCTTCATTAAGGTAAGCTTCATGCTCAGCATTCCCCGCTCTCTCTGCTCGTGCCGTCGCCAGGGCTCGCCGTGGCGCGCAGCGCCAGCGAGCCCGTCGCCGAATGTCGCCACCGTCTTGGTGACGTGGCACCGCCACATGGCTGCCACCGCGATGCCGCATAGGCGCCAGTTCAGCGTAATTGCTCGCATGGCATACCTGCGTGTCACACATGTGGTAAAGCCACTATTTCGCACACCCGGTTCATGGTGAACCATTTCGGACCCCATGGACCCAGTCCATGAACCTCTGGGCCCACCTGTCAGCTAAACAAAAGAATTTCCCTTTTGAAAATAATTCATTTGGTAATTTAAATTAGCCGCTGGCGCAATAAAGAGAATTTCCTTTAGAAATTTAATTCGGGAAATATGGAAATTCTGATTTTGGAATTAAATCTAGATTTAAACTTCCAGGAGCTCGTATTTCTTCATACGAACTCCGATCTAGGTGATTCAAATTTCTAAATTTGTATAAAATCAAGATCTAGCTAACTAAACCAAAATTATTTAATTTGGAGTTAATTTGTATTTTCATTTGAATTTATTTGAGTTCATTTGAATTCTATTTGAATTTGGATTATTCTCACGTATAGATTTTGACGACTCCGGAGAGCTTGACCCTATTGAAGAATTAGAATACCAAGATTTTGAGCAAGACAAGTTACACCATTGACCATTTTGCCCCCAATATTTAAAATTATTTAATTTCTGTTTTAAATTATTATTGCATGCATAATTGTATTTAATTATTTTAAATTCCTATTTTAAATACTTAATTATTCCAATTCCTTTGTATAGCCACATTTGAATGTTGTATTACCAATTCCTTGTCACCTTAGTCAAGTGAATTTAAAAATAAATATATGCTTAGCAAATGCTTAGACCATAAAATATTTGATTTTGGGAGAATTTAGCCAAAATTTCAAAATTTGATAAAAAGCCTATGACATTGTTTTGTCATGGTGGACTTTTGCAAATGTCTTTAAAAATTATAAAAAAATAAAAAAAGAAGAATGGTTTGTACTTGGGCAAAAATGGACCGTTGGTGGGTGCAGGTTTATGCACGGGCTCGTCTGGTTAGGATTGAGGCCCAGGGTTTTTATTGAAAGTTGCCCAAGTAGGTTAAGGACCGGTCTTTGAGCCGCACCTTGCAAAGCTCCACCGTACTACCACATGTTCTGTATGGGCAGAACCAGGCTTAATAATTTGTCTTACCTCATTATTGTTTGTGCTATTTTTGTTGTGTGGGTGCCGGTTAGACTTTATTCCCACTTGGCGCAAGAGGGGGCTTCCGGTAGGTGGTTAGCCTAATGAAAGTGAAACCTTAGCGGGCATATTAGTAGTGAGGTAGTGCATTGGAAACGCCTTGTGATAATTGCCTAGTCACATGCCTAAGGAAGCGTGCATTGGCCGACATAACGGGCAAATTATCTCGTGTGGGTAAAGTTGTACCCCTCTGCAGAGTGTAAATCTATTCGAATAGCCGTGTCCACGGTCATGGACATGCTGAGCAAAGCCACTCTAAGTTAGACTTGTTTTTGGTTTTAAAATAACTTTGGACATGATTTGAGGATGGTTAATCCTTGTGATAAAATGGGGCGGGTAGCCTTGTGATAGGAGGGTATCCTTCGCCATGTTTCATATGGAGGTTATCCACTATAAAATGATCAATTTTAAAATCTGATTTTAGCTATGAAATAAAAATGTGCCTTGAAACTTAGTATAACTATTTAAACCCAAAAATGCTGATTTACGCAAATAAATCCTACAACCTTCCTTTGAATAACTTATGCATGCATTCTAAATTCTGTATTGGGTGTAATTTGCGAGCACTGTTGTAGTGTTCACTCTTGCTGAATATTATTATTCAGGAGAAGACTACTATCCGGAAGGTGAGGAGCGGGACGATTAGGGCGACCTCCGCACGATTGCTCGTGGCGTATCGTGTGGCTTACCATTATCTTTGCTTCCGCTTAATGTTTTATTTGGCCTCAGGCCCAAATTGTAATAAACTCTATGCTTATTAATAAACACGCTGGATATGTTTGTGATAACATTTTTGTGACTGTGTACACTGAAAATTCTGGACTAGTGTATGAACACAGAGAATTCGGGATCCTTCGTTCCCGGGTTCGACATCTGGCGTCGCCCGAAGCCACGTCGTGCTAATGTACAACCCTGCAATGGCCTTAAGCCATGTCATCGCCGCACCGCGTAGCCGCAGAGCCACGCTCACGCACCGCCGACCCGGCCAGCCACCTCCGCGCCCGAACTGGCCGCATCGCACCGGCCTCGCAGACCACCGCGTGCCGCCCACACCTCCGCGCTACCCACTGACCAGAAGTCGCCTCTGACATAGCTATGAAGTCGCCGCTCGGAACCCTTGCGCCCGCAGCACGTTGCCTTCCAGTGCCACTCCCGGCCGAGCCATGCCCGTACCGTGTGTCGATTTTCCGCCGCCGACCTCGAAGGCCGCCCCGCACCGTGCTTCGCACCGCCACGTCGGGTCGCCGTGCAGCTACACTGACCCTTCTCTCCGCCGATGTGCCGCTTGCGCGAGGGCATGAGTTGCTGGTCTCGTAGGCCTCCGTGCATCGCACTAGTACACACCGCCACCACACAGCACAGGGGTAGGGAAAACCTAATCCCCCCTATGCAGTCCTTTTGTCCAGCGATGATGGGCCAAAGTCAGCTGGCCGGATGAGCCGAATAGGCCCGGCCAAGGAAAATAAACTGAGAGGAAAAAAGGGGAGAAATGAAAATCCCAAATCTTGCAAATAAGCCCTCACATTTTCTAAAATTACACGAGAAATTTTCTCAGAATTGAAAAAAATTTGGTTTAGCTCCTGGAAATTGTAGAATTCATCAAAATTTATATTCCAGTAGAAAAGGGCCTCGGGAATTCAATTTTTGAATCATTTTGAGCATTTGAAGTATGTTTAACTTTTTTATTATTATGTCTATGCAATTTATGTATTGTATTTACTATTTTGATTATATGTGATTGTTTATATTACTTTTAATCACTGAAAATAGTAGTGGATCATGAAAAATGCATAGAGAAATATAGGATCACGAACCGAGAGTTCGAAGAGCATTATGAGAATTTTGCTACCATTTTATGCAAATTACCAGCAGTAACCTTATAAACTCTTTGCATGAAATATGTAGATGACTGGCATCATAGACTAGGAGTTCGAAGAGAGGGCCCAGCATGGCCAGAATTTGTGCCAGCCTTCAACTCTGCGGTAAGGTAATCACGGATGAGCAGAAGATTGAGAGGATTCTCTCTACCTTTTACTAGAATGTGGTGTAATCTGCATGCAGCTATCATCAAGATGGCTACAAGGAGTATGCCGAATTGATTGACATCATGCAAGTTGCGAAAATTCAAGATGATGTTCTAAGGAAGAACAACATCTCACAGCTACCTAGTAGCAATGTTGGCCATGTAGCTAATGCTAACAACTACAAGGTGAGTAAGCCTCTCACAAAGGAGAGGGGCATGACGGGTAAGATCGTGAGTCACACATTATTGATGCTTTCCAGTCTAAGAAAAAGGGCAAAGGACAGCATGAGACGCACCTCACCATTGCAGGCATAGAGGATACACGTCCATTAGTTGCCACTCATGGATATGGACAGCCCAATAGCAACCCCCATCACCCCTCCTTTGGACATCGCAGCGATCGCAGCTGTAGTTGCCCAAGAGGGGAAGATCGCCATGGAGCAGATTCAGGCATAAGTTTCTACATGCTTCGCTGATTCGATCTAGTGCATGCATTGCACTTAGATCTTTTTACAACCACTTGCAGTTTGTGATTGTGATGGAACATTAAATTAATTTATTCTTTGAATAATAGTTGTAAGCTCTAGGAGAGCAAAAGTATTAAATTCTTATGATGAGTCCTGCAAGGTTTAATTTTCCTAGCAAGTTATTTTCTGGTATTTGAAGTATCAGAACACGTGTGGCGGCCTATGGAGGAAGTGTGCTTAGTGGATAGAGGCACAACGAATACCACCTGAAGAGAGACAAAATTCTTTCAGTCGATCAACAAGAATGCTGGTAGTCTTACGACAATCGCAGACAGCGATACTTGTATAATAGGCTCAAGAAGGGCCACAATTATACTCCCAATGGACACAACTTTGGTCATTGAAGAAGCCTTGTTGTACGCATAATTGACTAGAACTCTCAAGGATATTCGGGGTAACGGTTTTCACGTAGAGACTGAAGAAGGGTATGGTAAGGAATACCTGATCATTACAAAGTGTGAAGAAAGTGAAAAAAAAAGTATTAGAATGACTTCCTTCATATGAAACTGGGCTATACTGTAGTAATATTAAGGCACCTGCAGTCTATACTACCCTGAAAACTGTATTTAGAAACTCTGAACTTTTTTGTCTATGGTATGATATATTAGGCCACCCAAGTCTTAGGATGACGAGAAACATAATTAAAAATTCACAACGACATAATATCGATGTAAAGAATTTCCCGAATCAGGAAGATTTTGTGTGCCCCACATGTGCCATCGGGAAATTAATTACTAGACCTTCTGCTCTGAAAGCGAAGGATGAAGTCTTTGCATTCGTGGACTGTATCTAGGGAGATATTTTATGGTGCTCATCGATGCTTCCTCGAAATGATTGCACGTATGTTTATTGTCAACTAGAAACTATGCTTTTGAAAAGCTAGTCTCGCATATAATTAAAATTGAAAAATAATTTCCCAGATCATTAGTCCATCAGAATGGACAACGCCAGAGAATTTACTTCAAAGGAATTTGATGATTATTGTATGAAAATGGGAATTAAAATTGAGCATTCCGTACCGCATGTCTACACCCAGAATGGACTAGCAGATTTTACAGAATTGTAATCTACCAACTACATGTCTGGGACACGCAGCCCTGCTCGCAACAACTCTCATCAATTTTTAAACCGTCGGCATATAACATCCATTCACCCATGCAACTAGCGCAAGGGCCAGCACCAAAAATTTCTCATCTTCAAAGATTTGGTTGCAAGGTCTACGTACATGCACCACCATCGCAGCGAACTACAATAGGCCCTCTCCGAAAGTCTAGGATATGCGTTGGTTATGAGACAACATCTATAATCAGGTATTTGGACCCCATGACTAGAGATTTGCATGCAGCCCGCTTTGCTAATAGCATATTTGACGAGGATTATTTCCCGTCATTAGGGGGAGCAAATCAACCCCTTGATGAAAAATGTCAAAAAATAACGTGGCAAGCTATGGGAATCCATGCACATGACCCGCGCACTAGTGAATCAAATAGAGAAGTCCAGAAGATAATTGAAGTCTAGAATACAAGAGAAGTCCAGAAGATAATTGAAGTCTAGAATACAAGAGAAGTCCAGAAGATAATTGAAGTTTAAAAGACAAGAAAAGTCCAAAAGACAATTGAAGTCCATAAGATAATTGATTTGTAAACATTAGCGAATCAACTGTCGGACCACTTTAGTGATTTAAAGAGGGTGACCAAGTTGCATGTGTCTGTACACAATGCACCGGAGAGGGTTGAAATATCAAAAAAAGAAAAAGGTATCCTTAATCTTGTCCTAAGGCCTTAAAAAGGACGAGAACTCCGACCCCTCGAATCCAAAGTAACCGGGGACGCCTGGTGAAAAATGATAAGAAGAACTTAACACAGCCGATCACCAAAGTTCCCAAGATCCAAAAGGGGAGCCAGCTGAGACTTGGCACCAGTATGAAACCTTCAGAAAATGCATACTGGATTTAAACATTCCCACGAAAGGAGATATCAGCATGGATGTGTGCACACACATCGGAGCTGAAAAACTAAAGGGACTTGCCCCCGTAATTAGAAGCAGCGGTGAGCAAGTAGAAGTATTAGAAGAATCACCTCGTGAAGAAAAATCTATAAACTATGTGACCACGGGAGAATCTTTGAATATGACAATAGCCAATGTCGACATTTACTTTGCAAAAAAATTACCACAATCATCAATCATGATCTAGAGCCTGCATCGCTCGCTGAAAGTAAGAAAAGATCAGATTGGAAGAAGGCAATAGAAATATAATTATTGTCTCTGAATAAAAGAGAGGTGTTTAGGCATGTAAGCCACACGCCTCCCTATGTGCACCCTGTAGGGCATAAGTGGGTATTTGTTTGAAAGAGAAATGAAAATAAGCAAGGCTCGTTGTACAAGGTTTCACTCAACGTCCAAGAGTTGATTATGAAGAAACCAATTCCCTGGTCATTGGCGGAACTAACTTTAGATATTTAATCTCAATGGCAGTAAACTTGAATTTAGAAATAAAATTAATGGATGTGGTAACCGCATACCTTTATGGAATATTGGATTCGGATATTTATATAAAGTTGCCTGAATGTATCCCTGTCCCGAACCATGACAGAGCAAATAGAAATCTGTATAGTGTGAAACTCAAAAAGCCATTGTACGGACTTAAGCAATTAGGCGAGATGTGGTGTAATCACTTGAAGCGACTTTCTATATAAGAAAGGATACATGAACAATGAGAATTGTCCCTATATATTTATACGATGATCCCAAGATAAATTTTGTATAATCTCAGTGTGTGTAGGTGATCTGGATATCATCGGAACCCTAGAAGATATTAAGAAAGCAAGCTCTTACCAGGAGTCGAAGTTCGAAATGAAAGATTCGAATTGAACCAAATATTACCTAGGATTGCAGCTTGAGTATGCCCCTGTAGGGGTATTATTGCATCAGTCAACCTACACTAAAAAGGTGTTAGAAAGGTTCGTCTTTGAAAAGGCATACCAGTTGAAAGTACCGATGGTCAGGAGAACCTTGCAGCAAGACCAGTACCAGTACAGACCTAGAGAAGAGGGGGAGGAAGTCCTGAGACCGGAATTCCCATACTTAAGTGCAATAGGAGCACTCATGTACTTAGCAAACTGTACTAGATCAGACATTGTATTTGCCATAAACCTATTAGCAAGGTATAGTATAGAACCTACCAAAGGCATTAGTAGGGAATGAAGGACACCTTCCGATACCTCAAAGGAAGTAAAGACCTTGGTCTATTCTACAGAAAGAACCAAGACCTGTCTATCAATGACTATGTAGATGCTGGGTACTTGTCGGACCCGCATACAGTCAAATCACAAATATGTTATGTATTCCTGTGTGGTAAAACTGCATTTTCATGGAAATCGTCTAAGCAAAGTCTTGTATCAACTTCGACGAACCACTTAAAAATCATAGCACTGTACGAGGCCTCACAAGAATGTGCTTGGTTTCGGCGGATGATTCAACACATCCAGTAGTCATGTGGATTGAATACCGCACAAACTCCCGCTAGTATCTATGAAGATAATGCAGCTTGTGTTGCATAAGTACAGATGGGTTATGTGAAAAGTTATCTCATAAATATATCAACCACAAGTTCTTCTATGCTCGTGAATTGCAAAAGATAGACGAAATTAAAGTACTGCATACTAAGTCATGTGAAAATCTTACATATTTATTCACTAAGTTACTTCCAGCATCTAGCTTTGAAGGATGCATACATGAAATTGGAATGATGAGACTGAGAGAAGTGCAAGATTCAGGGGGAGTCTTCACGAACTCATTAATGAAACTTGATCACGGAGATCGAGTACCTAAAGTGTAAATCCTAGAGATTAAATGAAATTGGGTGGATTGTACTCTTTTTACCTTGACGAGTTTTTCTGAAGTTTCTCGGCTAAGGTTTTTAATGAGGCAATTCGTGCAACGCAGCAGAACTTATATCATGTACTCTTTCTCTAAATTTTTCCTGCCGAGTTTTTATGGAGTTTTGATGAGAAATGAACATGTAAGGATGGGTGCCCAAGGGGGAGTGTTGGAAAACCATGGGCTTAGCCCAGCAGTCAGCCCATGGGTGGGCGCTCCATCCAAAACTCTAGCGTGGTCTCTAGCCTATAAATAAGGGGTACTAGTCATTGTAAAAGGCTGATCGCTTGATGAAGGAATAAAGGAGAAGAATACCCCCTACATATTTATCTCTTTGTGTGTTCAATCTACTATTTGTTCTTGTATTGTTTGATGTGATTCTGCATTTGTTTACGAGGTGATTGTTCGGACTGAACTTACTAGCAACGGTTCCTCAACAGATCGCATAATATGCCAAATAGATTTCTCCTTAAGTCATTAACAAATAGAAGAAAAAAAAAGTATATCATAGATGTTGGGTTATTAAAAAAAAAAGTAGGAGCAAAGTTCCTAAAACAATTGCGCATATTCCAATCGGATCAAGCGGAGAGGCCGATATGAGAGATGAAAATGGTAACGAATTATAAGTTAGGATAAATCTATCCCTCGATCCAACGTCTAAATTTGTAATCTCACCTAGTATCACATTCGCATTCCCATCCTTATTTACCACTATCCAAACCGAGTTATTATGAACCAATTGGGTTAAAACTGGATGGAACTTGGAAGGTCGTGAACCGGCCCCAACCGAGTTAGACCCGAACTTCTTGTGGCACGCCGTACTGATGGCAGATATACGGGTCCCTAATTAATCCCTCCCTCCCTCCTCCTCTGTGGCCTCCCGCAATAGTAAACTTCCTTTCTGGAAGGCAAGCCGAGAGAAGCTCCCCCACCCCCCACCCCATCTCTCTCTCTCTCTCTCTCAACATTTCCTTGCTTGCTCTGTTTTCTCTCTCCTCCCTCCCTTCTCTCTCTCATTGGGATCTGAATTGTTCTGAACACCACCGCCCTCTCTCTCTCTCTCTCTCTCTCTCTCTCTCTCTCTCCTCTCCTCCTCCCCCCAAACCGGCGCAAATCCTTCGCCGAGATCCAAGTATCCAACACACCGGACGAGGTGCATGCCATTTCTAAATTCCCTGTGGCTTCTTCTTCCGTTCTTCTTCCTCCCTCCCTGTAAACAAGAACCCCAAGACCAAAACAAAATTCTTTCTTTTAATCTTCTTTCCCTCTTCCTCGCTAACCGCACGAGTAGCAAGAAAAAGACAGATTAGCCTGTGTTGTTGGTTCAGTTGGTTCTATTATGCTCGCACAAATCCTAATTACATTTACACCTCCTCGTATTTATGATGCAGCATTGCCGATTGATCTTGCCGTAGATACCGGAGACCGGCATCGTCGCCGTCGTCCTTGGCGTCGCCATGCGCCGGCCAGATCCGTGCACCCGCGGCCGCGACGCCGTCCGGATCTGATCCCCTGCGGCCGGCGCCACACAATATTCAGAGTCCTCTCCGCTCCGGCCTTTCTCTCTCACGTACGGCAGGTATGTTCTTGTATGTATGTGTATTATATCATTTATATGATATCATCGTATATGCACTGAGCCACCAACCATGGACTCATGGAGTGTACAAGGAAGAATTATTGAATATAACCATATAATCCTATGTGTGTACATGTATATATTGGCCCATATCTTTTCCTTGAAATTTGCATTCCGTTAGGAAATTTGTGAACAGATAGAGTTTTTGTTTTGTTTTTTAAACATAGCAGGAGAAGATATAGTTAGGGTTTGTTTGAGAGATTGTTGATCTATTGGGAAGAGGAGGAGAGCTCGTCGGAGGATGTCGTCGTCGAGCTCGCCGTGCGCGGCGTGCAAGCTGCTGCGGCGCAAGTGCACGCAGGAGTGCGTGTTCGCGCCCTACTTCCCGCCGGACCAGCCGTCGAGGTTCGCCAACGTGCACAAGGTGTTCGGCGCCAGCAACGTCTCCAAGCTGCTCAACGACTTGCCGCAGGCGCAGCGGGAGGACGCCGTCAACTCGCTCGCCTACGAGGCCGACGCCCGCCTCTGCGACCCCGTCTACGGCTGCGTCGCATACATCTCCATCCTCCAGCTCAAGATCAAACAGGTGCGCGACGAGATCGCCGCCGCGCGCAAGGAGCTCTCCGGGTACATCGGCCCCGCCGCCTTCTCGCCCATCGTCGCCCCGGCGCTCCACCACCCCGCCGCCGTGCAGTACCACAACGCCGCCGCAGGCATGGGGCTCGGCGTCGGCGTCGCGCCGCCGCACGCGCACCTGGCGCAGATGGCGATGCAGCACCCGCACCACCACCAGCAGATGGTTGAGGCGCAGCACATGGCCGCCGCGGTCGAGGTGGCGCGTGAGCAGGACATGATGATGCGCCAGGCCTACGGGCACGCCGCCGTGCCAGGGGGCGGCGCCGCTGGTGCCGCGACGGTGGCAGTCGTGCCACCGGGGTCGGCCGAAGCTGCGGCCTACGAGGGCCCGCCGTTCCTCCTCCAGCAGCAACCGCCGATGTCGTCGCAGACGGCGGCCGCTCTGACGTACCGCATGGAGCCGTCCCAGCCGCCGCAGTCCTCGGGGCAGTCGCACGCCGATGTGTCGCACGTGCAGCAGCAGTACACGGACGGCAGCGACGAGGGGAGCGGGGGAGCCACACCGCTGGCCTGACGGCCGCGCGCCCGCCTCCGTCGCCGCGTGTGTGTGTGTGCGCGCGTTCGATCTTTTTTCTCTAGTTTTTCTCGGTTTCTTTGCTGTACCTTCGTTGGTTACGAGTCTTTTCTTCTTCATCATCATATGATATCAAACTGGCATCCATGGCTCCCGGAAAGCTATCACCCATGGCTCCCGGAGGCGGACAAGGTGGTGATCTTGCTCAAGGTATTCTTCATCTTTCACAGTACTCGATCGGTCTCTTGATTCCAATGTTACGTTTTCATTGTAACTCTTAATTTTGTTCTTTGAAACGGTTCATTAGTGCATAAAAAATAGTCGAACAAAGAGTTTATGGATTCTTAAAAGATAGAGAAGGAAATGTTAATTTCATAATTTGTATACCTCATTGTTTTATTTTCATCGAATTTATTTGTTATTTGTTTTTGTGGGTGAAAGTGTACTAAATAAAAATGGAAGTGCCAAGTTGTTTGTGCGTGTGCCAATCACTTTTTTTTATCACTTGTTTGCAAACTCCAATAATACTGCCACATATTCTCAAACTACTGCTCTGATTTGTACATAGGGTGTACTAGTGAACTCTACAAGATGACAGAAAATTTGAGATGGAAATATAACTTATTTAGATCACTCATGTATGTGAACGTATCTAGTGTTAATGGATAATTCAGTGCTAAGGTGCTAATACTAATCTTCATGTATAGTTGCAAGGTAGGTACGAGTAGTATATAGTTGGAAGGAAGATACTTGTTTCATTTTCGTGAGATTTATTTCTTCCTACATGCCAATATATCTAGTTGGGAATTACAGAGTACGTCATTGATCATAACAATGCCGTTAGGCTAATCAGACCTCTTTAAAAAGGTACATATCCATATTTTAGGAAATTAACAGGAGGAACCTGT
This sequence comes from Hsuehochloa calcarea, assembly GCA_036346395.1. NCBI lineage: Eukaryota > Viridiplantae > Streptophyta > Magnoliopsida > Poales > Poaceae > Hsuehochloa > Hsuehochloa calcarea. The sequence goes on along the minus strand of CM070598.1, from coordinate 22,519,491 downwards.
CGTTTAACAAAATACAAGCATAGTATAGCTAGACTACACATACATAGAGCCTAGAATCGTTAATAGCATCCGGGAGTTTGAGTGAAGAAGTTTGAAGTGTAATTGAAAAAATTGATTAATATTTATTCGATGGAATGGATGCATGCAAGCTCTCTTGCACTTGCTTTAGAATCAACTCCTGAGCTCTCTTGGTTTGCTTTATAATCTGTATGACTTTGTTTTAGCTAAGCATTAGTAGGTATATATATGCCTCGCATAGTGTAGCTAGCTGTATGCTTAAGTCAGAATTTGACAGGAACTGCAGGGCATGTACATGGCAGTTGCCATGTTAAAAATGTGCAACATCTAAAATTACATTAATTTCTATCATTTATATATTTTTGGCTGGTGAACTAAATTCAGACATCCTGTTTTTACAAGTCTGCAGCAGGCCGGCTTGTGGGTTTCTGTCAACGAGTAGCTAAATTAATTATGATAAAGGAATTTAAAATAACAAGTAAATCATTCTATCTTTTTAGGCTGACAAGGATATACGATATGCATGAATTGGTTTGTTCTGTTAGTGTTGTTCTCTGTTTGCTGGCTTAATTATGATGGCCGACTAGTGTATTAGTTATTGATTGGCTGTTGTAATATCCTTAAATAAAAAAACAACAGTATAAACTACATTTTTTATGCTTTCATAGTGAGCAAATGACTTGTGAGAACTGTAGCAAACATTGTGTATATGCATCTCTCTCTCTCTCTGGTCCCGTTTCTAGCTGTAGCTATGCGCAGCTGACCCCCTGCTGCACATCTCAGAGATTTAGACATAGGTATATGCATACTCTTGGCATCACGCATATGATATATGCAGCTCTTGAACCCTATCAATTCCACTCACTGACATATCATACTCCTGGAAATATGCTTTGTCAGGCTCTTGGTGCCTTTTCCCTCAAGAGTGTGAGCCAAATAAATGCAAGCCAGAAACACACAGAGAGAGAGAGAGAGAGACTCATCATGGATCATGTAAACAAAGAAGAATTTATGAAGGGGGAGGTTTTGAGAGAGGGGTAGACAGAAGAGAGAGAGAGCGTGTGTGCAGAAGGGGGGCAAATGGTGAAGTGATACAAGCAGCAGCTGGGGCACAGGGAGCAGCAAGCATAAAAAAGATGAACAGAAAGGAAATAAAAGAAGAAAAAGCAAGCAAAATATTTTTATTCGTCTATCTGCATTATCCTCTTTCAGCTACTGTAGTACTAAATATCTCTGTTCACTTCTGCGTTTTAAAAAAAACATAATCTTTATTTTTCTGCTGAATAAAAGCCATTTTGGCATTATCTGAAATAAATGAGTGGAATTGGTTAGTCACATTTTCTCTGGTATAGTTTACACCTTCTGGAGTTTACTATTCAGTAGCCTTATGTCTATGCAAAGAGACAAAACCTGAGGCTCCCTTCCTTTAAAAAAAAATGTTATAGTGTCCTTTCAATATCGTAAGCACAGTTCTTATGCATGCCATGATTCTTAAGGTGTGTCCTTTCTTCAGAAAGATACAAAAACAAGCAGAGATAAAGCGTCTATGCCTGGCAACTCTATATCTCTAGGGGTGCTGTTGAAATGATTTTATTTCAACATGCGGGTGGGCAACTGCAATGCGAGTGGAAGCAAAGCCATGCTTCCATGATCTTCACAATCTCACATGCATGTGTACCCCCCCATTCGCCACAATCCAACCTACTCGTAGTCGTAACCCATTCACTCAGCGCGCACTAGGAAAAGTTCTAAACATAATAGCAATGTAAATACACACTCTTTAAGTTACCATCACTATGCTAATATATTTAAAGCAATTAAAAAAACTACAATATTGGATAGGATTGAGCAAAATTCCTAAATATTCGTACCTAATTCTTGTTTACCTTCTTATTATCTTCATACGCAAACTCAAGTATGAGATATTGTAAACAAGAGTTCATTGGTTTAAGTCGGTCTTTAAGGCTCCACATGCAGCTCCTACTGCACATTTTCATTTTTAAGAAATCAAAATAGCAAAAACCAATTCTGTTTTTTGGATTTCCATTACAAAAGAATAACAAAGGCCATTGCTTTTTGCAATCCTCTCTGTAGTCGGATGAAATCCGGTCGACCCAACACTGGCACATCCCAAACTAGAGCATGGAACTCATCTACATCGAACAAAATCACGAAAGACGGTAGATTGAAGGGCGACAAGAACCTAACAACCCAAACATCTCCACAAAATCTCATCCTTTTCTAGAAAAAAAAAAGACTTTTGAGTTTTCATAAGAAGAATATAAGCATATACCGATGAATGGCGTCACTGCAGGATGAGCTACACCGGACCTATGCACCTCCACGCGGCCTAAAGCCCCTCGTTGCCTCCAGGCGTCATGGTTTGCCGGCGGCCAGCACCGGCGCATACGTTGTCACGCACCCAGCCGCCCACGCCGCACCACCCTCCCACCTACAGTGGTGCCGCTGCTGCCGTCCGCCGCCCGTACTGCGCCGCGGCGCCTTCCTCGCCCTTTGCTCTTGCCCGCCATCGCGAGCCTCGCGAGTCATGTCGTGGGTCGTGGCTAGAGTTAGCGGCCGGGGGCAGGATTCGCAGGAAGGAGCTCCTGAGGGGATGTGTTGGGGCGTTGGGCGGATGGGCCCGTGGCTAGCTTGAGCGTTGATCCTTGTCCCTACATGTGTTGTGATGCGCCAGTCACGAGTGGGCTGTGGGCCTATGACCTTTGGGTTCATGTGGCATGTGGTACGGCCTTGTTCAGTCAACGGCCCGCCCAAGAAAAGATGGTCTTCTACTCTTCTTCCTCCTTAAGATAGGTAGCTAGGCAGCCAGACAAGGCACTTGGCAGCTCAGCGCTCGCTACTCAGGAGTCAGGTGGGGGTCTAGCCGACTGGCCAACACTTGGGAGGGGGGATCCACACCGGAGGGGAGCTTAGGTGACCGCCCGAGCTTGCTCGAAGGTCAGGAGGGGGGTCTGGACGACTGGCCAGCGCCTGGGAGGGGGGTCCACGCCAGAGGGGAGCTTGGGCGACCGCCCGAGCTTGCCCGTGCTTTCATTACACCCCAAATATCTATCTCTTCCCCCTTCTCTCCCAAACCCTAAACATCTCAATCCCAGTAAGGTTTTTTCTTTTAAAGTAATTTCAAAGGATTGCAATACTATAGGTTTTTCTTTCAAGCCTTTGGATTGTAGGAATAGCTTGGACAATTTCCATAGGAATTCTTCCTTTCCTCCGCTTTTCAAAGAAGTCCGTGGCAATATCTCATTTTTCCTGTCCTCTTCTCTCTATTCTAATAACGATATTTTCCCTTAATAAATCCCATTTTTTTATGCAGAGCATGCAAACACATCTTTTGGATAATTCATAAATACTTCTTTTTCATAATTCATTAAAAAAAAACAAAACCTGTAGGATTCCACTAACTATGACATCCAATTATTTTTTAGTCACATTCCTTTTAAAAAAATTCTTGCATTCGAAACAAGCCGAACTAGGAGTAGTACTTCCTCCCTTTCCTAATAAGTGCACCGTTTGCTCTTTGCTTTGTTTCAACTTTCAAACTATAGGTCCCCGCATAAATAGATGGAGTATTTAGGTCCCGCTTGGAATATAAAAATTTGGCAAGAAAAAGTTTAATTTCCGCAAGAATTGAAAAAAAAAATCCATGTTCAAAATGGGAATTCAGTGAGCATTTCCCACCTTCTGCCCTTATAGGTACAAAGATAACACTGAGCAATTACTTATTAATTAGGCTGGACATGCCTACTATATCTTTTTCCTCTCTTACCTTGATTTTCACTATTTATTTTTATGCGAAAAGTGCAATAGGGCCTTATTATGAAATGGGTGGAGTAATTAGCAATGCCTTTAGCATCTACAGTGCATTGTATATTTGTATCCTAGCTCGTATACAGGAGGAGAGAATGCTCCATTAGCTTTAAATGAATACACAAAAACAACCATTTCAATGTTTGTATGTTAGGTTGTATTTAAAGAGGTTGCTTCCAAGATGGGTTTATCTACCCATACTAGCTTCTTGGTTTGCTCAAAGTGGTTTGTATCTCGTCGCAAGAGATACAACTTTTTTCTCCCTTCGCCATGTCTCCTCCACATTATGTAAAATGTGAGACCCCATGTGTTTAGATACAACTCAGCGCTTGATTGGATAAGCTAGGATTAACACAATCATTTCAGATAGGCAGGGATCGATTTTAGTTCACTCTCGCTACCAATCCAATAGGATTGTGTCTAATCCCCCGACTCCCATCCAAATAAGCCTTGGAACATAGCATTATTGTGGATGACTTACATGAATTGGACTGAAATCTATGCATTTGCTAACAAGTAGGGCTGACTTCCCATCTACCCCAACCTGGCCAACAGTTTCTTTTGATATTCCATGGCTAGTTCCATTGATTAATCCCATTAAAAAAAACCATGATCTAGCAAACTTCATGCACATTTCTTAAATCTCCTCGCATGTGCGCAATCTCTAATCTAGTGCGGACCAAGGTTTTGGTGTTGGGGCAATCAAGAGGGCTAAATTAAAAGCAGCTGTCCCCATGTGAAGTCATCAGCTGCGATAGGTGGCCTCGTTTGACCCATTATAGTGTTGTGTTCATGTACTAGATAGTATCAGAACTCTCAGAACTCTGAAGGGAGAAAAAAAAAGGCTAGCCTAGCTGCACAGCGTCGACCAATCAATGTTATTGCCAAGCACTGTAGATTGGGATCCGGATCACGGTATAAACAGTACTAGAAAGCAGCACTGTTATACCATTGCCAAGCACTGTAGACTGGGTTCCGAATCGCCATACAAACGGTACTCAGAAGCAGTATTGTAGTGTGTACTATAGAAATAGTGACATAGCTACTATAGTAGAATGCACGGTGTTAATTTTACTGTTCTTTTAGTACTATAACGTCCGAATACAAATAATAAGAGGAGAAGAAAGAGGAGGTATCGCTACATCATGTGGCGGTACGGCTCCCTTCGCATTGCATGGGAGAAAAACAAAAATGGTATGCCGCCGATGCCATCCTGATCTTGGTGTGGGGTCTCCCTTCCAAGATGGCAGCGATTTTATGCTGCCCCGGTATGTAAGGAGTTAATTGTGCACCAGCCCTGAATTTACACATCTGTCTTATGGAAATTGGTAGAAAGCGCGAAATTCGCCGCGAAGGGCGGCTGACAAGTGGGCCCGGCAACCCGGGGCACCCACGTGTCGGCCGCCGTATGGTTGCAGGGAAAAATCTAGTGAGAAATATATATACCCTTTGCCCTTTGGTACACGCTGAGAAATCCGATGACTTGAATGCAGAGACAGATGGGGTAGCATGGCCTCTTATCTAACAATTAACGGGGACCCCTGAATTTAGTCCGTAGTTGTTGTTCCTGGGCGCGGTTTGGAGTTATTGCTACCGTCGGCCTTGTGCATTTACCAAGGCCATAGGAATTGTCTTGCTTTCCTCCCCTTGTCTTGTTGCGATTTGAGTATTGTGCAAAGATGAGATGTTCCAAGCAAAAGATCAGTGCTTTGCAATCATTGGACACGTCCAAAACGACAAGTGCTCTTTTCTCCATCCTGGCTTTTAACAGTAGAGCATTGAGCATTGAGCATTGTGGCATCAGGAGTAGACAAAATGGTCAAGGAGTAGAGCATTGAGCATTGTGGCATCATTATGGCATCGTCGGTGACTGGAGACTGATCGTGAAACTGGAGCTGGCCTGCTCGAGAACGAAGCCCATTGAATTCCAGAAACGGCTAAATATGAAAGGGAGAGGTTGCCCGTACAGGACAAAACGCCACAGCCATGATTTTCATGACACCATGGGCTTGCTGTGCTGATTATCTTCCCACTCCAGTCCATGCATTCAGCATTCAATACATGCAACACGCTGTTGATTATGACAATGAATTGCAGTAGGAATTATTAACAATAAGCAGAGCATGAGTCACCGCAAGAATTCCAGTTTGAAGTTCAAAATCATCAGCCTGGTGTGTCAATTCACCAAGGCCACAACAACCAAGGATCCACGTCTTACATGTCCCTCGACTGAGAAAGTCAATATTATTTTATGATATTACAGCCAAGATTGCTCTTGCGATTGTTCTTCACTTGGTCTCAATATTATTTCATGATATTACAGCCAAGATTGCTCTTGCGATTGTTCTTCACTTGGTTCATTCGTCTCTTGAGCACGAAAACTTGTTTGAATCTACTAGCGCACTGGAATCTAGCAGAGATACCACAAGCAAGCCAAGAGCAAGAGATGAAATTGCAAGGTCGCTGTACCACCTTAGGCACATCATCTTCAACTCTGGAAGTTTGCATGGGTTCCTACTCAACTGGCTTCGAGGACAAGATCTTGCAGACAGGCATATTCTCGTTTTTACTCAGTAACTTGAGCGATGGATGGACAGGGATGTCATTCATTAATACCCTATCTCCAATGTCAAGATTTGTCAGGTCCACCTCAATTTTTGGAGGGGTGTGCTCAGCTGGGCAGAGGTACACCAAGCTGGCCCTTATTTTTTGCAAAAAGCCGCCTGCTTTTTCAATCGAATTTGAGAATCAGGTCAAGCGCAGCAAGAGAATAATTCAGAAACTAGAAATTTACATCAAAGAACACCAAAGCAAGAGCTAGATAATCCACATAAAAAAGGTATAGATTGCTGCAGATACTGAACATGCCATGATACTCCGGTATAACTAGTTATATTTGTTTCCCACAGGTTTGCATAGTAGCGTAGTTATAATACAATGATATCTAAGAAAGAAAGAAAAAGCTGATGAAATGAAACAGATATCCAAGTTCCACATATACAGGCCAATCATAATGGATGCATCGTGTTAGCGTGTCATGTATCTTGAGCCAGCTAGACTTCAAGTGTGTACCAATAACTTATCAAGTAGTGAAGGTAGATGAATAGTCACTCCCATCCAAAGTGCAACGTATGCAGTTTCATCAATCAGTCACTAAAAAGTGTCACTGTAGGTAGCATGCAATCAAACCGTGCAACTTTGATCAATAATGTCTTTATAAATATATTGATTGGCCATATCAAATTGATATAGGTATATTTCACATAAAAATGCTTTTATAATATTACATAGCTTCCACAAATATATGATTCGGAGAAATCACAGTCAAAGTTACATCATGAATACTTCGAAAGTAAATAGCAACACTTTTTTTTGTGATCGGTGGTAGTAGACATCATGTTTGTAAGGTAATGGACCATCAAAACATTAAATAAATCCTTAATAAGAAGTAATCCAAAACCCCAGAACTAGATGTAAAAGTACTGCCAGTAACTCCAAATAACTACAAACATGCAAACGCAAGGACGGGAGCGACAAGTTAAATTTTGAAAAGATGGGCCAATCAACATGTCCTCTCTTACTCAGAGCGTTGACTTGATATACATAACAACTATGAGCTGTCCACTTTCTGACATGTTTTCTTCAACTACCGTCAGTTTGGCACAAACCCGAAATCTACTTAAACAACTTAGGGCATGCTTGGGAGATCTTGAGCATAAGGTTATGATATCACAAACAAGGTGCTATTGCAATGGCTTCTCAGAAAAGCTTAAACCACACTTGTATTGAGTGTAAGCCCCCTCTCACCAAACTTTTTCGAGAAGACAGCTTATGTGGCTTCTGAAAGAGGACAAGCTCATCGAAGTCGGCATTTAGGCCAGAGCAATTACGTGTCGGAACTTGTCCCTCTCATAAATTGACCTGGCTTTCCTAATCAGAAGCATATTCGGGACATACTGATTGCGATTTACCATTGCAGAAGTCCCAAAGTCATGGTTGATTCCTTATACAAGAGGTTCGATACAAACAATGACAAGTGACAGGTCAGGACCACACACCCACAGTTGATGTGGAAGTAAATAATAGAACTTTCATACTGTTTATCATTCATTTTTCCTAAATTATGACAGAACTATTGGAATGCCTATAGAGTAGTAAATAACAGTTATTATGAAACTTTCATAGTCATTCCTCACTATCCTGAATTATGAAGACATGGTTCTTTTGTATCTTAAGAGGGAAAATCGATACTCCCTTTGTTTCCAAATGGATGTCAAATACAAAGAGTGTACTCAAACTTTTCAAACTTTGACCACTAATATACACACACAAAATATTTAGACTTTTCACCTAGAAATGATATTAACAGATTTGTCAACAATAGCACTTTCATACGATTATATTTTTATAAATCATAATATTTAATAACATATACTTAGAAAAAGTAATGATCAAAGGTGTGTACTAAAGACGGTGTCGATGTCCTAACTCCTGAACGACATCTATTTGGGAAAAAAAATAGGGAGTAATTTAGGACATGTTTGGTTGCAAGCCATAGTGTGTAAATTTTTATTTGTGCCCAAGTGTGGCATGCCACAGTTATTGTGGCGCAAAAATCACCCACCACAAGTGTGGCACAATATGGCAAGGGGTTGTGTCTATGACAAGTGGGTCACCAAGCTAAGATATTGTGGTATGCTAAAAGTGTGGTAGCAAACCAAACATCAGCCTAAGGAAGTCAAACTTGCCTAACTGGGTTGTGGCACATTGTGGCAATGAAGCAAAGAGGCCCTTAGAATTTATAAGGCTAACATCTTAACAAAACAAAAATAAATGAAGGATACCAGATATTATTTACTTATCTTAGTTATCTACACTTGAGCAATTCACAGTGGAATAGTGGTTTACATGTGCATTCATTGATACTATTCAGACAATGGGAAATAGTCTATTTGTATTCTGCTGACTATGATGAGATTGAGCTTTGCCTGGTTGTGGCGGAAATACAAAATAGGTTCAACTTATGATTTAGCAATGTCCTATGAGAAAAAAAGTATTATCTGATTTTGTGGTTTTATAACTTCATTTAAGACTAACGGATGTAGGTAAACCACACATATGAAATACATTAGTACTATACTTGCTTGAAGGGGCCTAACTGCTTTAGCAAAAAAAACTCCACAAGCTTAAGCATCACAAAACAAGTTATTTTTCAAATGACCACTTTGACAAGTTTAGGCCAACTTCGTGGTAAGAAGCCCACGCTTCCTCCCACTCATTGATGGGCTCGTGCACAAGCCCAAGCCTTAAAAAAATGTGTATTGAAATTTCTCTAGTTCCCTCTTCAGTGCCAACTTTACAGCCCAACGCACAGTGGCGCACCCAAGCAACACCCCCACACTCCAGACTTGCCCACCCCATCAGTGGGCTGCAAGATAAGAAACCTTGCTGACCACCCTGTATCTCATTTTTATTTATAACTATTGTCTATTGATAAGCAAGCTGATATATTTGTCTATCCGCAATATAGGTTTTGATGTCATTACAGAGGTCTGATACACAAATTTCGAAAAACTATGGATAGGTAGAGTAAAGCTATAATCAGAAACTCTCTTCAGCTTTAAATGACTTGGTAAAGAATCCTACATCACTATATTTCAAGATAAAAGTTTTGCATATTCCCTACCTCAATATACAAAATTTGCTAGTCACTAAAAAAAGATCCTTTTCAGAAACACACACATTTTAAATCATATGCAATATTACTTTGGCATATGCAATAGATGAAAGGATATATCCCCAGTCCTCACTCTCCGATGCTCCTCAGCAAGGAAGCATGAAAAGTACAGTGAATTGATTAATGTAACCACACAACAATGAGTACCTTTCTTAAAGACTTAAACTACACAAAGTGCTTACTACCATGACTAATATTAGTATGTTTCACAATTCACACAGACAAGGTATTTGGGTATCTAGTTACCCCAGAAGGCAATTATTTGCGTGTGTTTCAGTATTGAGAAATGCACATTTTCTAGGTTGATATGCCTTCTAAAGTTCTAACCTAACATCACTACTGTGTATACCAAGGGAATGTTGCCAAAAGAAAAGAAAAGAACAAGATGATACCTTTCTTCAACCCAGGGCAGACATCTTCCCCCTTGAACTCTACAGGCAAATTCACCTTCAGCATTGTTCCCTCATCTGCCTGCACCATCACTAAGTTCAGTATATTCCCTGTTGTTTCATCTCTATGCACCTGCACACACAATAGCACACAGATCATCCTCAACGCATACAGATCATCCTCAACGCATGGTATGCCAAGTGGTGCGGACCTCCTCGACTCACAACGTATCGAACCAATTTCTCTACAGGCGCTAAACACATAGTTCCTCAGAGCTTAAAACTACTTTCCACAAGTGATTCCCCAGAACTTTGCAACATAGAACTAACAGATATGAACCACAAGATGAGCAGGAAACAAGCACGTTAAAAAGATTGGTTCTTTGGTCTACCCAACAAATAAAGGAGAGAAACATGATCAGGAAGATGGGTATGACCGAGCAATTTCTCCGAAGGTAGTATAAGAACTAGGCAGTAGCTATAACTAATCATGTTACACTAATGTGCATTTTCTCGAACAGAAGATGGGCAGGAAACGTCCCCCACCCCAAAAGAACCCAAAGATGAAATTCTCCGATGCGTGCTCAACGAATGGATGCAATCTTTTGAAGGAAAGGCCAGAAACGCTGGAATACCTTGATTGGGAGGACGGTGCCGGAGTGCACGACGGCGGTGGATCGCTCGCCGGCGCGGACCTGGAGGCAGACGGGGGTGGAGAGGAAGTACGGCGACTGCTTAAGCATCTCGCCGAGCTGCTTCCTGTCGGCGGTGAGGAGCTTCCGGTGGGAAACCCCGTCTCCGGGGCCGGCGCCGGCGAGGGTGAGCAGCACGGCCGGGACGCGGCCGTTGCGGCGCTCGCGCGCCGCCGCGCGCGGGCCGGCTGTCTCCCGCGGCACCGCTTGGATCGTGTGGTGGTACGACGCCGAGGCCGCCAGCCGCCACGGCGCCGCCGCGCGGAGCGCCTCCCCGACGGCGCCGCCGCCCATGCCGCGGAGACAATGCGCCATTGTTTGGGTTCTGGGTTTTGGGGAAGAACGATGGGCTTTGGCCTTCGGCTGGTTGGTCAGCTTCTTTCGCGTTGTTGCTGGGCCTTCTCTTTCTCTATGTAAGAAACAAGGTTCTGTCCAGAAGTCGATGCATATATAGACAATCTATTGAAAACTCTAACAGAATTGAAAGGTTATAAATAGACAAACACATCTAACTATTGTAACACAATTTTGAGAAACAATAAATCGAAGACTGAAGTCACCTCATATCTCTGTGTTCAATCTATTGTTGTGTTCTCGTGTTCTTGATTCGTTCTTACGTTTCTGAATGTTGTTTACGTGATAATCGCTCGGACTGGACTCGCCAGCGACGGTTACTCAATACGTTATCAGCACGATCGACTCTCCTCGCATCGAAAGGTAACCGTCGAATAACGACACTCATAGATTGAATTATTTTTCTAGATTGCTTTCAATTATGCAAATTTGGCTTTCTAGATTGGTTTTTCTACAGCGCAAATCATTTCTAATCTACTGCGAGCCGACTTGAAGTCGCCGACACAATGTCGATCGGTAGATTACATGAAAGATCGGATGTCGATTGTATCGTAGATTGAAATTGCACATTCGTTCTAATCTACCGTGAGCCAACTCGAAGTTGTCGATCGGTAATTGCACAATGAAAATTGCATCGCTCGAACAGTTTTTTCCCCCCTCGGATGAACAGTAAAAACACATGCACAGTAATCACATACAAGCAGTGTGCCACCGGAACACCCCTCTCACCGCCAAGAACCGCCCCGCATAAGGCGGATCGGCCGACCAAGAATGGCGCGCCAATCCCGCGGCTAGAAGCGCGACGGCCGCACCCCACGACGTCGGCCAGTAACCGCATCCCCACCTCTGGCTAGCGGCCGCCACAACACATCACAGAAAAAAGGGAGGGGGACGGCCCAGAGCGCGCCGCCGGCTTGAAGCCACACGGCGCGCCGCGCGCTACCGCCATAGCACGGCCGGCTCCACCACCTCCGGCCGCCTGCAGCACCGATTGCCGCCAGTGGCGGTGCGCCGCCGCCAGCTGCTACCAACGCAGCAGAAAGAAAGGGAGGAGGGGAGAATCGCCGATGCCGCCGCCTCGCATGGGCGGACGGCCGGTCAACAACGGCCGCGCCAACCCCACCGGCTAGAAGTCGCCGCACGGCCACCCCGGCTCGGCAATAGTCAGATCCCCACCTCCGGCTAGCACCGCCGCAACACATCACGTAAAAGGGAGGGGACGGCCGAGGCGCGCGCCGCTTGAAGCCGCACTGAGCCGCCTAGAGCCGCTTCGGTCGCCTCAGAGCACGGCCGCTCCGCCACCTCCACCGCCTCATAGCGTCGACCGCCCGCCCGCCATAGCGCGCCGCCGCAGCGCGGCCAATCGCAGCAGAAAGAAAGGGAGGACGGAGAAGAATCGTTGACGCCGCCGGCGCCGGCCGCCGCCGAAGCGCCGAGCACCGCTGGTCGGGTGCTTGGAGCGCCGTAGGCCAGAGCCCCGTGGCGGGGCTCCACCGCCCGGCCGCAGTGGCTCCCATGAAGGGAGCCGCCACCGAGGGGAACAGGGTAGGAAAACCCTACCCCGTCTCCCAGCACGCCGCATGTTGTTAATAGTTTTAAATAGTATAGTCGTAGAATTAATGTCAATTTAGTTATTAATAGTTGTAATGTGGCTATGGTTGAGTACATATCGTGTGCACATACGTTATTTCGTGGACATATTTGCCAAAACCACGTGGCTATGGCTGCGACATCGTAGTCGTCCATCCCGCGATCAACGGTCGTCCTCGCACCCCCCTCCCACTTACACCACATTTGCGAAAACCCCTTATATCCTAACTCTAACCTCTTAACCCCATACCCTAACCCTAACCCCTAAAACCAAAATGCATCTATGGCTTTGTACATTGAGGATTATACGGTTTATGCAAGAATACAACTAAATTTTCACTATTTTCGTAGCTACGCTATAAATAATTAAACTAGTAATTGTGTTGTAATTGTTAATTTGAAATTAATTTGCAGGTATGGCTCGTCGACGCGCAGCACCGCGCCAGCCGTCGTGTCCCGCCTCCTGAGGGTGGGGACGAGGCGACTAAGTTGGGGGTGGTCCGTACGCGGACACCCCGACGGGCTTGGAGACTAGACCCACGCTGGAGAGACATGTTTGTATTTATCATATGTCCGCTATGTACTTACTTCTTCGTGCTTTGCAAGCTGAGCGATGACGGCCTTCTACCTCTCGTGCAGATGCTGGAGGCCACCGACAAGGACGGTGCTCCGGTCGAGGACGATGGGGAGGTCCAGGCTAGCCCGGAGTGGTTACGACAGTTCCCGTTCGACTGGTCGCTGCTGACAGCTCTGGTGGACCGGTGGCGGCTTGAGACGCACACCTTCCAGCTCCCATTCAGAGAGATGGCCTGCCTATCGTGAGAGCTGCTGCCTCCCTGTCGGACGCGTCTGCCGACTGGCGGGACGATCTGCTGGGCAGGTTAGAGGGTGTTCTTCCAGCCAAGGCCGCGGTAGCGTACTATGTCTTCCCGATATGACAGAGGCATAGCCCGCCCTTGTGGTGGTTTTCGCTATTTAGCGATGCACTATCCTTGCCATACGACGGGCTTACAAAAGAGGCGTTTGTGCACAGGCCAAGTGGATGGACCCGGAGGCCGACGAGGACCAGGTGTCGCGGCACCTCGAGGTGTACTTGTTGTGGTTGTTCGGCTGGGTACTGTTTACTAGCAGCCACGGTGACTCTATCGACGCCCACCTTATGGGGTACGTGAGGGCCATCGCCGACAGGGAGGAGGTGTAGATCAGGTAGGGATCAAGCCGTACTTACTGCGACGTACCGCAGCATGTGCGATGCATGTTAGAGGACGAGGCCGGCCTCTATCCTCACAGGTTGCCCCCTCCTGCTGCAGCTACGGTCGTTCGAGCGCTTCCCCCTCGGATGACTCGTGCTGGTCGATAGCAGTCCATACAGCATGAACATGTACCACGGGGGCGCGGTGGATTGGCCGACTGTAGAGTCTCATTGGTGTCGTAGACGAGTACATACTCTCCTGCATATTTACTTTAGTCGTATTACGGGTCATCTTTTGTAACCACTGTTCCGGCTTGCAGGCACAGTTTGCGCATGTTCTGGTCACACGTGTGTACGAGTACTTCATCGAGCAGCTTGACCGCCTCACCGCTGACGACGTGCACTGAGAGTTGTACTCTGCTCAGGAGTTGGTGGACCGCACTCCCGTCAGGCTGTCCTCACTGTGCTGGCATGACCATGTGTACTGGCTGACGCGAAGGAAGCTCATCTTCAACGTGTTCGCTGAGGACTACACGGCGCACAGGGTGATACGCCAATTCGACCTTCATCAAGTTGTTTCAATCCCCATCGGTTGTCGGGTGCCAAACTCGGTCCATGCGTAAGTTACACAAAACATATGTTACTATATTTTTTTAGTTCTGTTATGCTGGCTCCTAATTGCAGTGGTACGTTTCGTAGGCAGAGTAGGAGGGGGAAGCAGGACGAGCTGGGCGGCGAAGATAGAGTCGTGGCTGGCAGAGTGGGCGGACGCCCTCGAGGACTACGTGCAGGAGGACGTGTTGGACCGAAAAGGCGACTAGAGGGGGGGTGAATAGGAGCACGCTCACTTTTTCAACTAAGATTAGATTCAACACAAATTTCACTCCAATAGCTATAGAAGCTATGAAGATCGATATACCAGTACAGCGGAAGACTAGGATTGAATCCAATCAAAACCCCGAAGCAAAACAACCAAAATCAACCGAAACTTAATTTCCTAAGTATAGGGCGGTCTGACCTCTACTCAATGGCGGTCTGACCGGTCCATGGGCGGTCTGACCTCTGTGTAAGGGCGGCCTGACCTCCAGCCTGATGAACAGTGAAATCAGCCCGAAAAACGAAGTTGCAAATAGGTCTAACTTTTGATCTACAACTCCAAACTTCATGAAACTTGGAACACACCTTCTCTAGGATGTCAGGAACCTATTCCAATCGAAGATCATGGAGATCCATGGAAAAGTTACGACCTTTTTCATTTTGAGAGATAGATGGTTCAAAACCGAGTCAAACCGAAAACTAGATCCAAAAACTTGCTCGTGGGTGATTGATGATCAAGATGATCTTAGATGTGTTCCCACATGTCACAGCAAGCTAGATTATGTAAAGAAATAAATCAAAAATATGCAAATCAAAGAAAGACTCAAAATCACCAAATAGAGAGAAGAAAGGCAAAGAGACACATCTTTGATCAAAGCTTTCTTTGGATTGATTTGATAGGATTTGGGTTTACAGCCACTTCATGAATGGAGGGCAAAGCTCAATCCAAGAGCACGAAATCAAATCAAAACTCTCTAGAACCCTAACCTCCACTAATCCTCTCCCTAAGCCAAACTGGGGTTTCAATAATGAAAAAGGGTTGAAGGGGGTGCAGCCACCTCCCTCCTCTATTTATAGTGGAGACTTAGACCTTCTAGAAACTTTAACTTAAATGGGCTCCCGTTAAGGCCCAACACAAACGGGTCACACACGCACGCATTTTAAAGCACCGTCTACAACACCTCTTGACCTAAACCGCTTCTCTTGCGCCGTCTTGCACCGTGGGTAGGCAAAAGGTCACCAAGGTGATATTTGGTAAGATTACCAAAATACCCCTTCTCGGTCCTTCTCCGAAGACCGAGTCCATCTTCGCGAAGCACTACGCATGCTCCGCCACGTGTAGGTTGATCAACGGCTCTCTCCATGTCGGCAAGTCTCTCTCATCCGGCTCCCACCGAAACCACCATGGCTTTTGCACCGACTCCCGTGCCGCTTGATCAAACCAGTCGCACCGAACTATCCGTTCGGTCATCCTTGTCCATTCTGCACCATACTTGATTTCATTGACCTCACCCGGCATCGTCGATCGTTCTGGACCTCAGCTCTCCAAGCCTCGTCCCGATCATCCTCGCCGTTGACCGTCGTTGACCACCAAGCAACCTGCACAACAATAGACAAGCAAATCGAAACCGGGAACAAGTTCTTCGCAACTTGACCCACGTTAGTCAAAACATGCATCATGCAACACATATGCACTGAAACTCATGACTTTGACCTAACCAACGAACAACGCCGCCACGAAGGCCAACGTTCAAGTGACAACCGGTCAGACCACCCCTCAGGGCCGGTCTGACCGCCGGCCTTGCCGGTCCAACCGCCAGCCATAGGCCGGTCCGACCGCCCGAAAGGACTTAGCCAATTTTCAACCCCTGAAAATCCGAAACCTACTGGAAACTTTAAACCAATAGAACTTTTGACTGGAGACTCCAAAAATTATGGGACCAAGAGCAATGGGATCCCCTCACTTGCCTACACCCTCTATTTTTGGCCCAGCCTGTTTTGACCACTTTTGATCACCGTCGGTCCGACCGCCGCACATGACCGGTCCGACCGATTTGGGACCGGTCGGACCGCCATGCTATGGCCGGTCGGACCGCCCCTGTCCAGAATGTCTAAACAGTTCTGAAACTTTGTCGAAAACTCGTGAAACAACAAACCGTTAACGTCATTGCCAATTGTCACATCATCCTAAGATCTGGAGCATATCCCTATGATATCCACAATCTCCCCCTTGATGAACACATTGGCAATAATCCAGAAAATGTAATCTGGAGGTTTGAAAAGTAAAATACTTTCGTTTTCGCACAAAGGCACAACTTGGTCCATAAGCAAGAGAAAGCAATGGAAATGACCAAGCTGGCATCAGAATAGCATAGGCATGTGAGATAAGGCAAAAGAAAGCATAAAAACTTTGATTTCCAGAAAAAGTCACAAATCTCACTTAAGGTCCAAATGAAAGAACAATTGTTCAATTGACCTTTGATCATTGTGATGAGTAATAAATGCAATTCAAGTTCAGAAGAGTCAATAGGACAATAAGAGTGCAATTCAAAGACTCCCCCTCACTATGATCCTCGGATTTCAGAAAATTTCAAATTCTCCAACTTTCTCCCCTTGCAATTCAAAGACTCCCCCTCACTATGATCCTCGGATTTCAGAAAATTTCAAATTCTCCAACTTTCTCCCCTTTGTATAATCTTCTCCCCAACATTGAAATATCTTCTCCCCCTTTGACAATGAAGTCATCAAGGAATCACGCCTTCCTCTCATCCAGAGATAACAATTGCAGAATGAAGAAAGAAGCAAAAAGAAGAAGTATGCATGAAGTGCAATGGAGTGGCTTCATTTTGTATTTTTCAATTTTGATTACAAGAAGCTTTGGAGATTACCCAAAAGAGCTAGCCAAGATTTCTAATATTGCACAAACAACATATCAAGCTTTGACAGGCTAGCAAGATCATGGTAAGACATATATATCAAAGCTAAGCACAAAGGCTCAAAAGTAAAGCAATAGATTTGATCAATTTAAGCAAAGCTTCAAATTCAAAGAAGTTCATCAACAGGATCCTAAAATGAAATTGGCCATGTCAAAATGTCAAAGTGAGATCAAAAATCTAACAAAGACCACATTAAGAGTCAATCAGTCTGTATTGAATCATTTTGCTCAAGATTTCTCAAAAGCCCATTTGTCAACAGTTTTCACATATGCATTGAATATTGAGGTTGACTAATGATCTAACTTAGTGACAAGATCCTGGACTAGGAGCCATCCACAAACTCATCCTAAGCTTCGACCAGAAGTTGATTAAAGGTATATCTTAGTAAAGAAGATCCTGGACTAGGAGCCATCCACAAACTCTTTCTAAGCTTCTACTGTATGCGACAAATCTTGAGGTTCATGTCATTTCTGACAAGCAGTCCCCATGAGATCGTCTGGTTCATCAAACTATCTCCAAGTTCATGTCATTGACAAGCAGTCTCGTAAGAATAGTTTGGCACAATATAAGACAATCTTGATTTTTCATTTTTCACAAGAGCAGTTTTAGAATCTCAAGAACACAAAAGCTCAAGTAATGGTTAATTTTAGATTCAAGAGCTAACAAAGCAATTCTGACAGGGCCAATATCACAAAAGGAGCACTAATTGCGCAACTCGCTAAAACATCCACAAATTACAATTTTTAGTTTGAGTTGTTTTAAAGTTCTAGCTCATATAGCAAAGACTTAGCTACACATGTAAAAGCATGATAATTCTAGCAAGTCAAAGAACTAGACATGGCATTGAGCAAGAATTGAAATACTAAAGCTCCAAAAGGGTAATAGGCAAAGCTTCATCAATTTTAAAAGATAAGCAGAAAATCTTATATTACAATGCATCTTTTTGGATTTTTCAAACCACTTGATGTATTTTTCATATGAATGCAATATGATACAACGAGATGCAATAAAAAGCCTAAAAACCTAAAAAGTTCAGAAAGATCAACAAGTTCAGAAAAAGAACAATAAAAGATCAAAAGAACAAGGTAAGATCAGAAAAGATCGAACTCCCCCTCAAACCAACCCATAGGGATAAATTACCCCTAACTCGCTTCTCAAGGTGGCAAACCTAGTTGGGTCTAAAGGTTTGGTGAGGATATCAGCCAGTTGAGCCTCGAACTCCACGAAGTGCAGCACAATATCACCTTCTCGACATGGTCTCTAAGGAAGTGATAGCGAATGTCTATGTGCTTGGTCCTAGAGTGTTGCACAGGGTTCTTAGCAATGTTAATAGCAGAAGTGTTATCGCAGAAAAGAGGAACACTAGCAAAATTTAACCCATAGTCCTTAAGAGTGGATACCATCCACAAAATCGACTACAAACAACTAGCAAAGCTACATATTCACCTCGCAGAGATTGTGCAATGAGGACCGCTTCCTAGAAGACCAAGAAACAAGAGAAGTGCCTAGGAAGTGACAAGTGCCCGAGGTACTCTTCCTATCAAGCCGACAGCCCGCAAAATCAGAATCGGAAAACCCCCGAATGGACAAAGAAGAAGAGTAGGAGTACCAAATGCCATACTGGAGGGTAGAGTGTAAATACCTGAATATACGCTTAACTGCTTGGCGATGGGAAGTTCTCGGAGACGCCTGAAACCTCGCAGAGGCGCATCGTGAAGTGGATGTCCGGTCTTGATGCCGTCAGTACGTGAGGGAGCCGATCATGCTGCGGTACTCGCGTTGATCCACGGCTTCTCCTTCCTCATCTGGATCCAAAGCAGTCGAAGTCGCCATGGGAGTGGCGATCGGCTTGCATGAGCAGATCCTTAGTATACTTCGTCTGATGGATGAAGATCCCTTCCTTACATTGCTTGATTTGAAGCCCCAGAAAGTAATTGAGCTCTCCCATCATGCTCATCTCAAATTCCTGGACATAGTCTCGAAAAAGTCGAAACAAGAGCATGAGAAGAACCACCAAAGATAATATCATCAACGTAAATCTGAGCAAGTAAGAAATCATTGCCACGCCTAAGAATGAACAAGGTCTTGTCCACCTTACCCATCTCAAAATCATTCTTAAACAAGAAGGTCTTAAGCCTATCATACCAGGCTCTAGGGGCTTGTTTAAGACCATACAAGGCTTTGGACAGCTTGAAGACATGATGTGGGTTTTTGGGATTCTCAAAGCCTGGGGGTTGCCTAACATAAACCTCCTCCTCTATGAAACCATTCAGAAAGGCACTCTTAACATCCATCTGATATAATCTAAAACCCTTAGAAGCAGTAAATGCAAGTAGAATGCGAATAGCTTCTAGTCTAGCAACAGGAGCAAAGGTCTCATCAAAATCTAACCCCTCAACTTGGCTAAACCCTTGAGCTACCAACCTAGCCTTGTTTCTAATCACAGAACCATCCTCATTTTGTTTGTTTTTGAAGACCCAGTGGGTTCCTATAACATTATGACCACTATGAGGTTCTACTAGGTTCCAGACCTTATTCCTCTCAAAATTCTCTAACTCCTCATGCATGGCATTGACCCAACTCGAATCACATAAAGCATGTGATATATCGCGGGGTTCAAAAGAAGCTACAAAAGCAGAATGAGAATAGAGGTTTGGATCATGATACCTGGAGCGAGTGACTCGTTCATGGATATTACCTATCATCTGATCCGGCGGATGCTGCTTTTGAATGTGAAGTGGCGCACCCGGAGAGGAAAGTACCTCTTCGACCTCCGCAGGTACTGCTGATGATGAAGATGCAGCAGGTGCCTCAACTGAAGGCGAAGTAGTCACGACAGGCTCTTGTGCAGGGATAGGAATGTCAACAGCAGCAGGAGGAAGAGTATCATCGAGTCCATCATCATCTTCCTCTACAAATATACTCTCTGTCACCTGTGTATCACCTGAAATATCTGATCTAGCTCCAGGGCTAGTCTCATCAAAAGTGACATTGCATGTCTCCTGAACCAGGTTAGTTTCAGCATTAAAAACCCGAAAACCCCTTGAATGTGCAGGATAACCCAGAAATAAACCATCAAAAGTTCTTGACTCAAATTTATCTAGGTTTTCTGTCTTGAGAATAAAACACTT
Source organism: Hsuehochloa calcarea (assembly GCA_036346395.1). NCBI lineage: Eukaryota > Viridiplantae > Streptophyta > Magnoliopsida > Poales > Poaceae > Hsuehochloa > Hsuehochloa calcarea. The sequence goes on along the minus strand of CM070598.1, from coordinate 22,499,027 downwards.
GGATCCAAAGACTCAAAAATGCGATACAGAGGGTTTTCTACAAAAACCGAAGCTCATAAGGAGTCTTGCCCAAAGACGGTCTCAAAAAGATACGATTTGTAATATGGCAAGCAGTAGAAATAGCTTCGGCCCAAAACCTCCTCGGAGTGCTATACTCATCTAGCATCGTCCTAGCCATCTCGACTAGGGTCATGTTCTTCCTTTCCACAACGCCATTTTGTTGAGGGACGTGTGGGGAGGAGAACTGATGCTCAATTCCACGCTCAGCACAAAAGCAAGCAAAATACGTATTCTTGAACTCCGTGCCATTGTCACTGCGGATCGCTCTCAATGCACTCGGAAGTTCAGAAGCCAAACGAAGAACAAGATCATGATAATGATCAAAAGCTTCATCCTTCGAAGCAAGAAAGAACACCCAAGTGTATCTAGAAAAATCATCGACTATGACAAGAATGTACCATTTTCCACCAACTGACCGAACCCTAGCGGGACCAACATTATCCATATGAAGCAACTGTCCCGGTCCGTCAGTCATAACCATAGTCACTGATGGGTGTGAGGCGGCAACTTGCTTGCCATGCCTACAGGCGCATATATACAAGATCTTTGACGGCTTTGAGTTTAGGCAAACCTCTCATGAGCTCAAGGTTGCTAACTCGCGCGGATGATCAAAACCAATGTGCCCCAAACGACGGTGCCAAAGCCGAACTCGTAAGAAGAAGATGAAATTAAGCACTTGAGAGAACCAAAGAAGAGATTCGGAAAAATTAGCTCTAAAGATCCTAGCAACTCTAGTAATCCCAAAAACAAGCTCACCAAATTAATCAAGCACCGACAAGCATTTTTCTTAAATCTAGTCTCATAGCCATCATCAAGAAGTTGAGAGACGAAAGCAAATTAAACCTTAGCTTGTCCACAAGGGCGACGTCCTTGAGGATGAACTTGTCGCTCACCCCGATCGATCTCGCTCCTTCAATCCGCCTTGCCTATCATCTCCAAAGGTGATGAATTCATCACCCGTCGATCGCGTGAAGGAGGTGAACCATCTTGAGTCTCCGGTCATGTGGCGTGAATAAATGAGTCGACGAACCACGTGTCCTTCCTCTTTCCGCGGTAATCCACGAAAATCAAGGCACAGAAGAACGATGTGTCTCAATCATCAAGTTAGTTAAACAAGACTTGGGAACCCGATCGAGACACATGTCTGCAGTAGTATGCAAAGCGTAAGTGCTATCCTTGATTAAGTTTGAAGTTCATTATGAGCAATGGTTACTTTAACATAAGAGTTATCCTGTCTAGGAACATGATGATGAGCATGTGACACAAATCCTAAATCAGGTTTCTTCTTTTCTACATTACCATGTCTCGTAAAAGCTCTAGGTTGATTGAGTGAAATTCTAGCAAAATTTTTCTTATCATTTTTCAACCTACGCCAACAGAACTCAACCAAATGTCCATTCTTCTTGCAATAGGTGCAATGGTACTTGATACCACTGGGAGAAGCACCCTTTGACTTAACAGAAGTTTGGGCAAAACCCGTAGATTTAAATATAGTTTTTGCAGGTTGGGTTTTAAATTCAACTAACCCATTTTCCAAGACTTGAGTTACTTTGGGCTTAGAATTATCTTGGACAGAGTTTTATCCTAATCCTTGCTTCTTATAAGGAGTCTTAGATTTGTCCATAATCATGTTTAATTATTTCTTACCTTTAGAAAAATTTTCTAAAGTATCCTTAAGATAAGCATTTTCTTTTTCAAGATTAACACATGACTCACAAGTTTTGCCTTTAATAGCTCTAGCATATTTTTCCTTATATAAAGCAATTTTAAGTTTAAGAGCAGGACATGAAGCACATGTAGAAGACTCAATACTATTCTTAAGCTTAGCATATTTAGCTCTAACTGCTTCTAAGATATCTTTAACTTCATGTTCGCGTTCAATGCAAAAAGAGCAAAGGCTAGAATCAACAGCACCAGAAGCAACCAACTTACTAGAATCTAAGCATTTTTCACAAGGAGCAGATTTAACCTCAACTAACTCAGTCCTAGCATTTTCAAGTTGTTGCAAAGCAATATCATGAGCGATTGCGCTTAGCAAATTCGAGTGTAGAGCATGGCAGAAGAACATTCATCAGATTCAAGAGTCTTAGTATTTGCAAGTTCTAAAGTCAAATTATCTACTTGAGACTCTAAGTCCTTGTTTCTAGCCATGATATACTCTAACGCCTTATCCTGGCTCATGAGTTGCTCAAAGATAGTTTCGCATCTATCAGAAAGGACATCATAGGAGAGAGGTACCTCATCATCGTCGACGCCGCCTGAGTCGGCCATGAAGCAAACGCCGTGAAGTCCTTGGCCTTCCCTTCTTCTTGTCTTGAGGATCTCCTCCTCCTTGTCATCCTCGCTCCCGGAGTCTACATCGCTTAAGGATTGTTTCCCAAAAGCGGCAAGAATCCGGTGAGCTGTCTTTGTCAGATTGGCAGCATCAAATCTTGATTTGTTCCATTGAGGCTTCTTCCAAGTGGCTTTCCTTCCTTGTGGTTGCTCTTTCCTTTCAACTTGGGGCGCTTTGCGGATGTGATTAAGCTCACCACACTCATAGCAAGTCACGGACCTCCTCTCTTTTGTTTCTCATATTGTTATAGGCCCGTGTGGCTTTTCCGACTATGAGGGCTAACTCGGCCTCGTGAAGACTCACAAACTCCTCTTCATGGATTGCGATAAACCAACAGTTTAAATCCGTAAGAAGACCCGAAGACCCATCGAAGCTCTCTTGAGCGGTCCGCTACCAAGGCCATATTTTCCTTCTTGGGATGATCAATCCTCTTGATCTCATGAGTCTTGAGCTTGCTATAGAGCAGCTCCAAAGTCAGATCAGAGAGGTTGACGTTCTCCTCAATGGCGGTAGCCTTTATCTCCCACTCCTTGGTGTTGATTTCAGCCAAGAGGTGGGTGGCATTTTCAGACTGAGAATATTCAATTCCAACAGCCTTCACCTGATTAATCACTTTGTTAAAGCGATCGAAAATGTCATCGATGCTCTCTCCGTGACGCATCTCAAATTTGTTATATTCACGCTTATAGATCGCTCGCGACTTTCTTGATTTGAGACGAACCTCATGGTAGGTTTCGAGGTGTTCCAAATCTCGTGCGCAGCCTCAAGATTGCAAATTCGATCATACTCCCGCCTACCAAGCCCACCATACAAGAGGTTCTTTGCCTTATTGTTGTTAGCCAAGAGGGTCATTGAGCCGGCGTAACAACTTCGGGAAGAACGAGCGGGCTCGAACAACCTCCCATATAGCTTGTCCTTCGCTCTCAAGGAAGACTCGCATGCGATTCTTCCAATAGGCATAGTCGTGCCCATCGAAGATATGCGGCTTGGTAGAGTACTTATCCATCGCCAAGTTCGGTGGACCTGTTAAGATCAAGATTGAACTAACCGGGCTCTGATACCACTTGTTGGACCGAAAAGGCGACTAGAGGGGGGGTGAATAGGAGCACGCTCACTTTTTCAACCAAGATTAGATTCAACACAAATTTCACTCCAATAGCTATAGAAGCTATGAAGATCGATATACCAAGACAATGAAGACTAGGATTGAATCCAATCAAAACCCCGAAGCAAAACAACCAAAATCAACCGAAACTTAATTTCCTAAGTGTAGGGCGGTCTGACCTCTACTCAATGGCGGTCTGACCGGTCCATGGGCGGTCTGACCTTTGTGTAGGGGCGGTCTGACCTCCAGCCTGATGAACAGTGAAATCAGCCCGAAAAACGAAGTTGCAAATAGGTCTAACTTTTGATCTACAACTCCAAACTTCATGAAACTTGGAACACACCTTCTCTAGGATGTCAGGAACCTATTCCAATCGAAGATCATGGAGATCCATGGAAAAGTTACGACCTTTTTCAGTTTGAGAGATAGATGGTTCAAAACCGAGTCAAACCGAAAACTAGATCCAAAAACTTGCTCGTAGGTGATTGATGATCAAGATGATCTTAGATGTGTTCCCACATGTCACAGCAAGCTAGATCATATAAAGAAATCAATCAAAAATATACAAATCAAAGAAAGACTCAAAATCACCAAATAGAGAGAAGAAAGGCAAAGAGACACATCTTTGATCAAAGCTTTCTTTGGATTGATTTGATAGGGTTTGGGTTTACAGCCACTCCATCAATGGAGGACAAAGCTCAATCCAAGAGCACGAAATCAAATCAAAACTCTCTAGAACCCTAACCTCCACTAATCCTCTCCCTAAGCCAAACTAGGGTTTCAATAATGAAAAAGGGTTGAAGGGGGTGCAGCCACCTCCCTCCTCTATTTATAGTGGAGACTTAGACCTTCTAGAAACTTTAACTTAAATGGGCTCCCGTTAAGGCCCAACACAAACGGGTCACACACGCACGCATTTTAAAGCGCCGTCTACAACACCTCTTGACCTAAACCGCTTCTCTTGCGCCGTCTTGCACCGTGGGTAGGCAAAAGGTCACCAAGGTGATATTTGATAAGATTACCAAAATACCCCTTCTCGGTCCTTCTCCGAAGACCGAGTCCATCTTCGCGAAGCACTACGCATGCTCCGCCACGTGTAGGTTGATCAACGGCTCTCTCCATGTCGGCAAGTCTCTCCCATCCGGCTCCCACCGAAACCCCCATGGCACTTGCACCGACTCTCGTGCCGCTTGATCAAACCAGTCGCACCGAACTGTCCGTTCGGTCATCCTTGTCCATTCTGCACCATACTTGATTTCATTGACCTCACCCGCATCGCCGATCGTTACTCGACCTCGGCTCTCAAGCCTCGTCCGATCATCCTCGCCGTTGACCGTCGTTGACCACTAAGCAACCTGCACAACAATAGACAAGCAAATCGAAACCGGGAACAAGTTCTTCGCAACTTGACCCACGTTAGTCAAAACATGCATCATGCAACACATATGCACTGAAACTCATGACTTTGACCTAACCAACGAACAACGCCGCCACGAAGGCCAACGTTCAAGTGACAACCGGTCCGATCGCCCGTCGGGGCGGTCGATCGCCGGCTTTGCGGCCGGACCGCCAGCCATAGGCCGGTCCGACCGCCCGAGGACTTAGCCAATTTTCAACCCCCGAAAATCAAACCTCTGGAAACTTTAAACCAATAGAACTTTTGACTGGAGACTCTAAAAATTATGGGACCAAGAGCAATGAGATCCCCTCACTTGCCTACATGAAGGACCGGAAAGGCGACTAGAGGGGGGGTGAATAGGAGCACCTAATCTTTTTCGCAAAGAATGGATTCAACTTGTAAATTACTCCAATAGCTATGAGAGCTATGAAGATCAATGATTAAGCACAGAGGAAGTCTTATGTTGAATCCACTCTCACCCCAAAGCTCAAGAAACAAAAACGAGGAAGAACCAAGAAATCAGACAATCGGTACAACCACGAGCAAACGGCGGTTGTACCACATCCGCACAACCCATGAGTAATGGCGGTTGTACCGCAGATCCCAGACAACCACGATGTTAAGCCCGGTTCATCCGATTGTCCCGAGCAGCAAAACCTCTCGGGTTTCAAAACGAAAATCGACGTAACTTTTGAACCGCTTGGCCAAACTCTACGAGATTTGAACCACACCTCCCTAAAGACACTAGGAACCTATTCCAAACAAATATTTCAGAGATCCATTCCAAAGTTCCTATCTTCTTGCATTTGAACGAAGAAGGATGCAAAACCGCAAAACCGAAATGCTCCACAATCTCTCAACCTTGGCTCATGAGATTTTGCAAGAAGGTTAGTAATAACCTCAGACATGCTAGCATGAGTCTTAGGCCAAATCCTCAAGGAAATCAAGAATTTCATCAAAACCCTAGAAGAGGAAATGAAGAACAGAATGCAAACTTGATTTTCATTTCTTGAATCAAGAGCGAAATACAAATAAATACATCCCCATACGCATGGACATTGAAACAAGAGGAATGATTACAAGCATTCAACTCATCCTCTCCCACTCTCAAAACTCAAGAACACTCACCATCTTGAAGAAAGAGAAGGGGACAAGCAGGAACAACTCTCAACAACTAAAGCCTAAAGCAAAACAAACTCTCTAAAGCCTATTTTGACTAAAGGAAACCCTAAAACCCTTGGAGTGCTCAGATTTGAGCAGCACCCTCCATCCTATTTATAGCCCATGGCTAACGGGTCTCCACCCGTTCGCCCGCTAAAACCAACGAGCCCGCTCCCGCTTGTGCGACCTTGCGAAATTCCCGTTTCGCCTCTCCGCACCTTCCGGGAAGCTTCCGCTCCTCGCCTCGCACGCCTCGCAACCACCTCGAGTCCACGCTCGTCTTTGACACATCCCGACCGTTCGACCTCGGTGCCACACGCACCTAGTCCGGTCCACCGTGTCTCGCCACGACTCCACCCGATGTCCTGCAGTCACACAGACAAGAAACACAAAACCGGGAACAAGTTCTTCACAACTTGACCCAACGTTAGCTCAAACATGCAATATGCAACACATATGCATGAACACACTTGGATATGACCTATCCCAAAACTCAAATCACCAAAATGGCGAACCTCACAATATAATCCAGACAACCGCCATGTTACCAATGGATCAACCGCACTCGGTCGTCTGGCTCCAATACTGCGGTTGTTCCGATTTCCAATGAAAACCAGAACTCGAAAAAAAAACAACTTCTCTGGAATTCTTCAACCGCCATTTACCAATCGGTACAACCGCCTGCGATCGTCATCACCATAACACGGACGATCCGATTATCCCGACAAAGAATTGAAAGACTTCACGAAACGCGCGGAACCGCGCACGACATGGTCCGACCACACAAACCAAACTCGATCGATCAAACCCTTGTCAAATACTCATCACTCTCATGGAGACACGACCACAAGGTCTCTCAATCTCCCCTTGATGAGAATATTGACAAACTCGTAAAAGCTTTAAGAAGAGTTTGAGTTTGATAAATCCAACATGGTCCAAGGAATGAAATGAAGCTAATGACCATGTCGATGTAAGGAACGCTAGAGCAACAAGCCGAAAGAGCAAATTGATCTCAAAGCTCTAAACTGTTCCCAACAGACTTTTTCTTCTCTATTCTCCCCCTTTTGGCAATAAACGCATCAAGATGCAATAGAGAGAATATGACATGTTAATGAATGAAAATGGCTGAAGTTTGTTTATTTAAACATTTTGAGCCATGAGAATTATCCATAATGACCAACATGTAATACACCAAGCCATAACTCAATAAAATGCTATCTAGATCATAACAACATACATATAAGCCAGCTAGAGCACATAGATGACAATCAAATGTAATGCATTTAGAGAGCAAGTCAAGTCATCAATGAGCAAAGTCTAACTAGAGATATCCAAGGATGATGCAGGCCATGTCAATAAGCTAAGCGTAACAAGGAAGCTAACATTGAGTCCGAATAGAGTGCTATAAGCTCAAGAATGAATCATTTGGCTCAACTTTTGTCAAAAGCCCAAATTTCAACTATTTTTCATTTGCAATGAATATTCAAGTTGATAAAAGGTCTATCTTAGTAAAGAAGGTCCTGGACTAGGAGCCATCCACAACCTCTTCCTAAGCTTCAACCAATTTTGACAAATGGCATTTTTAGCCATGTGCTAGATCTCAAGCCTCACTACGACCATCCCAAGCAACAAAAGCTTAAAAGAGTGGTCTAGGTCATCCAAAACTCCCCCTAAGTTCATGCCAAGTGCAATGGCAAGCCGTCTCATAGGAGAGAATTGGTGAGATCGGTTTTTCGCACAAAAGAGATTTTTTTAACAAGTTGTACTAACTCATGCATCATCAAGAGACTAAAACAGCTCTTTCTAAGGCTCAATATAGATTCATCACTCTACCCAAATTTATTTGACATGGCATGAATCATAAAAGGATAGCTCGAGAAAGACTAATCTCGAGTGCTAACACGACAAGTTTTAGTTTAAGTTGAGCAATTTTAATTAACTTATCATGGCAAAAGCTAGGCTACACATATGAAGTCATGATAAATCTAGCAAATAAGCACAAGTCATGGCAAGGTGTAAAGCATTGTAAACATGTCATAGCAGGATAGTAATCAAGGCTCAATGTAGTTATATTACAATGCGAGAATGCTAGAAATGCGTAAGATCCAGCTCCCCTCAACATGAGATGCAACTTTTAGTTCAAGTTGAGTTAAGTCAATATTAAGCTCCGAAGCTCCCAAAAGAACTCCCCAAACCAAAGCAATAAGATCGAGAAGTCGAAAAGAAAACGAGCAAGTAGGCGATCCTTAAAGCATAGATAAGATATAGAGGCAACTATGGCTTAGACGACTCTCATCTACCCCATATGACACTAGGACTATTAGACCGGTAATCTACCTTACTAGGGAGCAAACACGCACCATGTCTACCCAAGGCGGCCGGCCCTTGCTAGAACTCAAAGCGGTGAGTGGGCTCAACCTAGTGAGAGAAGAGAAGCGACTAACAGAGCGTAACCCTAGGTCACAAGAAAAGAGCAAGGAGTCTAAACAACTAGTCGAGAAGATCACTCTAATTTATGCTAGAAGGACTAAACCCCAATGCACCCGCAAAATGCAATGCGATGTAAATGAGACAAGCATAATCAAAATAGTAAAGCAAGAAAGCACAAAGCTCCCCTCACTACATCCATAAGGACAAAACACCCCAAGCTCTCCCGCAGAGTGAAAACCTCGAACTATCCAAAGGCTTGGTAAAAATGTCACCAACCGGTGGTCACTCTCCTGGCGAAGCACTATATCGCCCTTCTCTACATGGTCTCTAAGGAAGTGGAACCGGATATCGATGTGCTTGGTCCGAATGCTTTGACTTGGGTTCTTGGCAATGTTAATCGCAAGTGTTATCACAAAAGAGTGGAACACTATCGATAACTAACCCAAAGTCCCGCAGGTCGAAGCCATCCAGAGCACTTGGCTACAAAGAATCGGCCGCAAAGAAACATACTCGGCCTCTGCGGTGGATCGAGTAACACCGGATCGCTTCCTCAAGACCAGAAACAAGAGAAGTGCCAAGAAATTGGCAGTGCCGAAGTGCTCTTCCTATCTATCCTCTGACAATGAAGTCCGCATCCGAGAAGGCTCTCAAGGAAAGACAGATGAAGAAGAGTACCGATACCATAGTCAATGGTAGCTCGCAGTACCGAAGATGCGCTTCACCGCTCGGCGGTGAGAAACGCGAGGAGAAGCTCGAAACGAGCGCACAAACACACAGAGAAATGTATGTCTGGTCTCGAGGCAGTGAGGTACAAGAGGAGCCAATCATGCTGCGAAACTCCTTTTGATCAACCGGCTCGCCATCCTCATCTGGGTCAAGATAGGGCTGTAGAAGCCATGGGAGTCGACACAGCTTACCATCACTCATGTCGGCGCTTGAGAGGTCACGAGTGTACTTTCCTCGATGAAGAAATGTACCTCCCGAGATCGCTTAATTTGGAAGCCAAGGAAGAAGGTCAACTCACCCATCATACTCATCTCAAACTCGGTGCTCATGACATCCGAGAACTGGGAAACAGTATGGGAAGAGCCGCCAAAGATAATGTCATCGACATAGATCCGACGAGCGGAAGAAGCGGTGCCATGCCTGGCGGATGAACAAGGTCTTGTCAACTTTACCCATCTCAAAACCATGACTTAACAAGTAGGACTTAAGCCTCTCATACCAAGCCCTGGGGGCCTGCTTAAGTCCATACAATGCTTTGAAAAGCTTGAAGACATGGTTTGGGTATTTGGGGTTCTCGAAACCAGAGGTCACGGACGTAGACCTCTTCCTCAATAAGGCCATTGAGAAAGGCACTCTTGACGTCCATCTGGTAAAGCTTGAATCCTCTAGAGGCTGCAAAGGCAAGCGAGATTCTAATGGCTTCAAGTCTAGCTACAGGGCAAAGGTTTCCTCAAATCTAGACCCTCAACCAGGAAAACCCCGAGCAACCAATCTAGCCTTGTTTCGATAACCACTCCATCCTCGCTCTGCTTGTTCTTGAACACCCACTTAGTCCCAATAATATTGTGACTCGCGGGGCTCGACAAGCGACTGCACCTTGTTCCTCTCGAAATTTTCTAGCTCCTCATGCATGGCATTGACCCATGACTCATCGATAAGGCATGAGAAACATCTTTGGGCTCAAAGGAGGCAATGAAGGCGTAATGGAGATGAAATTGAGATAAGCCGATTTTGAGCGGGTAACACGCTCAAGAGGTCTCCAATGATCCGCTCAAGGATGAGCTTTACGGATGTGTCTAGGAGGTCTGGGAGAGATGAAGAAGTGGCCTCTACCTCATGAGTGACGAGGTAGGAACAGAGCCACTAACTCCGCAGAAAGCGAGAAGGCAAGGGCCGATCACCTCGAGGTGCGGTGGAAGATGGTACCTCAAGGAGTGGGTGAGGGCAGGGATCGTAGACAACCATCGTCTCCTTCGTCCTCGTCATCCACGAAGATGGTCTCGGACGCTCTAACGAACTCGAGATATCGTGCCTAGTCCCGGATGGCCTCATCGAAGGTCACCTCACAGACTCTACCATTTTGCTAGACTCGCAGCCTGACCCTATAAGCCCGCTGAAGAAGGCGAGTAACCCAGAAAGATCCCGTCACAAGAACGTGACTCGAACTTATCTAGGTTCCCAGACTTCAAAACAAAACACTTGCAACCAAACACACGAAAATGAGAGACGCTAGGCTTTCGCCCATATCTCAGCTCATAAGAAGTGCGATGCAAGTGTGCAAGAAAAACTCGATTTGAGACATGGCACGCGGTGGCTATAGCTTGACCCAAAACTTCCGCGGTGTAGAGTACTCATCAAGCATCGTCCCGCCATCTCGACCAAGGTACGGTTCTTCCTCTCCACAACGCCATTCTGCTGAGGGACGTATGGAGAAGAGAACTGGTGCTCTACACCTGTCTCACCACAGAAACTCTCAAAGTAGGAATTCTTGAACTCCGTGCCATTGTCACTGCGGATTGCTCGTAAGGCACACGGGAGCTCTGAGAAAGCCTACCAAAAGGCCTCGGAAATGCGAAACGCCTCATCCTTCGAGGCTAAGAAAAACACCAAGAGTACCTCGAGAAGTCATCGACCACGACAAGCACATACCACTTCCCTCCTGCTGACTGCACTCGAGCTGGTCCCACTGTATCCATGTGGAGCAGCTGTCCAGGTGCATCGGTCATAGTAACTGTGACCGGAGGATGAGAAGCGGCAACCATCTTGCCGTGCCGGCATGGAGAGCAAACAAGATCTTTGACCATCTTGAGTTTCGGCAAACCACGAATGAGATCGTGGCCGCTAACTCGGGTCAAATGGTCAAATCCAATATGACCAAGTCTCCTATGCCAGAAGGACAGGTCGCGGGACTCAGAAGCAACTAAACACCTGAGAGGATCGCCAGAAGACTCAGAAAAATCAGCACGAAAGATCCTCCCATAACGAGAAATCCCGCAAACCAAACTACCCGAAGAATCAAGAATTTTACAAGCATTTTTCTTGAAGCTCACCTCGAAACTGTCATCGATAAGCTGAGAAACAGAAAGCAAATTGTACTGCAGCTTACTAACCAAGGCAACGTCTTTCAAAATGAAAGAATCATTAATGCGCACAGTACCTTTGGCGATGACGCGCCCAGATGAAGCATCTCCGAAGGTGATCGTCTCATCACCTGGAGCACGGGCAAGGGAGGAGAACCAACGGGAGTCTCCGGTCATATGACGAGAACAACCGGAGTCTACAAGCCAAACCTTCTCCTTCCCTACCCGGCGAACCTCGTCCGTGTCGGAGTACAGCTCGCTGTCGCTGAGTTCGCCCTTGAGGGCCATGAAGCACATGCCGGAGAAGTCGTCGCCGCCATCCTTGGGCTCTTGGTCACCCGTCCCGTCATCGTCGCTCCATCCCTCCACCTCGCTGAGGTCGAGGTCGTCGAAGGCGGTGAGGACGCGGTGGAAGAGCTTCTTGGCTTTGCCAAAGTTGCGGAACTTCTTCTTGCTGGGCGTCTGAGCTGGAGGCTTCTTGTTGCGGTTCTTGTCGGTGTAGTCGTTCTTGCCCGAACCGCCGTAGTCGTTCTTGCCCTTCTCCAGCTTGGGGCAGTTCGCTCGGATGTGGTTGGGGCCACCACACTCGAAGCAAATCACGGGTCCTCCTCTCTTTCTGTCCCTCCTCCCTTTGTAAGCGTGGGAGAATCTACGAGCAAGGAGGGCAAGCTGCTCATCCGCAAGCTGCTCTAACTGATCATCAGTTATGTCACAGAGAGCAGCAAGGGAGAAATTGCAAGAGGACTCAGAAGAGAGACCGTTGTTGAACGGGATCGGTGACCGGGGCCATCGATCGTGACTTCGACCTCGACGAGACAACGTCAATCTCGTGAGTCTTGAGGCGTGAGTACAGCGCATCAAGAGTCAAGGTCGAGAGGTCTGTCGTGTCTTTGATGGTGGTCACTTTCATCTCCCACACACGCAGATCGAGTGCCGTAAGTATCTGACGAGCGTTGTCCGAGTCGGGGTATGTGAGACCGACCGCTCGGAGGTTGCTCAAGATCTTGTGAAAACGTGCGAAGCACTCATCTAGGGACTCACCAGCAAGCATCTCAAATTTGTTGTATTCTCGTTTGAACTGGTCCTGTCGAACCGTCTTGATCTGGGTGGTGCCCTCATGGTATGCGTCGAGGGTCACCCAGATATCATAGGCGGACGACAGGTGAGATATGCGGTCAAACTCACTACGACTCAAACCCTGGATGATGATGTTCCTAGCCTTTGCATTTGCCTCAACATCAGCCATGTTCCCGGCATTGATGTTCTCATCGGCAGGAACAGCGAATCGAACCTTGACCTTTCGCGGATGGCATACCCCAGGCTCGATGTATGTCTCCATTCGGCTCTTCCAGAAGGGGTAATCGATGCCATCGAAAACGGGCGGCTTGGTCGAGTACTTGTCCATCGCCACGGCTCTTGAGACCGGTTAAGATCTATTGAAAAGAGCTAACCGGCTCTGATACCAATTGAAGGACCGGAAAGGCGACTAGAGGGGGGGGTGAATAGGAGCACCTAATCTTTTCGCAAAGAATGGATTCAACTTGTAAATTACTCCAATAGCTATGAGAGCTATGAAGATCAATGATTAAGCACAGAGGAAGTCTTATGTTGAATCCACTCCTCACCCCCAAAGCTCAGCAAACAAAAACGAGGAAGAACCGAAGAAATCAGGACAATCGGTACAACCACGAGGCAAGCGGCCGTTGTACCACATCCGCACAACCGCAGCAAATGGCGGTTGTACCGCAGATCGTACAACCACGTTGTTAAGCCCGGTTCATCCGATTGTCTGGAGCGCAGCAAAACCTCTCGGGTTTCAAAACGAAAATCGACGTAACTTTTGAACCGCTTGGCCAAACTCTCTACGAGATTTGAACCACACCTCCCTAAAGACACTAGGAACCTATTCCAAACAAATATTTCAGAGATCCATTCCAAAGTTCCTATCTTCTTGCATTTGAACGAAGAAGGATGCAAACCGCAAAACCAAATGCTCCACAATCTCTCAACCTTGGCTCATGAGATTTTGCAAGAAGGTTAGTAATAACCTCAGGACATGCTAGCATGAGTCTTAGGCCAAATCCTCAAGGAAATCAAGAATTTCATCAAAAACCCTAGAAGAGGAAATGAAGAACAGGGAATGCAAACTTCAGATTTTCATTTCTTGAATCAAGAGCGAAATACAAATAAATACATCCCCATACGCATGGACATTGAAACAAGAGGAATGATTACAAGCATTCAACTCATCCTCTCCCACTCTCAAAACTCAAGAACACTCAGCCATCTTGAAGAAAGAGAAGGGGACAAGCAGGGAACAACTCTCAACAACTAAAGCCTAAAGCAAAACAAACTCTCTAAAGCCTATTTTGACTAAAGGAAACCCTAAAAACCCTTGGAGTGCTCAGATTTGAGCAGCACCCCCTCCATCCTATTTATAGCCCATGGCTAACGGGTCTCCACCCCGTTACGCCCGCTAAAACCAACGGAGCCCGCTCCCGCTTGTGCAGCCTTGCGAAATTCCCGTTTCGCCCCTCCTGCACCTTCTGGGAAGCTTCCGCGCTCCTCGTCTCGCACGCCTCGCAACCACCTCGAGTCCACGTCGTCTTTGACACATCCCGACCGTTCTGACCTCAGTGCCACCTGCACCTAGTCCGGTCCACCGTGTCTCGCCACGACTCCACCCGATGTCCTGCAGTCACACAGACAAGAAACACAAAACCGGGAACAAGTTCTTCACAACTTGACCCAACGTTAGCTCAAACATGCAATATGCAACACATATGCATGAACACACTTGGATATGACCTATCCCAAAACTCAAATCACCAAAATGGCCGAACCTCACAATATAATCCAGACAACCGCCATGTTACCACGGATCAACCGCACTCGGTCGTCTCGCTCAATACTGCGGTTGTTCCGATTTCCAATGAAAACCGTAACTCAAAAAAACAACTTCTCCGAATTCTTCAACCGCCATTTACCAATCGGTTTAACCGCCTGCGGCCGTATCGCCATAACACGCCGGACGATCCGATTATCCCGACAAACAATTGAAAGACTTCACGAAAACGCGTGAACCGCGCAACGACATGGTCCGACCACACAAACCAAACTCGACTGACCGAAACCCTTGTCAAATACTCATCACTCTCATGGAGACACGACCACAAGGTCTCTCACTACACCCTCTATTTTTAGCCCAGCCAATTTTGACCACTTTTGATCACCGCCGGTCGGACCGCCGCACATGGCCGGTCCGACCGATTTGGGACCGGTCGGACCGCCATGCTATGGCCGGTCGGACCGCCCCTGTCCAGAATGTCTGAATAGTTCTGAAACTTTGTCGAAAACTCGTGAAACGACAAACCGTTAACGCCATTGCCAATTGTCACATCATCCTAAGATCTGGAGCATATCCCCATGATATCCACGGGACGTCTCGTACGACCCCAGCTCGTACGACGAGTACCTACGCCGCGCCTATGCAACTTCAGCCAGTGGATCGACGACAAGATCCACCCCTACGACATGTGAATGCTGCTCACATGGAAGAGCTGGGCTAGGGCGGACTGCGAGGGCCATGAAAGACGCCTGGAAGAGCTGCAAGCTAAGATGGAGAAGTAGAAGAGGTGAGAGAGGCTGCACGAGGAGCAGGAGCGCGAGCATGCTAGGTGATGTGAGGCCGAGAGGGCGCGGAAGAAGGCCGTCACTTACCTTGCTACTTACGAATCATTGCTACATCAATCATCCTCACAAAAATTCTTTAGAAATTTACCGTACTATAATAACATACGACGATCACAAAATGGTATTGCGAGTCTGACAAATTTCGTACTCTTGAGATTCTACAAAAATCACAAATGGACCAACCAACCTTGTCATCGCCCTATTATTTCTGAAAAAAATTAACAACCTACACACAAGATTTGCTAAATGTATTACCTACCAAAATTGATATTTATTTCTTGACTATTATTTTCATCGGATAATCGTCCATCGGTAGAGCGACTTGGTACTAGTCGCTCAACCACCGAACTACTTATCCACGTATCGCCTGACCGTTGGGCTGACTTAGCTAAGTCGCCTAGTGGTTGGCCAACTAATATTAAGTCGTCCAGTGGTTGAGCGACTAGTACTAAGTCGCCCAACGGTGGAGTGACAGATGATTATTTATGTAAAAAAAATAGTATATTATTGTATTTCAAAATAAAAAAATTAATTATTTTTTTAAAAAAATCGGGGATGCTTACTTTGCACACAGGTGCGCAGCCAAATTAGCAGCCCGTCGTACGTGAACTAATTCAAAAGAAGTGAACAACAAGCTTAGCTCTTGATAGAAGCGATCACCGTCCGGTTCTTCTCTCTCGAGTTCCACAGAATAACAAGACAGAATGAGTCTACCGACGTGCCGATCCGCTGCCCATTTGATAGCATCTCTGCAAGCAAGAGCCTCGGCATGAACTGCATTTGAAAGTGCCGCATACCATCGAGCCATCGCCCCCCGGAATGATCCTGAATCATCTCGGAGCAATAAACCAGACGAACCATTGTGGTCATTCAGAGAAAACGCGCCGTTCATATTTATTTTAATTGTTCCAGGAGACGGCGGCTTCCACACCTCAACACACCACGATACCAGCAGAGCGGAGAAGCCAGCTCATTCAGTTAGCGTTGGAGACTGATCAAGGCTCGAAAGAAGTCGTCGACAGAGGAGTTCTCCTAGCGAAGCGTCTCCAACTCACGCTGAAGCGAAAAGAATTGAGCACCGTTGTTCTGCTGGTATCGCTCGCACAAGTATTCTCAGATCTAATGAGTGGTACGTAGAGTAACAATACCTGACTGGATGGAGTCGTTGACGCTGGATAGAGTAACAATACCACCAGGATGATTTGAACACGGACCTCATTAGCACACCAGCGCTCAAAAACGTCTATGACGTACTGAAAGGTTTCATCAGCAGCTAGCAGCAATGACGGTCTCTGCGTCCTTCTTGGCGGCCTTATCTTCTGCAAGAGGTGAAGAAGTAGACTGGCTGGAAAAAGACTGAACCGGCGACGGCGGATAAGGTCGGGCATCGGTAACATGTCCCCAGAGGCGGAAACCATCGAGCGTGATCTCCATGAGTGAAGACCACAACCTGTAGTTTGTCTCATTAAGCTTTGTTCCTGATAATGATATCGCAGCAGATGGAACGGAAGTCATCGGTAGACGGCGTGGGAAGACGCGACGACTAAGGCTTTCGATACAAAACTGATTCGGTTTCTAAAGAAACCGTATTTTCGTGTATCTCGTTTAGTCGTGGGCGATCAAGCGGCAACGACCAACAGCGGCCGACGGCGATGGAGGCGGCGACGGCCAACGGCAACGAAGCAGCTGGTGGCGGCGTCGGGGACGCGGCCTACGGCTTCATGCAGCAGAAGTGGGCGACCTGGGGATGAGGTTGCTGCGGCCGGCTAGGCGGCGGCGACGGTTGCGACGGCGGCAGCCGCGGCCGATGGCTATGGAGCAGCTGGCAGCGGCGTCGAGGCCGCAGCCTACGGCTTCGTGCAGCGGCTGCACTACCCGATCCAGGCGGCGGCGGCCGGCCAGACGAGGCAGCGTCGGCCTCGGGCCTGGCTCTGATGGCTTCGCGCGGCGGCGGCCTCGGGCCTGGGCTCCGGTGGCTTCGCGCGGCAGCGGGGGGAGAGAGCTAGGTGAATATTATGTGTATATTAATGACGCTTAATAGCCAATATATATATAACGCCTAATAGCCTATATATATATAGGAAATACAAAGGTATACGGATAAAGAAGTACAGAAGAGGAGTCCTATTCTAACATTTATCAATCTAGGAAATGCTCGGGTGCCAGTCCTGTGCACTGAAGGTACTAGCCCAATCCTCAGCACTTGATAAGCACACACTCATGAAGCACTTGCGCACCACGTTCAATGAAGTTGTTGCTGTGACTGGTGATGGCACTAATGATGCACCTGCGCTGCCTGAGGCAGATATTGCAGGGACTGAGGTAATAACACTGCTGAGTAATGTGTACATAGCCTTTGAAATATTTGTTGTCTAAACTATACATCTATCAAGTTTTACATAAAATTATGCAAATTAACTCAATCTAAGTGGACCTGAATCTTGACATCAAATCCAGATATTCTTGTTCATCTCATCAACTACGTTATAAAGTATATCTGCATTCTTAAGTCTGTATAAGCTTTTCTCCAGTGAATATTTTTAAGTTTCCTATTTGCAATGCCATCTGTTTACTCCATTGATCTGTCAACGGTGTCTACTTATGCATGTGTTTATTAATAATGCCAGCACTTTCAATAAAACATTTTCCTGGCGTAGAAGTTTATCTTCAAATTCTGTTATCAAAGTCGTCCACTGAAGTTCCCAGAGGAAGTTAACATCTACCATCTGGCCTAAAGAAATTGTTCTTCAAACAGCTTATTACTCTAGCTTGTCTCCACCTATTGTGGCTGCTTTATCTAACTGGATTGTTTAGGGTTTTTTTCCTCCTTTCTTCTCTTTCTTCTATATTGCTTCCTCTGTATTCCTATTATTAGTTATTAATTAATATATTTTCAGTAGGAGCCTCCCCTACTGTTTCCCGTAAAAAAAACTACCATCTGTTGATGTACACTTTATCAATATAAGATTTTAAATGCATCATTGATGCAAACAAATTTCATTGCTAACATGGCTTGCCAAGGGTCATTTGTACAAGTGTTCAACAAGTTCCCAGTGAAATAGGGGTTTTACCCTAATCCCCGCACTCAGCTCAATTGAAGAAACACTGCCAGGTTTCATTGATAAAATGGGTAAAATAGCGAACTTTCGACTTATATATTTTTGCAGAAATGCCAGGAAACAATCTCCTTTCATGAATATAATAACATGAAAAGTGGTTGGAGGCTGGAGCTGGTGTGGAACTGTGGATTACCTATAAGCCTATAAAACTACATGTTGGTCAACTGGCTGTGCTGGGGAATTTGGAAATGAAATGGAAATAATTTTCTGGCTCATGGTGTTCTTTTTCCCGTCTTGAGAGAAAATGATTTATGTATCATCTAGTTCCTGGTGGTTTATTTACACCTTGAAAGATAAGTTCCTCCATAATTTGAATTTCCGGTGTTGGTCAAGCACAATAGGTTGGTGGTACAGACATTTACTCTCAGACTCATTAAATTGCCTTATGCAGGTGGCAAAAGAGAGCGCTGATGTCGTAATTCTAGATGGCAACTTTTCCACGATTGTAACTGTTGCTAAATGGGGACGCTCTGTTTACATCAGCATCCAAAAGTTTGTGCAGTTCCAGCTGGCTGTCAGCGTTATTGCATTACTAGTTAACTTCTCTTCTGCATGCTTTACAGGTATAATATCCTAATATCGCATTCATGATTTTCTTATGTTCATCATATCTCCATCTCATGATTTACATAATCTCATACCAGGAGATGCACCACTCACAGCTGTTCAACTTCTTTGGGTCAACATGATCATGGACACCCTAGGTGCACTAGCACTTGCCACTGAACCACCTAATGTTAACTTGATGAAGAATGCACCAGTAGGAAGGGCAGGGAAATCCACCACAAACGTGATGTGGAGGAATATTCTGGGGCAATCGTTGTACCAATTCGCTGTCATGTGGTATCTACAAACTCAAGGGAAATATGTGTTTGGGCTTGAAGGATCTGAGGCTGATACTGTCCTAAACACAATCATATTCAACACTTTGGTCTTCTGCCAGGTATGTCAGCTGTTGCAGAATACTCTCCTTCTTCATTGTTGTCTCTTTAGTAGCGAAGTTGGAAGCAAAGAAAATGGGGCGGAAAGGGGGAAGTCATTTTCCTTGGTTTACTGTGGTATAGGAGAGAAAAGAAGAGAGGCAGATAAGAGTTGGAAGGAGAGTGCGATAATGATCCTAGTATAAGTTGAATTCTACGTTTCGAACAGTGGAGAGAAGATAGCATGGCGTTAGTAATCATTTGATGTCGACTGTCAAGACTAGAGGTTAACTAACTAGTTTCTTTCTTGATTTTGTGGTGCATGTTCTCGGAGCGTCCACGTGGAGCAAGAAAATTATGTTAATTTTCCCTGTCGGTTTCAATTTTGATTGGTTATATGCTACGTAGGTATTCGAGAGTGATGGGGGAGGTCAACGTTCTGAAGGGCATGTCGGGGAACTCCGTTTTCGTGGGTGTCCTCACTGGCACCACCATCTTCCAGTTCATCCCTCCCGGTACCGGTGCAGTTCCTGGGCGACTTCGCCAACACCACAATGGCATAATCACGCGAGGTTGTACAAAAGTAATACTGCTGTAACATCGATGATAACAACATTGATTAATTCTTAACAGAAGCTGATTCGTTTGAAACGCTTCAGTGGCTCGGTGCTCGTACATGATACATATCAGGTGTTCCACCACACAAGGTTACCCTTTACCGATGATACGGTGCAAATTAATCCCTCAGTTGCTCGTTTGGTTTGGAATCTGTACGATTTCCCTTCAGGATAGCATGGAAGTCAGCAGTTTCCTTGTGGTTGCTAGGATAAGGTTAACGATTAACGATTTCTGTCACGTAGATGTCAATACACAGTTGCAACAAAGTTACACAGGGTACTACCACAAAATACTTTGCCTACAACACAATCCATCCAGCGTTTCCAAGAATGAACTGAAGTGAGAAGGTAGATGCTTCTCGAATCAAGAAACCAGTTTCCATACATCTAGAGAGAGATTCTACAGAAACGCAGACTAGTGAGTTAGTGGTACATGCCAAGATAACTTCCCACAGCATCAGTCAATTCACCTGATCATGGAACAGTGTATATATATATATATATATATATATATATATATATATATATCTCAGACGTCGGAGAGAACCAATCGTATCAATGCTTTTGCATTCTCCAGTTGCTGCGTCGAACCCTCATCATCAACAAGGTCGTCCCTGACATGCCTGTCGATCTCGAAGAAATTCTCCCGCAGGGAGTCATGGGTGAGCTGCAGCTTCTCCGAGGCTGAATAGTTGCTCCCGAGCAACCTGGTACAAACGAAGCGAGTCAAGCCTAAGACGACGCCGTACTCCGCCCTCAGCAGCGCCAACCGGAGGGTGGACAGCAAGACGCCACCCACAGAATCCAGGATTCTCGGGCTTCCTTTCTTCAGCAGGATCACCATCATTTCTGCTACCTTTCTGGATGACGGTGAGTCCTCACGCTCTCGCTCACTGCCCTGCTCGCTTTGATCATCCTGCCTAGGTTCCACAGCATCAAGCAGCTCGTTCTTGGCCAGGGTGGCGACCCACAGTGGCAAGTCAGAGTCACCCAAGTTGCACATATTGTTAGCCATCTCATTCTGTGGCCCAATCAACCAGCAGCATCCAAGACCCAATATGAGAACTGGTAGCCACTGCTTCACAACAGAAACTAAACTGAGAGCAAATCTTGAGCCTGCCAAGGATTCAACAGAAGGTACAAGATCAAGAAGATTATTGGCAAGGAGGAAGGCCTCCTCTAGGGGACTCGACGACTCGGTTAAGCTTGCCAGCACCAAATGAAGTAGCTTGGCTGCGTATGTGAAGGAACTTCAGATAAGCATCAGTATGTCTTTCAGGTCATCCCCCTTGAAAGATGAACTCTGCTCCAGGTGCCTTTTGATGGCTGACACTGCAAATTTTGTGTAGGACGATGCAAATTTGAGACATCTTACATTATTATCATTGAGCAGCTTGATGGTTGTTGTGTCGACAATAAACTTAAGAATTGAAGTGCCAAGCATTATAACATTAACTGTGCCTTTCACTGCATTTCCTGCACAAGATGCAACACCCACTTATTTACGAGATAAATGTAAAATCCTGCAGGATTGAAAACAATATAAACAGATTATGACGAGTAAAAACAGGAAATCTTCTTGTTCATTACATTCTTTTGGATGCTTTCAGAAGATCAGATAAACATGAATACGAGATTCAGTTCACAGATGTTTTCCGCATAAAAAAACTGTACAATTTTGGTGCAGCTATACCTTCAGGGGCTCCATGCTGCTGTTGTTTCTGCCGTGCAGATTTATTATTCTCATTCAACTTTGATGATGAGTTGGTGGAACCAGTAACAGATCCATTTAGGAGTTTGTCAAAACAATTCAGCAGATGATCCAGTGAGTGATAGACAGTTGCTGACTGACACAAGATGAAATTTACTATGAGAATGGCATAGTAAATGACATAATAGTGAATACAAAAAATACTGAATAATATTCACATAACCTACAAAGAGCTATCTAAAATAACAGAAATGCAATCAACAAATCTTTGTTCCAGTTTCCCATTGAAGTTTGACAAGATAACTACTGTTTATCAATGTTTCAGAGGCAAATGTCAAAGATACTAGGTGTGGTGGAACTGTGGTGAACTCACCTCAGAGCAGCTCATGCCGGTTTGATCAACATCCTGAAGAGCACTATATGTAGCCAAACTCAGATAAGCCAACACGGGTGCAAGGTCTAAAGAATCAAAATGCAGGCACCGCTCAATGTATACTTGAGAAATGACCTTCAGAGACGAAAATACATTTTCTGAATAAGAAGATCGTAGAAAGGCGCTTCTCATTTCGTCAGATTTTAGTAGGTCATTGATCTGCCATGCTGCCCCTGCTACAGCAGCAAGTTCTTCATTATTCAAGATGACTGATTTCGATGACCCCTTTCCAACAACATGGTCAGATCTTGCTGGCATTTTCTTAAGTGACTTCCCTTTCTTCCTCTTTGAAGATACAACAGGACACAGCGGAGGTTCGAGTCCATAGATCTCAGCAAAACCAGAGGCTTTAGATTGCAGAATATTTGTCAGTGCTTCAAACATTTCATCAGACCAGCCACTCGAAAATACCAACTTATGTGCTGCCAGCACTGCTTCTTGACATTCGTCTTGCTTGGAAATCACAGCAGCATTCACAACTATATCCATGCATTTGTCGTGCAACACAGATAGACCATCAGGTGAAACCACTGGAGCCATACTTAGAAGAGCAGCCTGGGCACCCTCAGAAACTGCGGTTTTAAAGAGCAACTTCAACTTGGCATTTGCAAAGAATTCTCTCAAAGCAGCCAAACTAGAGTGCTCATCAGATAAGCTTTTTATAAGATTGGCCGAAGCAATTACAAGACCATCAGTCTGCTCTGAGTTCAGTCCTGTTGGCGACAATGCCAGAGTAATAGAGACTTTGATCAACTCAACAAGAGTCCTTGGGGATGATCCTTCGGACAGAGCAAATTCACAAAACCTTGCCCCAGCTGTCGGTGACCTCTTTATGAGGGCAATGCAGCGAGCACATGTTTCTTTCAAAGTCAACTTCGATGGAAAATAAGAAGGAATGAGAAGCTTTGTGATTTTTTGAGCAACACGGGGATGATCATTTGCAAGCAAAGATAATAAAGTACCCAAACCAACAACCTGCAACATAAAAGGGCCTATAAATGATCCTACCCAAAGATATCAAAATATACACTAGCATGTGTGCTCAAACTGAACAAATTATAGATGCAAAGGTTACTTAGGCTACAGCGTAAATCAAGATATGCATGCAATGACTATGTACCATACCTTATTGAATTGGAAAGATCGAAGATCACGGATAGCTAAAAGAAGATCTACAGCAGCAGCTCTGACTGATAAAGCAGGATCAGAGACCATATCACTTAATCTTGGGAGCAGAACTTTCAGTATGTCATGACTTTGCGGGTTGTCAAGCAAATATATTAGACCATTTAGTGTTGACAAACGAACTTCATTGCAATAATCTTTGGGCATATCATCAACAATTTTACTCAAAATTTTTGAAATAGTTGGTGAAGGAATAACTTCCCAAAACTGGTTAAGAATACGACAGAGTCCTTCAACTGCAACTGTCCGTATTTCTGGGCAGTCATCCATGAGAAGTTTTTCTAGCAAGAAGAACTGCTTCTCTAGTATGGGATCGTTGACATCCTTTGTCACATCTGGGTCTTCAAGGGGAAACAAATCTAATAGAAGATGCAAAGCATTATGGCGAACATTAGAGTTCGCAACCTGTCAAACGGTAGTCACTTCAGATAAACCAAACAAGTGTTTAAAACTTAAACTGTTCCATATTTATCTTATTTGTTGAAAAAATATAAAAAATAGCATATATTGCAGTGTATTTTGTATGTTCTAGATATCAAGTTGTCAAGTAAAAAAGTGAAACAAACAACTGACTAAAATTTTCGAAGGAAAAACAATCAACTTTAAGTATTCCACCAAATATAATTTTCATAAGGAATAAAACCTGGCCAACATTCTAAACATGACAATTGCAATTTTCCTTTCATAGAGCATAAACAGTGTGTGACAAGTTATGCAGCTTTGTGTGTGGATTAGCTTATTGAAAGCGGAAGTGTGCATGATATTTATCTATATAGAATCAGCAAAATATAACATTGCTATTCAATATTCATTGGATCAAATGTTCAAGTGCATTGTTATTTCATTATTTATTTGGACAGGACATGAATACAATACAGTAGGCACACTGTTAGAGATCTAGAGTATCACAGCACTGGACAATTTCATTTTGTCCCGAAATCTAATCATTGTTAAGAATTCTCAGCTCCCTATTGTGGGAAGTTCAACAGCCTACTAAACTATGATAGAACAAATAGAACAGACGCTTATGTGGAATTGTGGACACTTGCTGAAGTTTACACTTATGTTGCCAATTAAACTTTGTTTTTGTTATGACAGTAAAGTATTTAAAATAGTCTGTTAACTATCGGCTATGTTATTTTTCAGATGTTACTGCAGTAATTTGACTAATACATTCAAGAAAACGAAAGATTCTACTCCAGAATTCTAGTCAAGTAGCACCATGCTGATATGTGATAATACCGCCCAGTAGTACCAGGCATTTCAGCAGAGTCCACTGCCTGCCATTCATATGCCTTTCCAAAGCAAGCCGTTATGTACTATCATCATTGATCGCCAATTTACTTGAACTGCTAATTCATCTACTACACAGCAAACAATTCAAGTAATTACTATTTACTAGTATCATGCATTATAGTCTCCACGCTCATTTATCCATTCGTAACAAAAGTAGTAGCACACTGACACTAGCCACATACACTGCCACCAGAGAAGAACAAGACAAGGCACATACCTGCAACGACCGAAACAGCACAGGCTCGGCAAGCCGGAACACCAACTTTTCAACTCCAGCCACGGCCCTCTGCTCCACGAACGCCCACAGCACCCTCCTTGCCGCCTTGGCAACCTCCTTGCTCCCGGCGTGCACGGTCGCCTCCACCATCCCCTGCAGGAACCCCTCCCCGACCTCCCCCCTGACCCACCCTCCATCCTTCCACGCCCTGAACACCACCTCGCCGTAGGCTACCACAGCCGCCCGCCTGACCCCCATCATCCCCACCTGAGCCCTGACGAGCTCCAGCCCCTCCCTGGCGAGCCCCTCGCTGACCCCGAGCACCAGCGCCAGCAGCTTCCTCCCCTCTTCGGCCTTGAGAAAGAGCGGCGAGACGAAGCAGCGTAGCAGGAGCATCTTGAAGTCGGAGATGCTCTCGTCAGCGTAGTCGAGAAGCGGCAGCGCGTCGCGAAGCGCGAAGAGACGGCGGAGGAGCGGCCTGGCATTGGAGCCGGAGGTGAGCGCCTGGGAGAGTAGGTAGGGCAGGGTCTGGGCGACGAGCGCGTCGCGGCCGGGTGCGGCGGCGCGCCAGGCCAGCTCGAAGCAGGCGGCGGCAAGCGCGGCGAGGGGCGGGTCGTCGGTGGCGAGGAGCGCAAGTCGGTCGTGGAGGAGCACGAGCGGGCGGAGGAGGTCGTCCCAGCGCAGCGGGTGGGTGGGGTGGGTGAGGAGGAGGTGAAGGAGGACGGCGGCGGCGCGGTGCGAGCCGGAGGCGGAGGTGGAGTCGGAGGAGAGGGTCGACGCTAGGGTTTGCGGGAGGGAGAGGAGGATGGGGTGGGAGGCGGGGAGGGAGTGGAGGAGGTGCTTGAGGTGGGGAGGGGCTTTGAGAGTGGCGGAGGCGGGGAGGAGGGTGGCTGCGAGGGCGAGGAGGTCGGCGGCGGAGGAGGGGTGGAGTCGGCGGCCGGGGCGGTGCGGCCGCGGCGGCGCGCGGGCGGCATTGCGGTGAGGTATTCTGGTGGGGTTTGAAATGGAATAGAGGGAGCGAGCGCGATTTGGGGGAAAATTTGGGAGGGAGAGGAGAGCGCGGGGTCTGGAGACTCGAAGGAAGTTTGTTGTCCTCTCCCTAGCGGTGGTTTTATTAATGTTTAAATGACTATCTTACTAAAAAAATTAAATTACCAAGTAAAAATTTAACATTAGAAATTTTTAGCAAATGAAGACGAGTATAGCCTATAGATCTATAAATATCATTGTTCTACGTGTCGTTGTCTATGTACAGATTTTCGAACTCCTTCGACAACTCTGGATTTTCAACAGAGTGTATCTCTACCATCTCATTTATGAGACGTGTTCTTCTCGCCTCTAATATTCTTCTAGAAAGACTAAAAGTAGACTGAGGGGAAACCGTCAAGACATGAATAGTTAACACATCACGTGGAAGTATGAATAGCACGGGATATGCTAACTTATGGTTATACCGTCAATGCAAAATTTTGAAGTTTTCTTAGCTGAAATCCACAGTATCACTGTTTAGATAGGCGGATAGTTCCCTACTACTTAGGTGAGAGGTTGGTCTAATACTTTGTTGAGAAGGTGTCACTAAACAAGAAGAAGAAGAGTCAGACCTAGAGAAAGAGTCTGCACCCCAAATCTCGCCCTACATATCTATCGTGTTACTTGAGGTCGGTGCTACTAGAGGTCGTTGCAAACGGATTCCCTATAACTTATTTTTGTACTTTTGGAAAACCTTGTGTAATCGAGAACGAAAATATGTAAAAATAGTTAGAATAGTCTAAAACCTATAGCATCACTAAGAAAATTAAGAACATTAGCAAATCTGTTGATTCTAGCTCTAAGATCTCAAATAAATGCAAATGCATATAGGAAAGTGGTTTCTTCCCAATATTTAATATATTTTGTTTTCATAGTAAAAACAGTCTTTCTTAAAACTATGTCATTTTCATAGTTTTTTAAATGACTAGTAATATGTAAAATACTATGCATACTAATAGGAGATATTGGATAATAGATAGCGGACAAAGCAACAATGGCCTCATAATTTTTTTATAAAAAAAAGTGAAGTATCTTCTCAACAACGAACCAATGTTGCTCAGTCAATAGTATACTACCCGTCAGTGATCTGATAGTGCGTTTGAATAAAAACAAAAAAATGCTACCGACATGTCTAAACCGAACTTTCTTAGACGTGACCGGGGTAGAAATTTGACTGGGACGTGACGTGCAAGTCACGGACCACCGTGCCGTGGGGCCCACCCACCCACCCCCGACCCTCCTATCCCCACGCCCCGCCCTATGTGCCCCCTTCTGGCTGTGGTGCTACGCCTCCTCCCGGCTCCCTCCCTTCCTGAAACAGCGCTGCTCCCTCCTCATCCCTCTACGCCGGCCGCCGCACCGCCCTCTTCCTCTTCTCCTCCTCTCCTCCTCGCTCCCTCCCTCCCGAGCCAGCGCTGTCCCGCCCTTCTCCTCCTTTCCTCATAGCTCCCTCCCTTCCCGAGCCGGCCCTGCCGCCTCCTACTCCCCCCGCGCCACTCTGTCCTTCTCTTCCTTTCCTCTTCCTCTTCTCCTGGCTCCCTCCCTTCCCAAGCCGGCCTCGCCGCCTTCTCCTTCCTCCACGCGTGACCATTGGTGTCATCCCGTCCTCCTCCTCTTGCTTTCCTCTTCCTCCTCCCCCTCTCCTTCTCGTCGCCGCACCAGTGCACCCCTTCTCTTTCATCCGCGCCGGCATCACCCCGCCCTCCTCCCGCTCTCCTCCTCCCTTTCTCATTGTTGGCTAGCCGCCGCCTGTTTAGCTTCCTCCTCCCGACCCCCTCCCTCCGCCTCTTTGCACTCAGGCCTCATGTGCCATGCTGGGCTCGCGTTGTATCTGATATGATCCGATACTATTTGTGTCGTGCCGGATGACCCATTTTGCTACAGGCAGCCCAAGCCCATCAAAAAATATTTCCCTAGACTTTGGAGCCTTGGAGGAGGAACATTTAGGTTTGTGGGCTACCGGTGGCAGGCCCAGAATGGGTTGTTTTCGAGCCTACTATTCGTACTAGGCCGTTCGGCCCGGCTATTGACCACTCCGTAGTCACCAGCCCAGACGTGAAGCTTGTACCGTCGCCCAAGGTGCCTTTAATTCAGTTTCAGACTTTCAGTTGCCCCTTCCAAAATACTAATCGATAGTATAACATGGTCTGTAAAAAAAGTCTGCATCTCTGTCTTTGTTTTATTGTATTGAATGGGCTCCAGGAATGACCGAAGCTCTACAAAGATCCATCCACTACTTGGACTCAGTTGACGTGCTTTGTTGGATCGGTTGCTCCTGGTATACTATGTGTTTAACGATAGTTATCTATGATCTTTTACTTATGTGACCTTATTTACATGGTAGAGAGATCTTATTTTGCGCTATTGTAGTCTAATACAAGATTTTTTTTAAAATAATATTAACTTAAAAGATAATTACAAAAAACAATCGAATAAAATTTTAAAAATAGGTTTCTGTCACCATTTGATATGGCGACACTCCTGTCGCCATTTTACGTGGTAGAGAGATCTTATTTTGCGCTATTGTAGCCTAATACAAGATTTTTTAAAAAATAATATTAACTTAAAAGATAGTTACAAAAAACAATCGAATAAAATTTTAAAAATAGGTTTCTGTCACCATTTGATATGGCGACACTCCTGTCGCCATTCCAATTGGCGACAGGACCATGTCGCCAATTGGAACAGTGTTGAGAGGTCCTGTTGTCAGTTCAATTGGCAACAGGAACCTATTTTTGTAATTTTGTTAATTTTTGTGTAGAGAATTAAGCTTAAAAATTTAGTGTAATTCACAAAGGTTTTTTAGTAATACCTTGAAATGTCCACGTAGTTCGAAATCCGAAATTGAAGAAGATAACAAAATGTGAAGTAAACAATGCGAGATCGGTTTGGAGAATGATTCATGTGCACATTTTTGGAATAGGAAAAAAAGGTTGGTTGGAATGAAATCGATCGGTCCTAGCGGCCCATCGGTCTCTTCCTCTTGTCTCTGGACTATCCGCGGTGGCGGCTAGTCTCGAAGGCAGCCATATTCTGCGAGACGGGCTGGGTGATTGAATGATGTTAGGATAGCACAACGTAGGGCCAAATTAATAATCAGGATGCAAATTAAACATAAACTCAACTATGTGATCCAAACTGCGCCCAAGCAACGGGGAGCGCCAGGACGGCCGTCGGTCTCACTAGCAGGAGCCTTTCCTTTGTCTGCCACGCGCTTGGCCTGGTCGTACTCAGCTTCCTGTTTGGGGTGGTCGTACTCAGCTTCCTGTTTGGGGGTCCTCCACCACCACCCTACTTTCCTAGGCTCCTCTAGTGACTCTTTGATAGGATTGAGTATGTAAGGTTTCCAGCGTTTGAAGGTCTCGGCTCGCATCGCATAGTTCAACAAGTATTTCTGCTCGATGAACGCCCTATCATACATGTCTGGGTTATCGATCCATTAGAAGAAATTACATCGCATCTCCGACTGCCAGTATGCGCAGATGTAGTTAGGGATATGTGGATTGGAACGTAATATTTGAAAAATCTATCTGTGTGCAAGATTCGCTTACGAGGATGTTCCCGCACGTATAGTACGTTCAGGCGAACGGTCGCCGAGTGTGTCGACTGGATGATCTTAACCGGTTCTTCGCACGCAGATTATCGGCGTGGGAACTCCAGTGGTACCAGCGTAACCCTCATAGAACAATCCGGGTAGGGTTTAGCCCTCTCGGCAAGCCACTTACGCTTCCACATCATCTTCACGTAGAAGTTTGCCGATGAGTACGACATCTCCTTCCTCTTAGTTGTGTGAACCAAGTTTTGGTGAAGTGTTGGGTGTGATGGTGTAGTATTCTTTTTCAGCTCTCTTCTCTTCCAATTCTCTTCTATGGGTCTTTTCGGTCTGAAAAGATGGTGTGGCGGAGTGTGATCTTTTCAGTCTGCAAAGGTAGTGTTGTATTGTGTTGTCATCTCGGTCTGCAAAAGTGGCAGTATGTGGTTTGTCATGGTGCGTTCTTTTTGTTTGAAAAGGTGGCGTGGCAGAGTGTAGCCCTTTCGGTCTGAAAAGGTAGCATCACATTATGTTGTCAACTCGGTCTGCAAAAGTGGCAGCGTGTGTCGTGACAGGGTGCGATCTTTTCGGTCTTAAAAGGGGGCGTGACGGAGTGTGATATTTTCCGTGTGGAAATATAGCATTGATGTGTGTTGTCATCTCGGTCTGCAAAAGTGGCAGTGTGTGCTGTGACCGGGTAGGGTCTTTTCGGTCTGAAAAGGTAGGGTGCCGCGATGATGACTCCCTCACATGGTTATGTATTCTGGACACTCTGTGTATTCTACACTAGTCCAGGATCACGCTAGTGCACACAGTGTCAACATAGATGTATATCGATCCACACAAGACGATCAATAGAATAAACATCTAATTTGAATAGCAAATAATGGTTTTGACCTTATGATCGAGTTTACATTTATTAAGCCTTACAGGGCTAGCAATAAATAAAATAGCAGCAACGGAATATAAATAAACATTAGCGAAATCCTATCAATTCACCACAGGCAACTGACTGGGATCAAGACCTTAACGATTGACACCTTCGTAGAACTCCTCTTCAAAAGCAGGCGATGACTCCTCCACTTCTGTTGATTTTTTTTGAAGCAAGTATGAGTAAACAAGCGTACTCACAAGTCATACCACAGAATGCAATTTATAGATGATGACTTATTCCAAAGGAATGACTTATGTGGTTCTTTTGCAGAAATGCAACATTTGCAATTGAATACGAATAATAGATTGAAAATATAATTCAAAACAAATAAATAATACTAACTTATCATTTGATTTCACAAAGGACACAAAGTCTAAACAAGTTATTCACACAACCATATGACTTAGATCACACAACTCCCTTCCTAAGGTTTTATGAAAATCTACCCCTCGTGTGAAATCCCCGAGCATGTCCATGACAGCAGACACGGCTATTCGAATATATTGATTTAAACACTCTGCAGAGGTTTTACACTTTACCCACAAGATACAATCAGTGTAGCTAGCACTGACCATAACAAAACCTTTCAGAAACTTCATCTTAAACATTGACACTCCCGATGTGCTTTACTGTTGTCCAACTGATACACACATCATTTGAATACGACACACAACATTGGACAGGGATGCGGCAAACCGTCCCGCGATGTGATAAACACACCTCCAGCCCATCACACAACTTAACCTACAACCTGAGTTGTCAATGGCAAGATTCCATAACCTACTAAGTTAGGTACGTCCCATACTAGGCATGTCGTTGTACAGTAAGGCTCAGTTCAATGGCGCACAAAGTTAAGTTCTTAATTGACCAAGATAAGACTTTCAATTTCTAACTAAGTCACACAGATTATCATTCCCAGCACACATCTCCACCATATCACACAGAATCCACCACTTGCCCCAGTCTAAATCTTTTCCCACCCTGTTGGTTAAGTGCAACATAGGCCATCAACGAGTAATAGCACACAACACACACAGTTTCATCACACAGTTCCATAATCACTTAGTCAAATTTATGTTTGCACT
This sequence comes from Hsuehochloa calcarea, assembly GCA_036346395.1. Lineage (NCBI taxonomy): Eukaryota > Viridiplantae > Streptophyta > Magnoliopsida > Poales > Poaceae > Hsuehochloa > Hsuehochloa calcarea. Next base: position 22,467,680 of record CM070598.1, on the reverse strand, counting down.
CACACAAAATGATGACTCGTAGCATGGCTAAGCAATCTACTCATATCTAACCAACCCACGTTGGTGCTACGATAATACCAACTAATAATGAACCAACCTAGGGTGATAAAAGATCATAGCATAACAATAAACAAGGTGGACATAACAATTTGGATTAATAACTAAACCCAAAAGCATTTAAATAAGTACTTGAACTAGAATGCAATACATTGAAAAAAAGTATTTTGAAAACTGGGTTCAATATGATCAAGGGTATAACTTGCCTTGGAATAGGTCTAGGTACTGATCTTGGTCTTGAGGCACTCCTTCTTCTTGAAAAGTCCCCGAAGAATTAACGTCTACTCGCAAACGAAATAAATAAATAAAATAAATAAATAATAGAGGAAAAATAAACTCCAAAAATTAAATAAAAAATATAAATAAATAAACCTCGAATTTACATAAATTTAGAAATTTGAATGGGCTCAATCGGAGTTCGGATGCAAAAGATATGTGTTTTGGAAGTTTGAAATAACATAAAGTACCCTAAATTGGAATTTCCTAAATAATTTTTCTAAAGAAAAAAACTGGATTAATGCGCAATGCTGACGTCAGCGGAGAATTTCCGAAAAAAGAATAAATAAAAGAAATTCTGACTTGTGGGACCCACATGTTAGTGAGATGGTTCACGGTGGACCGAGTTCACCAAGCCTGTTGGGACAGAGGCCGTTGGACCGTGCCACGCATGCGCTGACGAAGCAGCCACGTGGGCGACACGTAGGCTTAGGTGCTGATGCAGACTCGCTATGTCACATCGATGGCGGCGGCACTCGGAACCCAACAGCAACAGCGAACGGCGGCGGCCCAACGGTAGCGAGCGATCACATTGGGTAGCCCTCGCTATTGCACACCTGGAGACGCTCGAATTGGCACCAGAGAACGACGGAGCTGGCCGGAATTGGCGTCGGAGCGGAGGACGAAGGTACGACTTATCGGGGTTGAGCACCAGAGGCGCTCCGGGGTCACAAAGAGACGCACGGGAAAGCTCTAGCGACGAGGAAGTCAGCGGTGCAGTCCACGGGGGCAGGGCGTCACCGGCGGTGGCGGAATTCATCAACGAAGGAGCTCGACCGAAAAACCCTAAATCTCCAATTGCGGCGGTGCTAGAGCGATCGGGGCAAGGAGAGCGACGGCTATGGGATGCGGAGACAAGGGCAGCGAACCTGGGGCACCTTTTATAGGGCCGGGGGATGCCGGATTTGGAAGTCCGCAAATCGGGGATTCTAGGGTTCGTTTGAAAAACGGTATAGAGTTCGTTTTGATCCCGATTTGCTGCAGATACGAGTGCGGGAGAATCGGAGATAAGATTTGTTAACAAAATCCAGAAGGTTTTAGTTGGAAGAATCGCGTTGCTGTTTTGAGCTCGAGCTCTGGTAATGACGGACGAAGCGCTGCCTCGCGCGGAGAAGAAACCGAGTCAGAGAGGATGACCCTGCGGTGGGGTGCACTTGGAAGCTGTCAAACCCGGGAACGATGGATCCCGAATTCTCTGTGTTTCCCACACTAGTCCAGGAATTCTAGTGTACACAGTCCAACATAAATGTCATCACAATCATATCATGTATTTATTTAATATGAATCAGAGTTTATTACAAAATGGGGCATGAGGCTAATTAAAGTAACACAGCGAAAAGAAAATAAGTAGTAGACCACATGATGTGCCGCAGGCATTCGTCTGGGAGCGTAGGCCTAAACGTCTGGATCCTCACCGTCTGGATAGAAGTCTTCTCCTGGATAAATATTATTCAGCAAGAGTGAGCACAACTTCCGTGCTCGCAAGTTACACACAATAGAGAAACATGATGTATGCATAAGTAAACAATGATGCTGATATGGTTTATTTGCGATAAAGAGTATTTTCAGTTTTAAATAACCATACTAAGTTTCAAGGCACATTTTTAATCGATAGTTAGAATCATATTTTAAAATGACAGTTTTATAGTGGATAACCTCCATATGAAACATAGTGATGGGTATCCTCCTATCACTGGGCTGCACAATGCTGAGCCACGCGGGAATAGTATTGGGTTTCAGCCCGACACTGTTCCGGAGGATTTTAAATATATTTTCTATTTTAGAAAATACAGAAAATCCAGATTGCAATTAGAAAATAGCAAATGAACTCAGAAAAATTCTAGAAAATTCTATAAAATATATCTAAGCTCATAGAATCTAAATAAAATAGTTTTGATAATTGTTGATGTTGGGATTAGTCATATTAAATCATTTTGATGCTAAAGTCCATATTAAGCTTTAATAAAATTTATTAAAAATTCAAGCGATGAATTTTTCCAACTAGTAACTATTCAAAAGATTTTTAAAGCTCAAAAAAAAATTGGGATGTTACAGGTTACGTGTACATACAAGAATAAACAGTACCGAAACATAGGGCTAGCATAATATAAGTTGTATAGAAATTTATATTTACATGATATGACTGATATTTACAAGAACAAATATCTACAAGCGGGCCATTGTTGGGACCAAAAAAATACAAATCTGGACCCTTTGTGTATAATGCACTAGTCTAGGATCACACTAGTGCACACAGTGTCAACATAGATGAATAGCATTCCAGACAGGAAGCATATAAGAATAAACGACTAATTTGAATAAAAAATAATGGTTATGATCTTATGGTCGAGTGTAAACTTATTAAGACACGCAGGGCTAACACTAAATAAAGAGACAGTAGCAAAACGAAAGCAACTCCAGAGAAAACACATCAACTTGTCACAGGAAACCGACTGGGATCAAGACCTAGCGATCACCATCCCCGTATAGCTCCTCCTCAAAAGTAGGCAAAGATTTATCCATTTCAGCTAAATGATTGCAGCAAGAATGAGTACTCCGAGTACTGAACAAGTTGTACCACCGAATACAATTATAGATGATGGCTTATTCGAACGAAAATGACTTCTATGGTTATTTTGCATAAAATCAAGAGTTGCAGTTGAATATGAATAATGGATTGAAAGCATAATTTAAAATAAATAAATAAATAATAATAGTTTAACAGTAATTTTCATAAAGACACAAAGCCTATTTCATTTCTTTCACACAGCTGCATAAGTTTACACACACAGCTGCCCCTTCCCAAATATTTTATAAAAATCTACCCCTCGTGTGAAATTCCTGAGCATGTCCATGACCGCAAACGCGAATATTTGAATAGATTGATTAACACTTTGTAGATGTTGTATACTTTACCCACAAAATATAACCGGTGTAGCTAGCACCAATCATAACAAAACCTTTTGGAAGGTTTATAATATAACCAGTGTAGCTAGCACCAATCATAACAAAACCTTTTGGAAGTTTTATCTCAACAATTGACTCTCCCAATGTGCATACAGTTGACCCCAACCTCACTCGCTGGTCCGACGCATATCGTTGGACCTGGACCAACGATGTGACTTACAGAGTAGTCCATACCTCCACCCATCACTAACCTACTACATTAGTAGTCAATATCAAAATTCTACAACTTATTAAGTTAGGCCTATCCCATATCGGGCATGTGGTCGTAGTTGTGGCTCAGTTCAATAGTGCACAAAGTTAAGTCCCTAATTGACCAATGCGAGATTGCCAAAATTCTAATTAAGTCACCACAATTCACATTCCCAATCACAAGTCCACCATGTCACAAATCATTTCCACTCGCCTTAGTCTAAATCTTTTTCTCCACCCTGTTGATTAAGTGCATCACATGCCATCTAAGGGTGACAACATACAACACACAATCTTTTCACAACATGTTCCATAATTATTTAGTCAAGTATGAGATTAACATTTTAAAATGATATCAATGACCCATTGCAAGGCTAGGCATACTAATCATATCTAACCAACTCATGTTGGTGCTATGATAATACCAACTAGTGATTAACCAAGCTAGGGTGACAAAAGATCATGGTAATACAATGAGCAAAGTGGATATAATCAAATGGGTGAATATCTAATTCTACAACATTTAAATAAATACTTAAAGTAAAATATAATAATTTGAATCAAGATAATTTTGAAAAACTGGGCTCAACGTGGTCAAAGGTACAACTTACCTTGTAACAAGTCTTAGTACTGGTCTTGAGCTTGATCAACTCCTCCTTCCTCAAAAGCTCCCAAAGTATCGACGCCTACTCGCAAACAAAAGTGAAAACCAAATAAATACAAAATAGATAAATAAATAAACTCCAAAAATTAAATAAAATCTCAAGAAGTTAGAGCTTGAATTTAGATGAATTTAGAAACTTGAATGGGTTCAAACGGAGTTTGTATGAGGAAGAACAGACTCTCGAAAGATTTAAATCTAAGAAAAAAGAGAAAGAAATTGCTATTTTGAATTTTCGAAAAAGATTTAAATCTAAGAAAATCCGTAAAATAAAGGATAGATAAGAAATAGTTCATGGCTCGCTCATTTGGAACAATGAAACAGGTGGGGATCACATTCGTAACCTAGGTCCATGGTTAGGTTTAAAGGTCTAGAGTTTTGAGATCCTATGTGGCGATGAAATACATTGCATCAACATGCCATGGCTTTACGACGCTGATCGGCGGCGAAGGTGGTCATCGCCAAAATGATGCTTGTGCTTGGCGAATTTGACTCTAAAGCGGCGATGGAATTAAAAGAAAATCCAAAAATAAAGGATAGATAGTAACAGGTGGGACCCTTGGTGTATGGACCTAGTTCATGGCTCTGGCTCACGGGTCTATGGAACAATGGATTAAAAGGTGGGGATCACATATCAGAACCTAGGTCCATGGTAGACTAGGTTTAGCTAGGTTTAGGTCTAGAGTTTTGGTACGCGGGTGGCGTGCACCGACGCACACATGTGGCGATGACAAGATCGACATGCAAGCGACCACGTTGGTCAAATCAACAATGCCATGGCTTTACGATGGATCGGCGGCGAAAGGTGGTCATCGCCAGCATGCTTGTGCTTGGGCGAATCCATCTAATGACTCTAAAGCGACGATGGAGGGCAGCAAAGGATTGAACGACGATGAGGGCGAAGGTGGTGGCTCAGGTTAACGGCAAAACGACGGTGAGGTGCTCCAGCGAGGTCTTGGACAAGCGCGTTGGGTTCCTGAGACTCTAGCGATGCTAATGGGTAGCGCATGGAACCCAATGGTCGTCGGTGGCGACTAGAACATGGCGGCGACGTGAAGCAGAGCGGCGGTGAGGGCTTTGATGGTGTGACAATGCTACGACAATTCTCTGGTGACGAGAAGGTGTACACCAGGTAGAACACGAGAAGGTAAACTCGACAGTGTAGACGATAACGACAGGGGATCACCGACAGTAATAGAATCAAAGAAATCCCGAGACGGCGGCCCCAGGTTTAGATCTCCAAATCCAGCGAAGTGGCAAAGATCTAGGGCTTCAGGCTTTAGGGGATTAGCGGCAGAGGTTGAGACGATTGATTTGACATGCGCGCCAAGGGTTTTTATAGCCTATAGCGGTGGGGCTAAGGGAGAGTCCGAACGTGGCACGGCGGCGGAGTCCAACTCGTGCACGGGGTGGAGATGATGAACAGTGCACAGGGCAGGCTCACTTGTTAGTGACTACGGCTGTGTGAGTTTTCGTCGGAAATGACACGCGTGTGGCCAACACATGGGTCCAGGTGCGGGCGAGCTGGAGAGAGATGGAAAGGGCTGCGACGCGAAATAGGCCGACTGACAGGGTTGGGCTGAGGAATAGGGTTGTGTCGAGGATTAGGATTTCGGCCCACTGAATTTCCCGATAGTTTAATTAGCTTTTCCATTTTGGAAATACGAGAAAAATCCAAATGTTAAATAAAAAACTAAATGAACTCGGGAAAATTCCAGAAAAATCTAGAAAATATTTTCAACCACAAAGAACTCAAATAAAATAGTTTTAGAATTAATTTATGTTTAGATTAGTCACATTAAATTATTTTGACATTTGAAAGTCCCATTTAAGATTGATTACATTCAAATAAAATTTGGTGAATTTTGTAAGGGACAAACTACTGAAAATGGTTTTGAAACTCAGAGAATCTGAGATCCTTTGCTCCCGGGTTCGACAAGAAGTGGTATTAGAGTCATCTCGACTGTAGGCAGTGACCTAGTTAGAATGGTCGATAATTAGCAAACTTCAAAAACTTATTTTATCACAAGAAAAATAAATTGTTCTGTCCTCATCTTGGTCGTCTATCTAACCTTGGTCTCTTCATAACAATTCTCTCTTACCGAATTTTCTCTTCACCATCTTTCCATGTTAATCAGATCCTCTTTGCCGTGAAAATTTCTATAGATAGTCGATGTGTTTCTCTCGATTGTTTTTAAGACCTCAAGACATGAAGCTATCAAGAGAGCATTGTCAAGCAAGTATCATTGAAGACCGCGAACCAAAGATCGCGATGCCGACAAGCCATATAATTTGTGTTTACCATGGCTCATTCTGTGCATTGAATCATTCCATCAGAATTAAGAGTATCGATAAAGTTGAATGTTTTATATAGCTATTAAAGTTATTTGGAAAAGCTTTTGATTTGGTTATTCTGTTTGGGTTGTGTTGTTTCGCTCTATCCCCTTTAGTTTCTCCTTCTCTTTCCTAAGTCCTTCGAGATCTGCTACTCACAATGGTAGTGGTAGCACCAACAGTCAGGACAGAGACAATGTGGGTCATCAAGATAACCCCGATTCCACCACCAAACCCCTGTGGTTGAAGGACCCGATTGGCGCCAAATGACGGCGAATCGTGTGGCCTTCCTTACTGCTTTTTCTTTCGCAGTATTTTGCTGGTTGGCTTTATGCCCCTCTTTAATAAACTTTAATTATTAGCAATGAATGATGTATTATTGTTATGCTACCCACTTTTGTTTGACTGTGTACGCTGGCTGTTCCAGGACTAGTGTATGAAACACAGAGAATCTGGGATCCTTTGCTCTCGGGTTCAACATATGATCCTCGATTTGGCACTATCTTCTTAGGCACACAATGTAAACTGATAATTCTTGTCATATACAATTCTGCAAGGTGATCTCCTAAGTAAGTGGTTTTGACTGGTAAAAAATGTGCAACCTTCATCAAACAATCTACTATTATCCAAATGGAATCATAAGGCGATTGAGTTCTAGGTAAAACAGTGATAAAATCCATTCCGATCTCTTCCTATTTCTATTCTGAAATTTTCAAGTGTTGTAACAGGTCTACTGGTCTCTGATGTTCTGCTTTTATTCTATAACATACGCCACATAGGGCAACAACTTTTGCGACTTACCGATAGAATTTTGGGGCCACCCACTGCACCTAGGGGACTAGGACCTCCGTCATGAGACCTAATCGACGCATCATACAATTGCATGTGGTACTCTGTCGGGACTCAAAAATGAAATTCTGGACCATCTGTATATTCTGCACTAGTTCAGGATCACGCTAGTGCACACAATTTCAACATAGATGAATATCGATACACACAAGACGATTAATAGAATAAACAACTAATTTGAATAGCAAATAATGATTTTGACCTTATGGTCGAGTTTACATTTATTAAGCCTCGCAGGGCTGACAATAAAAAAAATGGCAGTAACAAAATAGAAATAAACATCAGCGGAATACTATAAATTCACCACAGGCAATTGATTGGGATCAAGACCCTAACGATTGACACCTTCGTAGAACTCCTCTTCAAAAGCAGGCGATGACTCCTCTACTTTTGTTGATTTTTTTGAAGCAAGTATGAGTAAACAAGCGTACTTGCAAGTCATACCACAGAATACAATTTATAAATGATGGCATATTCCAAAGGAATGACTTTTGTGGTTCTTTTGCAGAAATGCAACATTTGCGATTGAATACGAATAATAGATTGAAAACATAATTCAAAACAAATAAACAATAATAATTTATCATTTGATTTTATAAAGGACACATAGTCTAAACAAGTTATTCACACAGCCATATGACTTAGATCACACATCCCCTTTTATAAGGTTTTATGAAAATCTACCCCTCGTATGAAATCCCCGAGCAAGTCCATGACCGTGAACGCGGCTATTCGAATAGATTGATTTAACACTCTGTAGAGGTTGTACACTTTACCCACAAGATACAATCAGTGTAGCTAGCACTGATCATAACAAAACTTTTCAGAAACTTCATCTCAAACATTGACACTCCAGATGTGCTTTAATGTCGTCCAACCGATACACACAACGTTTGGGTACAACACACACCGTTGGACAGTGATGCGGCGAACAGTCTTGCTATGTGATAAACACACCTCCAGCCCATCACACAACTTAACCTACAACCTGAGTTGTCAATGACAACTTTCCATAACCTACTAAGTTAGGCCCATCCCATACCAAGCATGTGGTTGTACAGTAAGGCTCAGTTCAATGACGCAAAAAGTTAAGTACTTAATTGATCAAGGCAAGACTTCTGATTTCTAACTAAGTCACATAGATTATCATTCCCAGCACACAGCTCCACCATATCACATAGAATCCACCACTTGCATCAATCTAAATCTTTTCCCACACTGTTGGTTAAGTGCAACACATACTATCAACGAGTAATAGCACACAGTACACACAGTTTCATCACACAGTTCAATAATCACTTAGCCAAATTTATATTTGCAACTCATATGAAATGATGACTCGTAGCATGGCTAAGCAATCTACTCGTATCCAACCAACCCACGTTGGTGCTACGATAATAAAAACTAATAATGAACCAACCTAGGGTGACAAAAGATCATGGCATAATAATAGACAAGGTGGACATAACAATTTGGATTAATAACTAAACCCAAAAGCATTTAAATAAATACTTGAAATAGAATGCAATACATTGAAACAAAGTATTTTGAAAACTTGGTTCAATATGACCAAAGGTATAATTTGCCTTGGAATAGGTCTAGGTACTGATCTTGGTCTTGTGGCACTTCTCCTTCTTCAAATTTTTTTGAAGAATTAATGTCTACGTGTAAACGAAACAAATAAAAAAAACAAATAAATAATAGAGGAAAAACAAACTCCAAAAATTAAATAAAAATCATAAATAAATAGATCCGAATTGATATAAATTTAGAAGTTTGAATGGGATCAATCGGAGTTCGGATGCAAAAGATATGTGCTTTGGAAGATTGAATCTAAAGAAAACCCTAATTTTAGAATTTCTGAATTATTTTCCTAAAGAAAAATCGGATTAATGCGCAATGCTGATGTCAGCGAAGGAAATTTCAGAAATAAAAGAATAAAAAATTCTAACATGTGGGACCCACATGTCAGTCTCACGGCTCACGGTGGACTGGGTTCACCGAGCCGAAGAAAGACTGGGGCGGTGGACCGGCCATGTGGGCACACACGCGGGCGCTGACTGGACGCCACGCTGATGACACACATGCACGAGAGCTGATGCTGGCGCTGAGGTGGCGGCGGACGTGGACACGGCGATGGTGGCGGCTCGGGACCCTATGGTCGCTGGGGAACGGCGACGTTCTACCGACGGTGGGTGGTATCAGGAGGTAGCTGGCTCTATTACGCACTCAGGGGTGCACTTACGGGCAGCTGGGACCGACGGTGGCGACCGACGGTGAGCTCGAAGTAGAGGAGACCTTTGGCTTTTGTCGGACAGAGGCTCCGGCGACGCTCCGGCAACGAGAAGGTGCGCACGAGGTAGCCGGAGCTATTTTGATCACAATTGTGCAGTCGACGAGGCAAGGGCGGTAACGGCGACGTCGCAATTCACCGGAGAAGAAGCTCGGCCGTAACAGCCCAAAATTCAAGTTTCAGTTGAAATTAAAATTTTAAATTATTTTTGTGGAATTTTTTTTCTAGAATTTTAAAAGCTTTTCCGTAATTATTTTAAAGACAAAATAATTTATTTGCAAAATCTATTGTCAAGAATAAGTTGAAAATATTTTATTTAAATCCAAAATGCCTCAGAGAATTGCTATGAATTTTCTTATAATTTTTGGAATTTAATTGCTATTTTCTAAAGACTTTTTGAATTTTTAGAATTATTTATATTAGAAAAGGAATTAAAAATCACCCGCACAGTACTTGGGCCGAATTCTGTCGACCCATCACTATTCCTCACGGCCGCTCGACCCGTTTTGCTGCTCGCAATCGGTGCGGGTCATCCGATCTAAATCGGACGGCCGACGCTTCTCCCGCCCGCTTCTCCTGTGCGCAATCGCCATGGACCGTTCGATCTAAATTAAACGACCCGATGTTAATGGCGCGTTCGATTAGTAGATCAGTATGGCGCGTCCGATCAGTCGGTCAGTATGACGAGTCCGATCAGTCGATTAGTATGGGCCGTCCGATTCGTCGAACGGCCAGCACCACCCGTTCTTTTCTTCTTTGTCGCTGGCGACGGTGGGGCCCGCACTACAGTGTCGTCGTCTCCCTCTCTTTCTTCCTCACCGCGATCAAGGCCGCTACCATTAGCGCTCGAGCCGAAGCTTTCAATTCCGCGTTTCACTCCCGGTTTCTTTGTGATTTAGTGTGCATTCAAATCATCACTTGCCACCGCAATCATTTCCGGCCGTTTCATCTCTTAAACGTGCACATTTACGTCGGTTGTTCGCCGTCGCCGCCGTGACCTCCATGCACGATCTCCGCCTCCCGGCCTCCCCTCGCCCTATAAAGGGTAACCCTGGGTGCGCATTAATCTCCTCTACCGGCCCCGACTCTCCTCACTCGATCTCTCTAGCGCTTGCAATTCGAGTTTTTCCGACGATCCCCGAAGCTCGGTTCTTCACCAATTCCGTCGCCAACGACCCCGCTTCGACCTCCCCGACCGCATCATCAACATCGCAGCTTCACTGCAATCCTTATGCGCACCTTCACTTCACCAGGAGACCACCAGAACGCCTTCGTCGCCGACAATCGAATCGCTTCGCCGCTCCCTCACCATCGGTCGCCTCCGTCCTCCTCCGACCACTCGGGTGAGCGCATTATACTCTCCGTCACCCCCTCTCTCCAGCGCGCACCTCACCGCCGTTCATCGGTCCACCGCTCACGGCACCATTGGGACTGGCGCCACCCGTCCGTCTTGGCGTGGCGCCACCGCGAAGACGCGCAAGCACCAACAGACGTGGCTGCCCGCGTGGACGCCAGCGTGGCAGCTTGCGCCAACACCCGCACTCCTTCGTACTGTTCCGTGAGCCGAGTCCATCGTGGACTTTGACCATTTCGTGGACCCAATCTTTGACTGTGGGGCCCACATGTCGATGACTTATTCAATTTCAAATAGAAAAATAATTAAATGCAAAATTGAAATTTTCGTATGCCGACGCCACTGTATAATAATTAAATTTTTTCTTTAGAAAAATAATTCAGAAAATTAATAAAATCTGATTTTAGTATTTTCTTTAGTTTTAAACTTCCAGGAGCTCATATTTCTTCATACGAACTCCGATTTGGGTGAATCAAATTTCTAAATTTGTATAAATTCAAGATCTAGCTAACTAAACTAAAATTGTTTTATTTGGAGTCAATTTGGATATTCATTTGAACTTATTTGTATATTATTTGAATTTTTTTGAATTTAGCTTGATTTCGCGTATAGATTTGGACGACTTCGGATAGCACAATCCATCTGAAGAGTTACAATACCAAGACTTCGAGTAAGGCAAGTTATACTATTGATCATATTGATCCTAGTATTTTAAAGTTATTTAATTCTATTTTTAAATTAGTATTGCATGCAAAATTTTATTCAATTATTTTAAATTCCCATTTTAAATTCTCAGTTAATCCAGTTCCTTTGTATAGCCAATATTGTTGGTTGAATCATCATTTTTCTTATCACCTTAGTCAAATAAAAATTTAAAAATAAAGGTATGCTTAGACATTGCTTAGATCACAAATATTTAATTTTAGGGAATTTAGCCAAATAGCAAGTTTTGATTAAAAGTCTATAACATTGTTTTGTCATGGTGGATTTTTGTAAATATCTTTGAAAAATAATAATAATAAAATGAGTTTAGACTTGGGTGGAATGGACAGCTGGTGGGTGCAGGCACGGGCTCGATTCGGGTTGGATTGAGGCCCAGGGGTTAATTTTGGAAGTCGTCCAAGTCAATTAAGTACCAGCCTTTGAGCCGCATCTTGCAAAGCTCCACCGTACTACCACATGTTCTGTATGGGCAGAACTAGGCATATTAATTTATCATACCTCACTATTATATGTGCCATTCTTGTTGTGTGGGTGTTGGTTAAACATTATTTCCACTTGGCGCAAGAGCGGACTTCCGGCAGGTGGTTAGCCCAATGGAAGTGAAACCTTAGCGGGTGTATTAGTAGTGAGGTAGAACATTGGAAACACCTTGTGATAATTGCCTAGTCACACGCCTAAGAAAGCGTGCATTGACCGACATAACGAGCAAATTATCTCGTGTGGGTAAAGTTGTACTACCTATGCAGAGTGTAAAACTATTCGAATGGCCGTGTCCATGGTCATGGACATGCTGAGCAAAGCCACTCTAAGTTAGACTTTGTTTTTGGTTTTAAAAATAATTTTACTAAATATGGAAGTTATCCACTATAAAAGTGTCAATTTAAAACATGATTCTAACCATGGATTAAAAATATGGTTATTTAAAACTTAAAATGCTCTTTATTGCAAATAAACACTATCAGCCTCATTTGTTTACTTATGCATACATCATGTTTCTCTATTGGGTGTAACTCGCGAGCACGGAAGTTGTGCTCACTCTTGCTGAATAATATTTATTCAGGAGAAGACTTCTATCGAGACGGTGAGGATCCAGGCGTTTAGGACTACGCCTCCAGACGATTGTCTATGGCGTATTGCGTGGTCTACTACTTTTGTTTTCCACCGTGTTATTTTATTTGGCATCAGACCCCCTTTTTGTAATAAACTCTGATTCATATTAAATAAATGTGTGATATAATTATGATAGCATTTTTGTTGGACTGTATACACTAGAATTCCTGGAGTAATGTGGGAAACACAAAGAATTCGGGATCCTTCGTTTCCGGGTTCGACATCGGTCGAAAACCCTAAATCGCTAATTGTGGCGGCGCTAGAGCAATCAGGGTGACGAGGGTGGCGGCTTTGGGTTGCGGAGGGCCAGGCGATCCTAGGGGACTTTTTATAGGGCTTGGGCGAGTCGGGATAAGCAATCCCCAATTTGAGTCCATTTTGAATACGAAATCAAATTCAGAAATCCTAGAGATTGAAACCGATTCGAGATTTGATTCGGCCATATTTTGGTGCAGGGAGATAAGGGATAGAGATTTGGTGTAGAAAACTCGGAGGTTTTAGTTGAAAATCACCTTTGTCATTTTGAGCTTGAGCTCTGGCAATGGCGGCCAGAGCGGGCGCGCACGAGGTTGACGACGACGCGGTGGAGACGAAGGCAGTGGGACCCACTTGGCAGCGGCACGGGACGATGCGGGCGCGTGAGCGCGTTCGCCCGTTGATCGAGGCCACGCGTCGGCAGATGCAGGCGGGAGCGCGCGCTTGAGAGAGAGACTGACAGGTGAGGTCCACCTGTGAGCGAGAGGCAGGGCGCGCGCGGGCGAGCCTGGCCGCACAGTATTGGGCAGCACAGGAATAGTGTTGGGTTTCGGTCCGACACTGTCCCGGAGGATTTTAAATAGATTTTCTATTTTAGAAAATACAGAATATCCAATTTGAAATTAGAAAATAGCAAATAAACTTATAAAAATTCTAGAAGAATATGAAAAATATATCCAAGCCTAGAGAATCCAAATAAAATAGTTTTGATAATTGTTGATGTTGGGATTAATCAGATTAAATCATTTTGATATTAAAAGTCTATATTAAGTTTTAAATAAAAATACTAAAAATTAATAAAAAATAGAATAATGTATTTTCCAACAAGTAATTATTCAAAAGATATTTAGAGCTCAAAAAATCGAGATGTTACAAACTCCTCCACGAAGACATCATGCACCAAACTCCTTAGCGTGTACCAGTACGTGTGGTCTCGAGTACACAGGCTCGACGAGCCTCGGGGTGCGCACGCGTTCATCCTATCAGGAGTGTACGGTGTCCAGATGACGCGATCATCCGTGAACTGATTGAAAATCGCAACACAGTCCAGGTAGGACGTGTGCGTAATGATCGGACTGAAGGTGACCTGTGGAATATAACACAGAAACTTAGCACATGAAATAGAATTACATTACGAAAAAAGAATAAATGTTCAGAAAACTTACCCGTCGACGATACCACACTGTACCCATGGTTGGCCAGTGCACATCGTCGTCGGCTTACATGGCGGTGGTGTAGACTCCTAGGTCCAGTTGTGGTCGTCCGATTTGGAAACGCCCGAAGGACCACAACTGAAGAAGGAGCGGGTGTACGGAGAGGATGGACCTGTTCCGAACCCAGTGGGATTAGTTGCACAGCGTGTGGTGCGTCACGCAATGCACCGCCGGGCCCAGGGTGTACGGCTGGATCGCACCTCCATGTCCGCTAACTCGCTTGCGTACCAGATCATGTACTTGTCGACGCTGTCGTAGTAGGACCCTAGGAACTTTGCCCACCCGAACAGCCACAACAAGTAGGCCTCGAAGTGCCACCTCACCGTGTCCTCATGCGCGTCCTCTGCCATATGCTCCGGCTACAAGAGGACAGAGACACATCACTAAGTTCAACAAAGCAATTAAAGTAGAAACACAAGAGTTATAACTATTTACGTAGAACTAGCAGATCCACTTCAGCGTAGACTTGTGCATAATGTTGAACTCCTTGTAGTCGGCGTTGTGCGGTAGCACCCCTGGAACCCCGCGAGGATCTCCGTGCGCTACGTGTCCAGGACATCATACGCCGGTAGGCAGTAGCCAAGCTCAAGACGTCGTACCACATTTATTTATGCTATCCCAGACACGTGACGTAGCTAACCGCTATCGGTTCGTAGTGGAGGAAAGAGAGGGGGTAAGCAGATCCAGAACCGCCAGGCTCACGCACTCATTTTTGTGCACTTGGCTTAAGCGAGTGATACAACATGCTTTTGTTTCGTCCAACGTCGTATCTTCTATCCACTGGTATCCGGCGTATGTTCAAACAAACAACTTATTTTCAGACTTGTTTGGTTAAACTAAAATCATTAAATTTCTAGACTACCTCTGAACAGTTTTTTTTTGCCCACTGCCAGACTGTCTAGGCCTTCAACCAAACAAACCCTTTATCCACGAGCTAGGCAGATTCTACTGGAGTAGATGCCAAAAAGAAAGAAGAAGAAATCCACGGACAGAAAGGAAAAGAAGGTACTACTACTTGTTGGCCCCTGCTTTGCTCGTTTGACCTTCTCCTCCTACTGTTACGGGAGATCCTTGAGTTGGTTCAATCCTGGACAAGCTAGTGACCCGATCTCGAGGCTGCCTACCCAGGACAAGCAAGGAACGCATGCAGCCAGGTGCACGTTCCACGTACAAATTCAGCTCATTGCCTAGATGCTTGCATGCGAACAAGAAACATGGGGGAGGAGAACGCATGTGCTAACTTAGGGTGTGTTTGAATATGTATTCTACAAATATTCCGAAGGTTCAAGTTTAAAGAATATTCTATAAATATTCTTAATCATCTCGCTCGCCAATTTTGGCTGAACCACGCTGTCCAGGGTCGTCCGGCTATGTGCTCTCACCTCCCTCTTGCACTCACCTCCTGTTCTCGACGCGCCTTGCCGAGCCGCCCCACCGCCGGCTGCCGTCTTTGTCACAACGCTCTGGCCATCCCGGAGGTTCTCCTCAACGGCCGACCGCGTCACGCCGTATTCCAGAACACCACAAGTCTTCCCCCAATCAATTTTGGGATTCCCCCACGAGATCTCACGGTGCTGTCATCTTCTCTCGCTCCAACCGAAAATCGCTGCCGCCGCCACCGCTTCCACTCCGATGAGCTTCCCTCCAATTCCCTTTTCCAGGAGCATCCCCTCACCTCCCCCGACCTCCTCCCACCACACACTTCGGCCCTCCCACTTCCACAGTGCCACCATCGTGTGAGCTCAGCTGCGCCGCCGCCGTGTGAGCTCAACCGCGCCGCCTCGGGTCCTCGTTGCTGGGCCGCCTCAGTCCATTCTTGTATTTACCAACCAGTCGGGCAAACTCCCCATCACCCATAGATGCCCGTGCGCGGGCTAACTTCCCTGTTTAGCCACCGGTTAAACGCCATCACCGTCGGCACTCATGCTGCCTCCGCCGCACGTGTGCGCCCCGCCGCCCTGGGCCGTCCCAAGCTGCGACACCGCCTCCCCTGGCTCCGTCATCCCTCCTGCAACCCATTTTCGAGGTCAACGCAAACTCCTCGACATGCCCCTCCTTTGTTCTTCTATTCTCTCTGTCTCTCTCTTTTCTCTGTTGCATGTGCAGTTGACAGGTGGGCCCCTTTGTTGTTAGGAGGTAATTTCACCTGAACATGTGTGTGGAGATGACAGGGGGCCCCTTTGTTCATCCCATTCAAACAGCCAAACAAAATCGTGTATCATATCATTCCACGAACCAAACACACTACTTGTACCATCCTATCCAGGATCGTTCCATCCATTCTGTACCATCCCATCCCATTCACCCTGGTTCACCCAACCAAACGCACCCTTAAGCTCCATCTTGGTCTCTTATCTGGTCAGTTTGATCGCCTGCATCGCGTTTGTTTGGATATATTGTTGCCTATGACGACCAAAATCTAATAGCATTGGTTGGCTTTGGCATCCATTTGGTTCTCTCTCGAAATACCCCCTCCGTTTCACGATCTTTGTCACTGGCTTGGGAGTGTAACACCTCAGCCGAATACTGAGTCTGGAATGCTACTACTACCCACTTTTAATAACAATTTAAAGCACTATTACAAGATTTCAGCAACACCTTTCCTCGATATACTACTCAAAAAGATAATCCATGTGGCATTAACGGTCTACATTATAAGATATTCATGCTAAACATGAACTTAAGCATCACACATATAAGCTTGAGACCTTGCGCCCAAGAACGCTCGGGACCTCGCGCCCGAGAACGCCTGGAACCATGCGCCTAGGAGAATTACCTAACATAGACAACTAGCATCAATATAAAGATAAACAACTGCTTTATTTCGTCAACGACTATAAATTGTATTATCCACGCATGACTAAATATTACCATTAAGGACCATTATTAAAACTAACTAGTTAATCAAACCATTAAAGTCTGAATATGACAACTAAAAGTGATATCTAAATTATTGATTGCACGTGAAGTGAATGAGCTATTCTGCCTATGCATGTCGCCTTTAACGTTCACCTAAAAACAACAACAAAACAAGAGTGTGTTCAAAGACTCAGCAAGTACATAATAAAACAGTAAACATCACATAGCATAACATCACCTCATTGTTTCATTAATGCAATGTTTGGCTATACTACATATCTATATGCATATCTCATAGCTTATATGAGGTCTAATCTCCACTTCAATGGAGTGCCTACCGATGTAGATTTTTTCTAGAGCACTCTGGACTAGTCATATAACTTTTTCACCGACCTGGCTGGTGCACTCGGAACTAGTTATAAGACTTTCTCACTGGCCTAGCTCAAATGCACTCCTTATATGACGTGAATGCAAGTGATGCAATGTTTTCTAATAATCATTTAGCATGTAACCATCAATATAATTTATTCATCAACATCATGCGTAGCATAGTGCACAAGAATAATCATAAATATAGTATGGTTAGCAAATTATAATAATCAAGTAGCAAGATCAATCAATTGTCTACGGTTGTACCATGAACTTGTTTTTTTAACCATGGGACGATGTGTAGAAGACACCAACCCAAAGCCACACCACCTCCTGAACAATCATTATCCAATCTTAATAATGTGCCACAAACAGTACATACTCATAGAATAGACACTACTACAGAAAAGGTCATCACAAACAGTTCAAAATCGTCATCCCAAACTATTTTCTGAACCGTATGACTTTATGGGTCAGTGATACTATGAGGTCATCACAGACAGTTCAATCTTCATCCCAGACGGTTTTCTAAACTGTCTGACTTTATGGGTCAATGATACTATAAGGTCATCACAGCAATTTTTAAACTGTCTGTGAAAAAACTGTCATAGACGGTTCTGAACAATAATCGTTTGTGATAGTCAATTATCATAGACAATTCTGAACACTGTAAAAATATACTATCACAGAGAGTTTTTTAAGTAAAAACTGTCTATGATAGTTTCTTCTATTACAATTTGTTTTGAATTTTGAGACAAACCAATCAATTGCTGGACAGTAGTTTTCATATACTCTTTCGATAATTTGCAAGAAGGTAATTAAAAGATACCCACTCTCTCTCTCTCTCAATGGCTCACTCTCTGACAAGGACAAGGTCGAGTAGAGACGCCTATCTCGAACCGAATCGGCCTCCCTTGTCGACCACAGATGGGGGTCCTCACTGAGAACAAAATCTGATAGGATAGAGGGGGCAAAATCAGAGTGAGAAGGAAGCCTGGATGGGGATTTAGGGGCCAAAACTGTTGTCTCGAGCTAGTATTTGGAACGCTGGACGCACAAACGCGATCTGTGCCTCACGAAGAAGAAGCGACAAAGCGAGAGACGGATGGACGGAGATAGTTTTGGCGCCGTTAACTACTCAACATTTTCTCCTTGCTTTATATCTCTCTTGATGACTAACGAGCACACGCATATCCCTTACGTAACATGCACGTAGCAATGCTAACAAACCAAACTAATACACGCACGACCGCTAATCGACACTCACGCATACATGCGACGTGCACACCAACGAATAGACCCACACACGCACGACCGTTAACCGACACCCGCATACACGCGACGTGCACACCAACGAACAGACTCCACACACGCACGATCGTTAACCACGTACACACTACACAAATGACGTGATTAATCCTAACAAAACACCCCTTAATCATGGCGCCTGTGCTTTACTTCTACCACGCCAAGCTTCGCCTCATCTCCATGAACTTGATACGACCAAGGGCTTTTGTCAAAATGTCGGCGAGCCGATCGTCAGTACTCACGTGCTCAGCGTCAATCTTGCCGTCCTCTACACATTCACGGATAAAATGGTACCTCGTGTCAATGTGTTTGTTGCGGTTATGATGCACCGGATTCTTGCACAATGCGATCGCCGACTTGTTATCCACCATCAACTTGACCCTCTTCGGCTTTGCGCCCGTCAGGTCACCGAGTAGCCTGCTGAGCCACATCCCCGCACGCCATTGTGGTCGCCGCGATGTACTCGCCTCACGGGGACGAGCGCGACTATCTTATGTTTCGCGATGCCCACGTGATCGCTAGCACCTAGGAAGAACGTCATCCCCGAGGTACTTTGCGATCGTCCACATCGCCCGAGGTCGCCGTATCATCAGAGAACACCACTGGGCTCCAGCAGCATCACGCCACTTGTAGCAGCATCCATAGCCAACTGTGCCGCTCACGTATCGAAGGATGTGCTTCACGGCTGCCATGTGCTGTGAGGTGGGCGCCTCCATGTAACGGCTGACAATGCCCACAGCGTAGGCAATATCAGGCCTAGTGTTCACCAGGTAGCGTAGACTCCCGACAACGCTGCGATACTTAGTGGCATCGACCGCAGCGCTGTTGTCCTTCTTGGTCATCTTCAACCGGTTCTCCATCGGCGTCAGACACGGATTGCACCCGGCCATGCCTGCCGACTCTAGCACCTTACAAGCGTAGCTGCATTGGCACAAAGTGATCATGCCAGTAGTCTGCTTCACCTCGATCCCGAGGTAGTAACTCAGAAGGCCGAGGTTGCTCATGCTGAACATGCTCATCATCTGGTCCTTGAACTCGGCGATGTCATCGACGCTTGACCCAGTGATGATCAGGTCGTCGACGTACACCCCGACGGCGCGTGAAAGTCCCGCCTTTTCCCTCCCAGTACATCGCGTGCTCGATCTTGCTGCGTTTGAACCCGAGTGTCACTAGCGAGCTGTCCAGCTTGGAGTTCCAAGCCCGCGGCGCCTGCCGCAGACCGTGCAGTGCCTTGTGTAGCTTGAGCACCATGTGCCCGTGCTTGTCATGAACGAAACCAGGTGGTTGCTGCACGTACATCTCTTCAGTGAGTTCACCATTGAGGAATGCCGATTTGACGTCCATGTGGTGGATTTCCCAACCGCCATGTGCCGCCAGGGCGATCAGTACGCGCACCGTCTCCATGCGCGCCACCGGTGCGAACACCTCGTCGAAGTCCACCCCCTGTCGCTGAGCATAGCCTTTTGCAACCAAACGAGCTTTGTGCTTGACAATGTTACCTTCTGAATCTTTCTTTACCTTGAAGACCCACTTGAGCCCAATGGCTCGGTGTCCCGCCGGGAGTGTGGCGAGCTCCCATGTGGCGTTGGTGTGGATAGAACACATCTCATCCTCCATGGCACGCCTCCAGCACGCCTCCCTGAGTGCCTGCTCGACGCTCGCGGGCTCCTCGGCGGCCAGCATGCAAAGGCCGCTGTAGTCGTTGCCGTGAACTGATGTCGTGTCGTAGACATTGGACACCATCCGGTACCACAACGGTGCACCCTCCGAGTCATGCGACGCATCAGTGGGTGGAGTAACCCACTCAATGCCCGTCGGTGCAGATGCTGGAAGAGTGGCCGGTGTGTGTGGTTCCGCCGTCTGCGGTGCCACTGGACTTGCACCTGATGTAGACGCCGCGCCGTCGTCGCCGTTCATAGGAGCGCCATCTGTCACATGCTCGATGGTGTACTTGACGGTGAACGTGCCCATGCCGCCGGGAGCACGATTAATTGACATCGCCTCCGAGTCCCATTGCTTCTCCTCCTCGAACACAACGTCGCGAGTGATGTGCAGCTTGTGCGTCTTGGGATCATACACGCGGTAGGCCTTGGCACCCTCCTCGCAGCCGATGAAAACCATTTGCGTTGACCTGTCCGACAGCTTCGTGATCCCGGGCCCGACCTTTTTGACGTGTGCAACGCATCCAAATGTCCGGAGGTAGCGCACATTGGGGCGCCGCTTGTGCCATGCCTCATATGGCGTCATGCCGTCGAGGCTCCGCGTTGGTGCCCTGTTCAGTATGTGCACGGCGGTCTTCACTGCCTCGCCCCAGAATACAGTCGGTACACGCTTGCTTTTCAGCAGGCTACGCGCCATCTCGACGATCGTCTGGTTCCGACGCTCTACGACGCCGTTCTGTTGCGGTGAGTAGGGAGCGGTTGTGTACCGCTTGATCCCATGCTCATCACAGTAGTCGCCGAACTCAGTGGAGTTGAACTCTCCTCAACGATCTGTGCGGAACGCCTTGAGCTTGACGTCGCATTCGTTCTCAGCAAGCGCCTTGATCTTGCGAAAGAACCTGAACGCTTCATCCTTTGTCCTCAGCATCTCTACCCACATGTATCTGCTGTGATCATCCACGATTAGCAAAAAATATCGATTACCGTTCGGGGTAGCAGGTGTGATGGGGCCACAGAGATCGCCATGCACTACCCGATCCGCTCGGCCAAAGACGATAAGATGAAGTCCGAGGAACGGGCCCGATCTTTGCTTGCCGCCGCACCCATCGCAGAATTTCTCCACGCGATCAATCATGGGCACGCCATCCACCATCTTCTTAGTGGTAAGATCGTGAAGCGCGCGGAAGTGCAGGTGGCCATAGCGCGCATGCCAGCGCCATGCCACGCCGCCGCCTTTTGCCGCCAGACACACCGTGCGGTCGTTCAAAGCCAATGTACACTGCTCTCGATCGCAACACTCGCGCCAAAGAAGCGGCTCGTCATGATCGAAGATGCACATCTCCCCACCCTCGACGACGATCTTGTAGCCACTCTCGTCGAGCTGTCCGAGGCTGATGATGTTGCTTCGGAGCCGTGGTATGTAGTATACCTCGGTGAGCACCCGGTGCTCCTGGTTCTTGCACTGGTACATCACAGTGCCTTTGCCGCAGATCTCTACCACCGAGTCATCGCCGAACTTCACGGTGCCCTTGACCGTTTCATCGAGTGACGTGAGCGTCGACCGGTTGCCGGTCATGTGGTTACTAGCACTAGTGTCGAGGTACCACACGTCACTCCCAGTGTCCACCGGGAACACTCTCTCCTCGTTGAGGAACACTGCTTCCTGCTGCGCGCCATCCGTCGCTTGCACGAGCACATGGTGCTCGGCCATGAGGAGGCCGTTGCTCCTCCCGGCACGCGACAGGTTGGCCTCCTCCTTGCGCTCGCGGCGTGGCTTACGGCATTCACGAGCAAAATGCCCGTAGATGCCGCAGTTGTAGCACTTGCCCTTTCCGCCGCTAGATGCGGCATCCTTGCTGCCACCCTTGCCGTGGCGCTTGTAGCGGCGCTTATCGCCTCCGCCATCGCCGGCCTTGTCGCCAGCTGGCTTTCCGCCACCGAAGGAGTTCTCACCTTGCTCGCGCTTGTTCATGTGCGCAAGCCATTCCTCCTCGGTGAGGCGGCGCTCAGTGCGCCCATGTTGCCAAGGTTGAGACGATCCTCGCGCCTTGAGTCGCCTTCGCCGCCCTCCACGTACATCGTGTCCAAGTCCATAAGGGTTTCAATGGACAATGCTATCTGAGAATACCTGGGCGGTAGCACGCGTAGAAACTTCTCCACGACCCTCTCCTCATCGAGCTTGTCACCGAGGATGTGAAGGTTGTTGACGAGCCCAGTGAGCCTCATGGAAAAATCGTCCACCGACTCGCCGTCGTGGAACGCAATGTTGTCGAACTCCTTGCGGAGCGACTGAGCCTTGGCCTTGCGCACGCGCGCTACGCCCATGCGCATGGTTTTGATGGCATCCCATGCCTCCTTGGCGCTCTCCTTGATGGCGAGCGTGGAGAGCATCTCCGATGGCACTGCTCGAAGAATCGCCTCCAGCGCCATGCGGTCTTCATGGAAGTCAGCGTCGTCGTATGCGACTACATCCCACAGGCCTCGCGCCTGCATCATGACCTTCATCATGAGAGCCCAGTCTCTGTAGTTGGTTGGCGTCAGCATCGGATACTGCGCCGAGCCCCCTGACTCCCTCACCACCCGCGATACAGCCCGATTGCGGCCATTGCCGCCGCGGCTGCCGCTGCTGTTATCGCGGGTCTGAGGAAGCTCTGGTGACTTGGACCTCCGCGGCGACCTCGAGCCATCATGCGACATCCTCACAGGATCGGAGCAACGAAGCTCTGATACCACTTGTTGTCTCGAGCTAGTATTTGGAACGCTGGACGCACAAACGCGATCTGTTGTCTCACGAAGAAGAAGCAGCAAAGCAGGAGACAGATGGACGGGAGATAGTTTTGGCGCTGGTTAACTACTCAGCGATTTTCTCCTCGCTTTATATCTCTCTTGATGACTAACATAGCACACGCATATCCCTTACAGAACATGCACGTAGCAATGCTAACAAACCAAACTAATACACGCACGACCGCTAATCGACACTCACGCATATGCGACGTGCACACCAACGAATAGACCCACACACGAACGATATGTTAACCGACACCGCATACACGCGACGTGCACACCAACGAATGCACCCACACACGCGACGATCCGTTAACCACGCATACACTACACAAATGACGTGATTAATCCTAACAAAACTTCGTGCTCACTTGAGGCTAAGATGGGGCGGCGGATCTGGCGGCACTGTCGAGCCACGCTTCCACTCACCGGGCGCCATGAAACAAAGAGCTACGGACGTGTGTCGGCCTCTGCGCAAACGTGGAGCTCTTGCACATCCCTCCTCCTCCTCGTCGTCGTCGGTTGCGTCTACTCACCGAATCACGTCGGGAATCAAGGGCAGTCGCTGGAACTCGGCGTGAGGAGGGGAGAGGGAGAGACTGATGAAAGACAAGGCTGGGGTGGGTATAATATATAAAGACAGTGCCAAAACATTTCGCCTCCCGCGCAAGCATTCAAAAATTTTCGCGAATCATAGACAGTTTCAAACAAAACCGTCTGTGATGAGCTAATATCAGACGGTTCATATTAAAAACCTTATGTGACTCTGTGATTTTACCATGACTTGAAATACATAACTCTCTGATTTTACTAGCTCTCGATGAAAAACTTGCCAGCGACCTTCCCACTAACATAACTTTTACACCACTCAACCAAATCCAGTGTTCTAACACTCTATGGAAAGCTAAAACAAGTATAATACATTATTCGTGTTACGGAGATTTCATGAAACAACACATAGACCTCCCAATCTAGCGTACAAAATAGGATAGTAGGCTTTACCGTTTCCCGACATCCATAATTCACCACTACCACCCATCCTCAACAACTAGTACTAACATACGCAAGAACAAATCTACCATGTGAAAATAGTCGAGAACACCTAAAGTTCGACGGCAAGCTCCTATTCCCTTCCTCTTTCCCTTCCCTTCTCATTCTCCTTCCATTTCCTTCCTTGCCTCTGCTCTGCTCCTCTTCCTACTCCTCTTAATACGAATAGATTGTCCATTGGGAAAAATCAGTGTCAGCTAAAGATCTAATCTAAAAACATGAACCCTAACTCAAACGTTGAACACCATAATAAAACATTAGATGCGGAAACATAAGACATACCCGAAGAGGAAGATGCCATTAGATCTTAGCGTCGGTCGGGATCGATGTAGAAGATGACGGCGACGCTTAGGGCTGAGGGAGTGTGATGTCGTAGTGACGCCGGCGGTTCAGTGGTCGTCGGCGTAGATCTGAGCGCCTTGGATCGGCCTGAGTAGCGGAGTCGAAGTCACGGCAAAGATCCAGTGGCCGTCGGCTTGGTCTTCGTCCACCTCTAGCACCCGTCAAGATCGGTTTTGTTTGAACTTGGATAGCCTAGAGCTCATAGCCCATAGGTTTTGCCGGGTTCGTTCTTTTGTATAGCGCTAGGTGGCCGGGACCGAAACCAATAGAGGTTGGGGTCGCCCCCGATCAGGGCGCGTGGGCTTACAGCCCCGTGAGACTCGGTCTCGGCAGTTGGCCGAGATCAATCCAACATTCTCCCCTTTGATCGTAAGGCTAACAACATAAGTCCATCCTCAAATGAAATAGTGTACCAAGGTAATGTGTCGCATGACCAATGAAATGACATACAACCTCAGTACCTATAGTATACTATCACATTTTAAAATGGATATTCATAATACTTAATGGGAGTTGGTTTGCTTTAAGGTCCTTTATCCAGAATCAGAGGCTTTCCAATAAACCCATGCCGGCAACATGATCACGAAATATATTGGGTGGTAAGCCTTTGGTAAGCGGATCCGCAAGCATTGACTTAGTACTAATATGCTTGATGCTAATGGTTTGATCCTAGATTCTATCTTTCACAACATGATACTTAATGTCAATGTGTTTGGCAAACCACTTGACTTGTTGTTACTCGCATAAAAAGATCATGGTTCGTTATCGCAATATAAGGTGAGTGGTTTAGAAATGTCACAACCACTCTAAGACCCTAATAAAGTTCTTAAGCCATACACCGCCCAAAGAGCCTCATAACATGCCACAAACTCACTTGCATCGTTGAAGATGCCGTAAGGGTTTGTTTGGAGCTTTTCCACGAGATAGCTCCTCCAATGAGTGTGAAGATATAACTTTGACGTGGATTTCTTAGTATCAACACATCCCGCAAAATCAATCAATAACCAACAACTTCAAGGTTATCGGTGTGCTTATATGTGAGCATGAGATGCTTAGTAGCTTGCATATAACGCAAGACTTTCTTAACGACCTTCCAGTGGTCCGGTCCTGGATTTGACCGATATCCGCCAAGCATTCCTGTTACAAAAGCTAAGTCGTATGCAGCTTACTTGAGCATACATAATGCTTCCGATAATTTGA
Organism: Hsuehochloa calcarea; assembly: GCA_036346395.1. Taxonomy (NCBI): domain Eukaryota; kingdom Viridiplantae; phylum Streptophyta; class Magnoliopsida; order Poales; family Poaceae; genus Hsuehochloa; species Hsuehochloa calcarea. The sequence goes on along the minus strand of CM070598.1, from coordinate 22,441,822 downwards.
GCGTAAGGAACCGCTTTCATCGACCGTTTATATTGGTTCCTTGGACATTGAAATGTCCCAAACTTATCGCCTTAACGATAGGAGCAGTGAGCGAGCATTTATGCATATTGTATCTCTTTAGTACTCTGTCAACGTATGCTTTTGAGATAAACTTAATACTCCTTTGGACTGTCCTGAATTTCAATGCCAAGAACGTAAGAGGCATCACCGAGATCCTTCATATCAAAATTGGATGAGAGAAATCTCTTGGTCTCAAACAAGATATCCTTATCATTTGCCGCCAATAAGATATCATCCACATAAAGCACTAAGATGGTGAATTTACTCCCTTGAACTTAACATATATGCGCTTATCAACTTCATTTTCCTTAAAACCAAAATTCCTTATAACTTTATCAAATTTGAGGTACCACCGCCTCGATGCTTGTTTTAAGCCATAAATAGATTTCTTAAGTCGACATCCCATGTGCTCCTTGCCTTCCACGACAAAACCTTCCGTTGAGTCATGTAAACATTTTCTTGCAAATCGCCATTAAGGAATGCCGTCTTAACATCCATCCGATGTAGCTCTAAATCATAATGAGCTACAAGCGCCATAACGATTCTCGAACTAATCCTTAGTCGAGACAGAGAAAAGTGTCATTATAATCAATCCCCTCTCTTTGTGAGAAGCCTTTGCTACTGAGTCTTGCTTTGAACCTTTCGATATTTCCTTAGAGTCATGCTTAGTTTTGTAGACCCATTTACAACCCTCATCGCTTTGACTCACAGAATTTCTACTAAGTCCCATACATCATTAGTGCTCATAGACTTTAGTTCATCCTTCATGGCATCAAACCATTTAGGAGAATATTCACTCATTATTGCTTCCTTATAAGAGGTGGGATCATCTACCTTCCCTATATCATTAATATCCTCATTCATGTAAACAACATAATCATTTGGGATGGCGATCTTCTCTCCACCGTGATCTTCTAATAGGTTCAAGAACTATTGCAGAGGCTACTTGAGGCGCAGGAGATCACGAGGCTCATCATTAGGTATGACATTAGGAATTTCAGAGACCCCAACAAAGGGTGCATCAACGATATTTGGTCTCGAGGTGCAACCACCAAGTCTGAGAATAAAAATCTCTGGGATAAGCGGTGAAGGAACGTAAACCCGCTTCTCTTCAAGATCAATTTTCCTAGGCTCCAGGTCCTCATTATTTTCTAAGAACACAACATGTCTTGTTTCTACAAACTTAGTTGTTCTATCAGGACAATAAAATCGATACCCTTTAGATCTTTCAGGTATCCTATAAAATGGCAACTTCTTGTCTTAGGGTCTAATTTTCCAATATGTGGATTAAATATCTTAGCTTCAAAGACAACAACCCCATACTCTTAAATATTTCAAACTCGGTTTCTCCTAGTCCATAATTCATAAGGTGTCTTAGGTAATGATTTATCATGAACCCTATTAAGAATATGTGTCTTGTCTTTAGTGCCTCCATCCATAAACCAGGTGATAAACTAGAGTAGCTAAGCATGCTCCGTACCATATCCATAAGTGTACGGTTGCGTCTCTCAGCTACCCTATTTTGCCGAGGTTCACCGGTGTAGAATATTGGGCAACAATGCCATTTTCTGAAGGAACTTAGCGAAAGGGCAGTGAATTTGGCCATAAGGGCATGTCTCCCATAATATTCTCCCCCACGGTCCGATCTTACCACTTTGATTCTTAGGTTGTGCTGATTTTCAACTTCAACCTTAAATATCTTAAATTTATCAAGTGACTCGGATCGGTCCTTAATGGGAAAAATATAACCATAACGGGAGAAATCATCAGTGAATGTAATGAAAGAATCAAAACCATCCACCGATGTCACGGAAAAGGACCACAAATATCGGTATGAATTAACTCTAATAGTCCCGAGTGCGAGTTGCTCCTTCTTTATTTTCTTTACGTATTTTCCTTTAATGCAATCAATGCGTTAGTCCGAGTCGAGAAATCTAATGGTTGGAGAATCTCTTCCTTAATGAGACGCTCCATTCTCCCCTTCGAAATGTGGCCTAAACGACAGTGCCACAGTTTCGAAGAAGTCTCATTATACTTTTTACGCATAGTATCACTCACATTCAAAGAAAACGGTGATTCATTAAGGAAAGCATATAAAGCTTGTCTTGTCTAACAAAGAAGACCAACATTATTTGAATTAAATGTGATAACACACTTATTGTTACCAAAATTACATTTGAATCCATCATCGTCCAATAAAGATATCAAATTAAATTCCTCCTAATGGAAGGAACAAAACTACATTATTAAGACGAAGTGTGAAGCCGCTTATCTAAGACTAAGGAAACAGAACCGACCGATTCCACTTGACTTCTTTTCCATCCGCGACTCTAAGACTTCGCTCCCCTTTCTTAGTGTTCTCACGGTATGGAATCCTCAGAAGAGTTGGTAACGCGTGCAGCTTGCACTGAGTCAATCCACCAAGATTTAAGGGAAAAATTAGTATAAAGGGTTTCATCAACAAAAGTTATAGAATCATTACCCTTCTTAGCGAGCCACTTTAGGAAACCAACACAATCCTTCTGGAAATGTCCTGGCTCTTTGCAGAAGTGACATGCATTCCCACTTGGTGCTTTAGCAGAAGCAACATTGGGCTTAGGTGTATTTTGCACCTTAGGCCCTGATTTATCTGAATTAGGAGAGTAGTGCAGCCTTTTCTTGGATTTGAAGTCCCCTGAGAACTTCCTTTTGCTAGGACCGCCAACTTGATTCACTAAATCTTTCTTTTCGCCCTAATCCTTTCTTCCTCCCGGACACACATGGCGATAAGATCGCCATGCTCCATTTATCTTTCTCGAGTATTATAGTTTATCTTAAAAGCAGTGTATTCAGAAGGAAGAGAAGTCATTATGAAGTGAACTAGAAAACCATCAGATATTTCCATGTCCATGCCCTTGAGTTTTCCAGCCATATCAGTCATCATCATGATGTGCTCTCTTATACTGCTGGACCCGTCATACTTAGTGGATAGAAGCCTCTGGATTAATGTACTGGCATAAACCTTAGTGGAGCCTTTGAATTTCTCCTCTCTCAAGCGGATACTCCTTAGCATTTTCGAATCGGGATTGCTCCCGATTCCGATCGAGATATAAGTCTTCATAATCATTAGTGATGACGGTTAGACCGCTCCCATTTTTCAAATTATTATCATATATTTTCTTTTTCTCATCGTGTCGTCCTCACCAATGGTGGGAGAAATGGGAGCAGGCACTCTTAATGCATAATCAAGATCTAATACTCCAAGGACAACTGAAATTCTTTCTTTCCAAGCGGGGAAGTTGCTCCCCGTAAGCTGCTCAATGTTGTCAATTGTAGCAGCAACATTTGAAGCATTCATTGCTGAACATTAAAAATACAGGGAAAAATTAGAAATAGCATAAAAGTATTGCATGCAATTAACCCTACGTTGGTCTGATTAATAACATGCAAAATTACAGTTCTAGTTTATATCACCGTTGGGCAGAAATAAAAAGAACTATAACAATTAATGTGGCGACACATGACTACAAACAACGTTGGTCATTATGTAATCATGTGTATACATAATGCCAAAATAAATCATAAAATTCTCTAATTAAAATATCTCGTTGGTTCAATTTTAATCAGAGACCGAATTTATACCGAAACATGAGGAATTATCATTAATTAAAACAGTGCACAAAATTAAATAATCATAAAACATTAATCATAAAACCATATTACAAAATGAAAAACATTATTGCAGCATCACATAGTTGAGAAATAAATATGAGATTAAACAGTAAACAAAACTGTTTAATAATAATGAAAAACTTAATCAGAAAAAAAAATTTGTAAAAAGAGAAAAGTCACTGTTCATCCGTGAGCTCGGCCCGGCTACTGTGCGCGCGCGTCGGCCCATAAAACACGGCCCAAACTCGAGACATTCGAGAGCCGTCCGATCTAAATGAATGGCCGTGATCTACGCGCGTCGTTATTACGCCGGGAAAAAGAACGCGGGCCGTCGGATCTGAATCGAGCGGTCGAGATCGACTGCGCTCTTCACACTGTCGGCCGATCAAAAGACGTGAGCCGTCGGATTGGAACGGACAGCCGAGATCGACAGCTAGCGGTATAAAAAATGCGACGGCCGAAACCCTAAACCTAATCTCATTTTCCGATCCTCCGAAACAACGCTACGCACAAGCGGCGACGCACGCGAGAGCGGCGGCGACGCCGCGAGAAGCGCGGCGTGGTGGAGAGCATGAAGAGGCGGCACCCATGACTCTCCTCGCCGGCAGCGTGCGACCGAGGTCGCGCGCGCAGCCGTCGAGTGGAGCTACGGCGGCGCCCGAGACCGGAGCAAGGACTCCAGATCCCCAAAAAACGTGAGTATTCCGCCGCTCTTTTGGCCTTTTGATCTGAGTTCTTGGGGTCGGGGGTCTTAGATCTGAGTTTGAGGGTTTGGGGTTTCTTCGGGTTCTGACTAGGGTTTGATCCCCTTCTTCTAATTGCTAACCCGAGCCACCGAGTCTTAGATCCAGACGGGTAAGATCAACTAAGGTTCTTAATTGGGTTCAACCTGAGCTAAGGATCGCTCTGATACCATTGTTAGCTAAAGATCTAATCTAAAAACATGAACCCTAACTCAAACGTTGAACACCATAATAAAACATTAGATGCGGAAACATAAGACATACCCGAAGAGGAAGATGCCATTAGATCTTAGCGTCGGTCGGGATCGATGTAGAAGATGACGGCGACGCTTAGGGCTGAGGGAGTGTGATGTCGTAGTGACGCCGGCGGTTCAGTGGTTGTCGGCGTAGATCTGAGCGCCTTGGATCGGCCTGAGTAGCGGAGTCGAAGTCACGGCAAAGATCCAGTGGCCGTCGGCTTGGTCTTCGTCCACCTCTAGCACCCGTCAAGATCGGTTTTGTTTGAACTTGGATAGCCTAGAGCTCATAGCCCATAGGTTTTGCCGGGTTCGTTCTTTTGTATAGCGCTAGGTGGCCGGGACCGAAACCAATAGAGGTTGGGGTCGCCCCCGATCAAGGCGCGTGGGCTTACAGCCCCGTGAGACTCGGTCTCGGCAGTTGGCCGAGATCAATCCAACAATCAGTACTCAAGAGTGTACATAGCAATATATACACTCTTAATACAAACGCTTGTGGTGTTAAGAAGGTTAACCTTGAAAATAATCTTATTCTACCCTAAAAAAGAATATTAAAAAAACAGAATGGCCGAGGATAAGATACGAGAAGGTACCAAGCAAAGAAGAGGGAAGTTATACCCAATCAAACGCCTGCAACAGAGGCAAAAGTCACAGGACACACCACGAGTTACCTGGCTATTCCCATCTGGGCAGCTTTCATCGAGAACAACTACACAGGTGCCACACTCTGCCAATGCAGGGGACAAGTAGCAAGCCAATGATTCTTTGACCAGTGTCAGAAGTTGCATACTATGTGTGTACAGTGTCTGACAGTGTGGTGTATGTGATGAATGAATAGCTAGCTCTGTGTATATATTTTTTTTTTGTTGGATCTCTTGTATTTGTGCAGCAGGTGCTAATTCTGCAAATCCTTGGCCACAGCCTGACTCTGACCCTGCTGTTTTTTAATTATTATTTGGGTATGGGTTTGGATTACCCTTATCTTACCCCATGTCAGCCCTAAACCTATCCTTGTTCAGGCTTTCAGTCCAGAGACTTAAGACCACAGCAGTATATAAAATTCCAACTGCCATCCCTCGGCCATTTCTTTCAAGAGCTACTTGGCATTTGTTTGCTTATATTTACAACTGAGAAATGCATTCATGTATCCACATCAAAATGAGAATCGTTTTTAAGTTCACTCAGTCTTAAGTTTGATAGAATCATTGACCAGTACAGGTGATAAAAGTAACGAATACTAACATTTCGTTCCCTAAGAAGAAAAATATCAAATCATTTTTCACCAATGTTATTGTTGAGATTATTTACATGTGTGTCATCGGTACTTTAAATTCGTGTATGCAGCCATAGATTCCCCTAATCTTAGAGATCCGGATCCTCCACTGTTACGCGAAGGATCCATGTATGAACAGCTGAGAGGGTGAACAGGATATTAGAGTAGCACGGCAGAAACATTCAGCACATTGTTTATTGTAGTGGGACCTGTATCAAAAATACTATAGCAATTGCTATGAATCTATAATTTTTTTAATCAGGTTATAGAGATCTTATTCTAATATCATAAGCTGTAGATCTCTACATCCTTCTTTTTCAATACAAAAGATTTCAATCCTAACGAGAGCTGTAAGCAAAATGTGAGAAAATATATATTCGTACAAGGACCATGTGAGCAAAATTACAGAGGCTTTCGATGGCGTTTGTGAGAGACGGCTCTATAGTTTAATCCTGCGGTTCAGCCTCTTACACTGCTTTATTAGGGCCAGGCAGACCTGCAGCTGCAGGCCAGTGAAGTCACTCACTTCGAGGCGGTATGGTACTCCTTTGAACCAACAATTGTCTCCAAGATTGTGTTTTGACTGCATTGGTGACCGAGCAGCGGCATTTATATTTTTTGGCTGGATTATGGTTCCTTCCCAGTTCCAACCACCATTTGCATCTCCCATGATCAATCCTGATCAAGAATACAACGACATATTCCACACAATGTATCTTATGTATTTTGATTAGTTCAATAAAATAGACATTACCGATCTTTACTGCATCAAGTTAAGGTAGTGTATCATGTGTTAGATACTTATCATAGGGGCGGCCCTACCGATCCCAACGACCAGACGAAAACCGCGGGGTAGACCTCACGATCCGCGAGCACAAAGACCCCCCACTCCAGAGTGCACCAGACACCCTTTCGGGGAGGCTTCGGGGAGGACCCAGAGCACACCCGAAGAGTCTCTGGAGGGCACCAGGCGCCCCTTGGGGACGCTCCGGGGAGGACTCGGAGCACACCCGAAGGGTCTCCGGAGGGCACCAGACGCCCCTTCGGGGAGCCTTCGAGGAGGATACCCCTCGCAAAATAGAAGTTAGGGCTCCCCCGGAGTCCTCTATAAAAAAAAAGTATAGGGGACGGCGTCGGCTCCGCCCCCCCGCAAAAATATAAGTTAGGGTTCTCCCGGAACCCTATCTAAAAAAGTAGGGGGGACAGCGCCGGCTTCGCCTCACCCCTCGCAAAGAATAGAAGTTAGGGCTCCCCCGGAGCCCGATCTAAAAAAGTATAGGAGACGGTGCTGGCTTCGCCTCCCCCTCGCAAAGAATAGAAGTTAGGGCTCCCCCGGAGCCCTATCAAAAAGTATGGGGGACGGCGCCAGCTTCTCTTCCCCCTGTCAAAAATAGAAGCTTCCCCGGAGCCCTATCTAAAAAAGTATGGGGGCGGCTAAGGCTTCGCCTTCCCCTCGCAAAGAATAGAAGTTAGGGCTCCCCCGGATCCCTGTCTAAAAAAGTATGAGGGACGGCGCTGGTTTCGTCCCCCCTCGCAAAAAAAGGGATTAGGTCTCCCTCGGAGCCCTATCTAAAAAGGAATGGGGGACAGCGCAGGCTTCGCCTCCCCCTCGTAAACGGAATAGTATTTCCACATGCTTTATTTATAACAAATCCGAGGTACACCAGACACGTACATAGCCACAACCGGAAGAAATAGTGCGACCACCAAAGAAAAGCACACAATACAATAAAATATCATCGATCGCTCACACAAGTTACAACTTCGTGCATATACACCACACATCGTCGCTCTGCAGCGCTACAGCACAAAGTCCCACGCCTCCGTCTGCACCGCCCACTCAAGGAGCTCCTCATCGGACACCCCAGTAGCCACAAGGTGCTGGTACTCCCTCTTCGTGCCGTATAGCGATCCAGAGGAGTCCCCGGTAGAGGCCTCAACTTGCTAGGTGGCCGGATTGGCGGATGGGGCCAATGGGGTCGTAATCGTAGGGGCGATGCCCCGACCTTCCTAGGAAACTCGTATCTCATCGAGCGCCCTCGTCGCCTTGCGCTCGCGAAAAAGCTAAAAATGCTCCATAGACCCCTTCGGGTTTGCCAGCTTCCACCGCTGCTGATGAGAACATGACCCCTATGGATACAACCATATTTGCTATGCTTGCTATTGAAATTATAAGAGCTCGTACGCTTCACTTAAATTATCAGGTGAGCTCATTTTTAGGAGTGTATTTATATTATATGAACTATATGATGTTACCTAATGATAAAATATATATTTATGCAGCATCAAATCACTTTTTGTCCAAGCTAAGCAAGAGTTCGAGCTGGACACGTTTTGGAATCCAATTCGGCCTCCGGAGACAGTACCAATTTTTAGGCTTGTCCTTCGCTCTGAAGGTAGACACGCATGCGATTCTTCCAATAGGCATAGTCGAGCCCATCAAAGACATGCGGCTTCGTGGAGTACTTCTCCATCGCCAAGTTTAGTGACCGGTTAAGATCAAGATTGAACTAACTGGGCTCTAATACCACTTGTTGGACCGAAACAACTACTAGAGGGGGGTGAATAGAAGTATGATATGTTTTTCACAAAGATCGGATTCAACACGATTTTCACTCCGATAGCTATGAGAGCTATGAAGATCAATATCCAAGCACATCAGAAGTCTTGTATTGAATCCAATCTAAACCCTGGAGCAAAACAATCAAAATCAACCAAAATTCGATTTTCAAGTAATGGGCGGTATGACCTCTATGTTAATGGCGGTCGGACCGGTCATCTTGGGCGGTCGGACCTCCAGCCTGATGAACAGTGAAATCAGCGTGAAAAACAAAGTTGCAAATAGATGTAACTTCTGATCTACAACTCCAAACTCGATGAAACTTGGAACACATCTTCTCTAGGATATCAGGAACCTATTCCAATCAAAGATCGTGAAGATCCTTGGCAAAGCTCCGACCTTTTCCCGTTTAAGTGAAGGATGGTTCAAAACCGAGTCAAAATGAAAACTAGATCAAAAACCTTGCTCGGGGGTTAGAGATGATCCTAGATGATATCTCACATATCACAGCAAGCAAGATTAGGGGCAGAAATCGAAGGAAAACTTGAGAATCAAAGACGTCCCCAAAATCACAAAATAGAGAGCAAGAACGCAAAGAGAATCATCTCAAGAAAACTTGTATATATTGATTTGTGATAATTGCTGGTTTACAGGCACTCCAACATGGAGGACAAAACTCAATACATGAGCACACAATCAACCTCTCCACTCCCTAATCTCAAAAACAAAACTAAAGTTTTCAAATAAGCAAAAGGATTGAGGAGGTGCACATCACCATCCCATATTTATAGTTGAGGCTAACCTTCTAGAAGAGTTTCCTATTGGGTACCCGTTAAGCCCACACACAAATGGGTTTAACTCACGCACGTATTTTAAAGTGTCGTCTTCATCTTCTCTTGACCTAAACCGTTTCTCCTTGCGTCGTCTTGCGCCGTGGTTTAGCCAAAAGCAATTAAGGCGGTATTTTAGTGATATTACCAAAATACCCCTTCTCGATCCTTCTCCAAAGACCGAGTCCAATCTTCATGAAGCAGTTCCATGCTTCACCACGTGTAGATTGATCAACGGCTCTCATCATGCCGGCAAGTCTCTCCCATCCGGCTCCCACCGAAATCACCATGGAACTTGCACCGACCCTCGCGCCGCTTGATGCAACCCGTCGCACCGAACTTCCCGTTCGGTCATCCTTGTCCATTTTGTACCATGCTTGAATCCATAGACTTCATCCGGCATCGTTGAACGTTCTGAACCTCAGCTCTCCAAGACTAGTTCCGATCATCCTCGCCGTTGACCGCCGTTGGCCTCCAAGCAACCTGCACAACAATAGACCAAGAAATTGATTCCGGAAACAAGTTCTTCGCAACTTGACCCACGTTAGTCAAAACATGCATCATGCAACACATATACACTGAAACTCATGAACTTGACTCAACAAACAAATATCACCGCTACGAGAGCCAACGATAAAAGTGAAAATCGGTCGATCGCCATTCAATAGTCGGATTCGATCGCCCGGCTCAACAACAAAAGGCTGACCAGGGACTTAGCCAAAATTCAGCACTTGAAATTCGAAACCTCTCTGAATATTTCAAACGAATAGATCTTTTGACTAGAATCTCTAAAAATTATGAGACCAAGTGTATGAGAATCCCCGCTCTTGCCCACACCCTCTATTTTTGGCCCAGCATAAAACTCCAATTTTTGTATTGGTCGGTCCGATCACGCCTATGGCCGGCCTCGGACCGCCTCAACCGGCTCGACCACTGGCTGCGCCGCATCGCCATTGACATGACAGAACTGAACCTTTGCCGAAAACGTGTGATTCGACAAACCTTTAAAGCAATTGCCAATTGTAACATCATCATAAGATCATGAGCATATCCCCATGATATCCACAAAAGGGGATTATGAACAATGTTTGAGACTTGTATTAGAAACTCTACGAGCACAAGTTCTATGCCAAGTTAAAGAAGTGCAAGTTTTGGATTTCAGAAGTGGGCTTTCTTTGTCATGTGATTAACCCTATGTGTATTGTTGTTGATCCTAGCAATGCTTCTACATTGGTGGACTGGAAGAGACCGTCTAATGTCAAGAAAGTGAGGAGTTTTCTGGGTTTAGATGGTTATTATCGGCATTTCATGCAAGATTTCTCTATCATTGCTAAGCCAATGTCTCAGCTGCTGTCGCTACTTTGCCGTGCCCCTGCTGTGTCTACTGCAGCTGCTGTCTAGTTGATGTGCCAGCTCACCAAGCTGAGGCTAGCCCTTGCTGCTGCCAAGACTTGTCGTCGCCGCCTCTTGCTACAAGTGCCTTGCCCTGCTGTTGTGGCTACGAGCTACAAAGGAGAAGAAGAAGGAATCCAGTAGGAAGAGCAAGGAAGAGGGTTAGCAAGGAACAAGGAAGGTGTAATATCCCAAAAGTGAATCGACTTTTCAGAAGAAGTCCCGGGAGAGGGAGCGGAACAAAAATCTAAAATTATCCTCTCATCGGGGGTTTAGGAACTTCCAAAGAACTGGGCTCGGGCCATAGCCCAAGAGGGGCCCAAGAGGGGGGCCGACCAAGAGGGGGGTTTCCTCCCCCCAAACCCTAGCCTCTCCTCTCTCTCCCCACTCCCCTCCCCTTGAGCCGCCACCCCCTATCCCCAAACTAGCGCCTCCCCTGCCCTTGGCGCCTCCCCTCCCCCTTGGTGCTGGCCTTCGGCGATCCCCAGACCTTGCCCCTGGTCTCCCGGCCCGATCTCTCCCGCCGTCACCGTCGGACGTTCGTCTTCCTCGCCTTGGCCGACCATTTAAGGGAGGAGAGGGAGGTTCTTCGAGAGGTCGATCCACGTCGTTCTTGAGGTTCTACAGTAGTAATAATGGCCTCCCCTCGCTGTTTGACTCATAAGAGATGAGAATTCGATTCGATTAGTTGGATCGTTTTGCCTCTGTTGTTAGATCCAATCTGTACAGTAGGTTGTGCACCCAGTTTCGGCATCTTAGAAGAAGAATCTGGTATTTTCATCTGCTAGAGTTTTGTAGCCCTTGTTTTTATCTTTCCATAGCCACCAAGATCACTAGATTCTGCCTTACGGTTTAGGAGATATGAATTTTTCCTTGCGTTCTGTTCTGTGTGTCTGACGAGAAGGAACTGTCTGTTTGTTCCTCAAGTTTGACCTTGTTAATGTAAGATTCAGGACCTCCACCCATTTAGGTTATTGTAGAATTTTTAATAATTTTTCTAGATTGATAAAGAACACCTCCATTGCATCTATATAATGAAAGATATGCCTTGTTCTTTACTGTTGATCGATTGTCTGGACAGATGTCTGTCATACGTTTTCAACTGCTGGTTAGCTGATTGTTTTTGCAGATTTAGTGAATCTTGTCAACTAGAGTTTCGTAGCCTGGTTCATTAAGATTCATTGAGCATTTCTAGTGATGTGATTCATTATGTTGTACTGTATCGAATTGTTTATGTACTATCATATTGTTGTTAGTATATGATCTGCTATGATCTACTATACCTATGAATATACTCTATGATTACTAAGAGATGACCTTATATTCATAATTGATTATCTTTGCTATGCGTTTTGGTAGCGGATGTTAAGAAGTTGAGGTCGTGGTTGTTACTTTGGGATTCACCAGGTTACACCATCGTTTGTGGTATGTGGTTAGGGGAGTAGTTACCCCGAGTACCATAGTTATAGGTTTTGAGCGTGAGTTGCTTTAGAAAGTTGTTCTCTTTCTTGATTTCTGAATTTGACAAATTCTTGTCCGATGGTGGCTGATGAATTTCTCTTGGGTTCATGGTTCATGGTAGTTGATGAGTTTCAATGGGTCTTTAATAGTTCTCTGAAACAATTATTGTTTTTTGACTGTTGAGTTGCTTTTTATTACTAGTGATTTTCGTCAATTGGCAATATTGATATTTTCATGGTTGTTCCTTCCTTCTCATTGAAAAAGAGCGACTCATTTACTCGTTTGATGGTCTGGATAATGCGAGTTTTCTGTTGCAACTTCGTTAACATGAGAGTTTTGGCTCCATGTATTTCTTTTGAATCATTCCGCGTGATGAAATTTAACGCAGCTCTTTTCTGAAGAATAATGTTAAAACCCTTTTGTGGTGCCTTGTGGTGATTAAGTCAAAGATTGTAATCAAACAAAATGGTTGGCTACGAGTTTCTATTGGTCCCTATTTGTTTTTTAAAACAATTCTTGTCTTTTTTGATCGCCGTGTCTCTTTGCTACTTGTAAACGTTACTATTGACAAGATCTTTCTTTAATGATAGTCCTATCTTTCTTGTTGGTAAAAGTGAATTAGTTATCCGTCTGGTATTCTGGAGAATGGGAACTATGTTTTACAAACTTCATTGAAGAAAGTTTTGACTCTGCTCATTTCTTTTGAAGTAGTTGGAGTTTAGAACCTCCCTTTGAAAAAAGAAAAGTGTTGAAACCCCTTTGTAAGGTTTTGTGGTGTTATGTGAGGGTAATGTTGATTCTTTTATAGAGAAAGAAATTTGATTGTCTTTTGTGATATTTCTAAACTGATCAAATTCCAAGTTTTGTGTTCATGATCTTTTAGGGGTTCAAGCTTTATGGGATAAACGAAGTTTGTCGAGTAAAGCGATATGTTGTAAAGTTATAATAATTCTTGAGTGATGTGAATGCTTTGATCTCGAATTCTCGTTTGTTCTTATTTCTTAAAGTATGATATTATCTTCTTGTGATGCCTATACTTTCAACTGTGGACTCCACTTATGCGCTATGAGTTCATTGCTTAATTGGTTTTCCCCTTGGTCCTGTGTTCATTGCTTGTGGTAAATGATTTTTTTTGTTGGTGAAAATCGTTTCCATTTCCCACTTCTTTTAAGAAAGAATCAACTCATTCTTTTCACGTGGGTCTTTCGAAGTGTTTTCTAAATGTTGTTGTGAAATTGATGTTAATACTTGTAATAATTCGATCGCCTTTGGTGGTATCGTTCAAATGAGAATAGTTCAAGTTTAGCTTTCGTGGTATTTTGGAGCTCATGAATCATCTGGTAGCTGAAATTATTTTGAATAAATTGAGGTATTGGAATGTCCTGTTGTTTCTTAAGGGGTTCGTGTGAATTTAATTGTAACATCCCAATTTTCATAGCTTTAAAAAAATCCTTTGATTAGTTAGTAGGAAGAAAATTCACCATTTGGATTTATTTGAATTAAATTTGAAAGCTTAAATATGGACCTTGTGTAACAAAACAATTTAATATGAATAATTCCAACATGAAAAATAGTCAAGACTATTTTATTTGGATTCTATGAGCTTGGTTATATTTCCTAGAATTTTCCGGAATTTTTCCAAGTTCATTTGCTATTTTCCATTGCTTATTTGATTTTCTGGTTTTTCTTAAAAGAAAAGCTATTTTAAATCTCAAATAGTGTTTGGGCGAATTCCCTCGGCCCGATCCTGTTCATCTCACCGATCCTTCTGGGGTCGTCCGATCGATTTGGGCGCTTGATCTCGCCAGCCGCGCGCTCGCCCTCCCGTCTCACCGCCAGGTGGGCCCCACCGCTTCGTCCTCGCTGCGTTCTTCTCTCCATGGACGCGCTACAAGAATCGCCATGGGCGGTCAACGCCGAAGCCAGACGCGGGCGCCTCCAACCTCCCGTTCCTCCGCGTGTGCGCGCACGACTCGCGCCCCGCCGCCACGAACCCCACCCCTTCTTTCCTTCTTCTCCGCGGTATGCGCGGCCGCAACCGCCGCCCACGACCTCCACGCCGCCACGCCGCTCGGACCTCCGGGCCCTATAAAGGACCGGCGCCCTCGCGTCACCCATCCCAAAGCCGCCACCCACTCTCTCTCTCGCCTCATGCTCGCCGGAATCGAGAATCCCCGCCGCACACCGAAGGCCGGAGCTTCGATTCGCCGCCTCCGCCGCCCGCGTCGTCGCCGCCGCCACCGTAGGATTCGCCATGACGCCGCTGGCCGTTGCTCGCCTCGCCTTGGCGGAGGACCCTCGGGCGCCATTTCGCCGTCAACCGCAACTTCGCCCGCTTTTTCTCGCCGCCGCCACCACTGTCGTCTTCTCTCACCGGTGAGCACACCCCTAGGTTCGCATGGGCGCCCTCCACCGGGTACCACCCACTCACCGGAGAGTCATTGTCACGACCCTTGGTTCCGTCTTGCGCCGCCGCCGCCGCCCACGCACCCTCCACCTCACCGTTTTCGCCTCCGTGGCGCATGCGTGGCAGCCACGTAGGCGCCGTGTCGGCGCCGCACGCGCGCACGTGCGCGCCACGCCAAAGACCGATTCAAATCGAGAGGCTCGGTGGACTTGGTCCACGCGTGGTAGGGTCACCGACATCGCGGGTCCCACATGTCGCTTAATTCTTTAATTCTTTTAATTCTGGAAAATCCTTCACGACGTCATGCTTGCGCAATAATCTGATTTTTCTATTGAGAAATAATTCGAATTCCATAAATCCTATTTTTAGGGTTTTCTTTTGATTCAAACTTTGAAACCTTATAACTTTTGCATCCTAGCTCCAAATCCATCCATTCAAATTTCTAAATTTGTATAAAATCAAGATCTATCTATTGGAGATTTTTAATTAATTTTATCAGAGTTATTTGCTTCTGTTATTTATTTATTCTTGTTATTTGCTTCATTCTGAGTAGACTTGACGATACTTACGGAGGTTTGAGGAAGAAGGAGCTTTCCAAGACCAAGACCAAGACTGAACCTATTCCAAGGCAAGCTATACCCTTGACCATTTTGCTTCCAGCTTTATAAAAGTATTTTAAATTCAAATTTATGCATCTTAATTCAAGTATTTATTTAAAAGCTTTTGGGTGCGATGAGTTAATCCCAAATTGTTATGCCATCCTTATTAATTGCTATGTCCTGATTCCTTGTCACCTTAGTTGGTAAATATTGTAGCACCAACGTGGGTTGGTTAGTTGCGTATTAGATTGCTTAGCCATGCCACGAATCACTTGTCATGTATATTCTTTGTTATAAATTGACTAAGTGAATATGAAACTGTGTGAACAAACCGTGTGTACTATGTGTCTTTGTGGCATATGTTGCACTTAAATCAACCAGGTGGTAAATGGATTTGGGTGAGGCAAGGGGTGGATACTGTGTGAAAGGGTGGATTGTGTGAATAATATTAATCTGTGTGTCTATGTGGTTTGGTTAGCTGGAAGTCTTGCCTTGGTCAATTAAGGACCTCACCATGTGCGTCATTGAACCGAGCTTCTGTCACGACCACATGCCTGCTTTTGAGACAGGCCTAGCGTAGTAAGATAAGGTATCCAAATGCTTGGTTATGCTTAGTGTTAGCTACACTAAGTGTATCTTGTGGGTAAAGTGTACAAACCTCTGCAGAGTGTAACGTAATCTATTCGAATAGCGCGTCATGGTCATGGACAATGCTCGGGGATTTCACACTAGGGGTAGATGTTTTCATAAAACTGTGTGGGAAGGGAGCTATGTGATTAAATCATCTAGCTGTGTGTGTCTTTGTGAAATAACTTGTTAAGCTTATTATTGTCTATTGGTTTTACTTGTTTTAAATCTATTAATTGTATTCAATTGCAAAGGTTGCATTTATGCAAAAGAGCCATAAAATGCCTTCCCTTGTAAAAAGCCAGCATATATACATTTTGCATCTATGTGGTGTGGCTTGCGAGTACGGTGTGTACTCACGCTTGTTTTGACGAATCAAGCAGTGGAGGAGTCTTCACCAGCATTCGAGGACGAGTACATCGAAGGTGCTTAATCGTGAGGTCTTGATCCCAGTCGGTTGCCTGCGGTGAATCGATGGGGTGCCACTACCTTTTTTCGCTTCACCGTTGTTTATTTTCTCTGTTAGCCTGCGTGGCTCAGTAATTGTAACTTGACCTTAAGGTCAAAACCATTATTTATTAATCAAAGTTATTCGTTTATGTTACTATTCGCTTGTATGGATCGATTTCCATCTTTGTTAACACTGTGTGCACTAAGCGTGATCTGGGCTAGTGCATTAAACCTGAGGGTCCCTGAATCGTAATTTTGGGTCCCGACAAAAGTGGTATCGAGCCATACCGATCGTAGTCTAGACCTTAGTTAGATTGGCCGTTCGAGTGTTCAAATTATTTTCTAAAAGAAAATTTAACTTGCAAGACTAAATGAATTGCTTAACTCCTCTTATATCTCTCTTGACTCATCTATTGCTATAATTTCTTTACTCTCCCATTGCTTTAACATGGTTCTTACCTCATCTGCCTTGACAGATGCCTTACCTTCGACCTTCTGAGATCGCAACGGAGGACTTGCCGCAGAGTCAGGAAGCCGCTGCGCACACTTGAGGCTTGGATCGCCCGATGTACCATGGAAGTGAATACATGGTCAGCGGACGGATCGTGGTATAGTCTGCCGCTGACAATCCACGCCAGAGGAACACTAGAGGCACCACCTTTGTACATCTCGATCGGAGGATCACCTTCACGCAAGGAATCCAGAGTCGCCACGACCGCCATGCTCCGAGTCCGCCACATTTACGCCAAGAGTCGCCACACACCGCCTTCCGCTATCATCCCGTGAGCCGCCGGGGAGATGTTCGCGCGCTTTCCGTCTACAAGCGGAGAAGGCCATGCCACGATGGTGCATCTTGCACGTTCCACCGCCAGAGGAGTCGCCGGAGATGGCCGCCACCGAGCCGAGGTGCGCCTATCGAGCCCGGGAGGAAGCCGAGGAAAGGATCGCCGCCCTAGAGCAAGCTCTCTACGGTCGACATGAGCTCGAAGATGATCAAAAGGAAGATCCTAAGAGCCGAAGAAGCCGAGGAAGACCGGAGGAGATTCTAGAGGATCCAGATGGAGGTTGCACAACCGGAGGAGCCAATCAGACTGCACCCAAAGACGCATGCTCCCGCCGCACCAGGTCCGGGGTATCGTAACCGATTCGCGAGGATGCCACTCACTTGAGTCTACACCAGCGGGGCGTCGCCGTGGCTTTGGAGGCTTTCTCGAGTAGTTTGTCTAAGTTCCAGTTTAGTCAGGCTTAGCCAGTTTCCTTTTCGAGTCGCCCTTTAGGCGGTAGCTTGTGTGCTTAGGTTCGCTTCATTTTCTTGTGTGCAAGTATGAGTACGCAAAGGCCCTTAGGCATTTGTTGCGACCATGCTATTAAGCTATTAATGAAGATTATTTCATTCGAAGTTTCTTGAGCTGTGTTTGTTGGGTTTAATCTATCCCCTGTCTAGTTCTTAACTCACCTTGTGCTCCCTACCTTATCTAACCCATGGAACCTCACCAGATGGTTCAGACTCGCCATCTGCGCAAAGTGGAGCCGAGCCCAAGGATCAAGGGCAATGAGCAAACCCCTACGGGAGCAGTACCACCCCAAGCACCTCCTATTGACTTACAGAACTTTGGAGCCTTCATGGCAGCACAGACGCAGATGATGTACACCATGATGAACCAGATGCAGGCCATGAACAACAACAACAACAACCACAACCATCATCATGGAGGAGCCCGGTTGCTCATGGTCATCAGGGACCATCCAAATTGGCCGAATTCATGAGGACCCGTCCGCCAACTTTCTCCGGACATGTCTCGCCAGTAGAAGCTGATGATTGGCTTCGCGTGATTGAGAGGAAGCTGTTGATCACCCAATGCAGCGATCATGAGAAGGTTTTGTATGCCACCCATCAGATGGAGGGCATAGCTGCTGAGTGGTGGGAAAACTTCTGCGCAGCGCATGGAGCACCGCAGAATATCACCTGGGAAGAATTCTCCGACTTTTCGCGAAGATCATGTACCTGAAGGCATTATGGATTTGAAGAAGGACGAGTTCCGCGCTCTCAAGCAAGGGGGTATGTCAGTGACTGACTACCTGAACAAGTTTTCTCAGCTAGCTCGCTACGCTCCAGAAGACGTCGCTACTGACAGGTCTCGCCAGAGTCGATTCTTGAAGGGTCTGAACTCAGGACTACAAGTCAATCTGCTTGCCCACACCTTCCCAGATTTCCAGGAGTTGATTAACAAGGCGTTGGTTATGGAGGACAAACGCAAGGAGCTGGAGGATCACCGCAAGCGTAGGATGATTCAGCAGGGAAGCCACCAGCCACAACAGCAGAGGGCAAGGATAGTGCCACAGCAGTTTAATCGTTTCCCACCACAGAGTTCTTTCATGACACCTGCACCGCCTTCAGCACCTCACCCTTTTGTTTAGAATTCTCGTAACCCTACACCAGTCAACCCCACCCCAGGAAACAACAATCGACAGAATGAACCAAGAGTGTGTTACCATTGCCGTCAGCCAGGGCATTTCGCAAATCAGTGTCCTCAAAAGGGAACTATCACTCCAGTTCGCTTCAACCTTGGAGCAACACCTGCCAAGACCCCAGTGCAGAACAACCAAGGAGTTTCTCAGGGAGCCAGTCAACCAGGAGGAACGCCTCAGTCAGTGGTCAGAGGTCGTGTTAATCACGTCACTTTGGAAGGAGCCCAGGAAGCACCAGAAGTTGTACTGGGTAAGTTCCTAGTAAATTCAGTACCTGCTTCCGTTCTGTTTGATTCTGGAGCTTCGCATTCGTTTGTTTCTGGAGTTTTTGCAACCAAGAATAAATTGGAAGTTATGCACCTTAAGCGTACTCTGTCGGTCCAGTCACCTGGAGCAGAGCTAAGTTCTAATATGGGTTGTTTAGGGGCTAAGTTACTCATAGCTGGAGTTGAGTTTCTAGCTAACCTGGTTGTTCTAGACACCCAAACCATAGATGTCATCCTTGGCATGGATTGGTTAACCAAGCACAAAGTCGTGCTAGATTGTGGCAAGAAGAGCCGTTATAATCGAGGATACCAAAGGAAACAAAGTGGAGTTCCTATCTACCTCGGTGCGTAATGGACATCCGCTAGTCAATAGCCCAAGACCGTCGTGTTGAAAGATGTGCGGTCGTCAAAGAGTATCCGATGTGTTTCGGAAGAGTTACCGGAATGCCACCGGATCGTGACATCGAGTTTGTCATTGATCTAGTGCGAGAACAAAGACCACTCTCGAAGAGACCTTATCGGATGCCACCGATGAGCTAGTAGAAATGAAGAAGCAAGTAGAAGAACTTTTGGAGAAAGGTTTTGTGAGGCCTAGTTAAATGCGCCATGGGGAGCGCCCGGTCTTGTTCGTCAAAAGAAGGATGGAAGCATGAGAATGTGCATCGACTACGGTCTCTCAATGAAGTCACTATTAAGAATAAGTATCCATTGCCCCGGATAGATGATCTGCTTGATCAAATGAAAGGAGCCGAGTGTTCTCGAAGATCGACCGCGATCGAAGTTACCATCGATTGAAGATCATCCCAAGGATATACCTAAGACCGCTTTCTCAGCAGCACGGACATTATGAGTTCCTAGTCATGTCCTTTGGTCCGACCAATGCCCTACCTATTTCATGAACATGATGAATAAGGTATTCATGGAGTATCTGGACAAGTTTGTAGTTGTATTCATCGATGATATTTTGGTCTACTCAAAGTCGGAAGAACAACATGCCGAACATTTGAGATTAATTTTAGAGAAGCTCGAGAGCGCATCGGTTGTATGCTAAGTTTAGCAAGTGTGATTTACGGAAAAGGAAGTGGATTTTCTTGGTCATGTGATGGCAATTGCAGGAGTAGCCGTTGACCCCATAAAGTTAAAGCGATATTACATTGGGAACGACCCAAGACTCACTCTCGATTCGCGCTTGGGATTGGTGGATACTATCGCCGTTTCATTGAAGGATTCTCATCAATTGCTAAACCTCTTACGCAATTGTTGAAGAAAGAGAAAAGTTTACTCGACTGACTTGTGAAGAAAGTTTTCAAGAATTGAAGAAATGTTTGACTTGACCCATTATCGATTTTGCGGATATTCGCAATGATTTCGATATCTATTGCGATGCTTCGTCAAGGATTAGGATGTGTCCCGATGCAAGAAGGAAGAGTCGCCGCTTATCGTCAAAGCGATTAAGGCCGCATGAAGAGAACTATCCCACCCATGATATGGAATTAGGCTGCGATAGTGCATGCCTTGAAGATTTGGCGTCATTACCTCACCGAATCGTCATGCGAGGTATATCTGAGATCATAAGAGCTTGAAATATATTTTCACTCGATCGGATCTGAATATGAGGCGAGAAGATGGCTAGAATTGATAAAGGATTATAACCTTGGAATCCATTACCATCTGGTAAAGCCAATATCGTTCTGCAGCGCTTTGAGCCGTAAGAGCCACCGCAATGCCTTGGAAGTGAAAGAGCTTTGTTCGTAACTTCAAGAGGAATTCCGTGAAAGCTAGAAGTAGTATCTAAAGGATTCATGGTAAATCGAAGTGCAATCTACTTTGGAGAAGAAGATTCGCAAGCTCACCAGAAGGACTCGAGTTCTCCGACATCAAGAAGAAGATGATGAAGGAAGTTCAAGGACTTCACGGTGGATGATCAAGACATCTTGTGGATCAATGGACGATCTGCGTCCCGGATATTGATGGATTGAGGCGGCTAATTTTGAAGGAGGCCCATGACTCAAAATATTCGATTCACCCCGTAGTACTAAGATGTACCAGATGTTAAGAATAAGTTTTGGTGGCCAAATCTGCGAAAGTCGCAGAGTTCGTTGCCTTGTGCGACGTGTGTCAAAAAGTTAAAGCGAGCATCGAGGGCCAGCAGTCTCATTGCAACCTTTGAAGATTCCGAATGGAAGTGGGAAGAAATCGGAATGGATTTCATTCTCGGGTTACCCAAGACTCAATCAGGTTACGATTCGATTTGGGTAATAGTGGATCGTCTGACTAAAGTTGCCCATTTCTTACCAGTCAAAACCACTTACTCAGGAGATCGTCTGGCAGAGCTGTACATGTCGAAAATTGTCAGTTTGCATGGTGTGCCTAAGAAGATAGTGTCAGATCGAGGATCTCAGTTCACCTCCCGATTTTGGCAGAGTTTGCATGAAGCCTTAGGGACTCACCTGAATTTCAGTACTGCGTATCATCCCCAAACAGATGGGCAAACTGAAAGGGTTAATCAGATATTGGAGGATATGTTGAGAGCACATGTATTGCAAATGCTACTCGTTGGGATAAGAGTTTACCATATGCAGAATTCTCGTACAACAACAGTTATCAAGCCAGTCTACAAATGTCACCATTTGAAGCCTTGTATGGTCGTGCCTGTAGAACCCCGTTGAACTGGTCAGAAACCGCTGAACGCACAGTCTTTGGTCCGGATATTATTCAAGAAGCAGAAGAGCAAGTGTCCATGATCAGAGAGAGATTAAAGATAGCTCAGTCGAGGCAGAAGAGTTATGCCGACAATCGTCGTCGTGATCTCAGTTTTGAGTCAGAAGATTTTGTGTATCTTCGAGTTACGCCCCTCAGAGGTGTGAAAAGGTTCCACGCCAAAGGGAAACTTGCCCCTCGGTATGTTGGTCCGTTCAAGATTGTGGAACGCCGTGGAGAAGTAGCTTATCGCTAGAGAGCGCCACAATCGCTAGCGGAGTACACGATGTCTTTCACGCCTCACGGTGAAGAAGTGTCTTCGTGTGCGGAAGAACAAGCACCGCTTGGATTCGATTGAACTAAAAGAAGACCTCACCTACAAGGAGCAAATGTCAAAATTATGGATGTCGCAGAGCGCCGCACCAGAAGCAAGACCGTTCGTTTCTGCAAAGTCCAGTGGAGTAACCACTCAGAAGGTGAAGCAACGTGGGAGCGTGAAGAAGAGTTGAAAGCCGAGTTCCCTAGCCTTTTCTCCATTAGCTTTGAATATCGGGGCGAGATTCCTTTAAGGGGAAGGTTTGTAACATCCCAATTTTCAGAGCTTTAAAAAAAATCCTTTGATTAGTTAGTAGGAAGAAAATTCACCATTTGGATTTATTTGAATTAAATTTGAAAGCTTAAATATGGACCTTGTGTAACAAAACAATTTAATATGAATAATTCCAACATGAACAATAGTCAAGACTATTTTATTTGGATTCTATGAGCTTGGTTATATTTCCTAGAATTTTCTGGAATTTTTCCAAGTTCATTTGCTCTTTCCATTGCTTATTTGATTTTCTCGGTTTTTCTTAAAAGAAAAGCTATTTTAAATCTCAAATAGTGTTTGGGCGAATTCCTCGGCCCGATCCTGTTCATCTCAAATTCGATCCTTCGGGGCCGTCCGATCGATTTGGGCGCTTGATCTCGCCGCACGCTGCGCCGCCCTCCCGTCTCACTGCCGGGTGGGCCCCACCGCTTTCGTCTCGCCGCGTTCTTCTCCTTGCGACGACGCTGCCGCAAGCGCCGCCATGGCGGTCACGCCGAAGCCAGACGCGGGCGCCTCCAACCTCCCCGTTCCCTCCGCGTGTGCGCGCACGACTCGCGCCCACCGCCGCCACGAACCCCACCCCTTCTTTCCTTCTTCTCCGCGGTATGCGCCTGGCCGCAACCGCCGCCCACGACCTCCACGCCACACGCCGCTCGACCTCCGGGCCCTATAAAGGATGACCCGCGCCCTCGCGTCACCCATCCCAAAGCCGCCACCCACTCCCTCTCTCTCGCCCTGTGCTCGCCGGAATCGAGAATCCCCCGCCGCCGACACCGAAGGCTGGGAGCTTCGATTGCGCCGCCTCCGTCGCCCCCGCGTCGTCGTCGCCGCCACCGTAGGATTCGCCGTGACGCCGCGAAGCTGGTGCTCGCCTCGCCTTCGCCGGAGGACCCTCGGAGCGCCATTTCGCCGTCAACCGCAACTCGCCGCCGCCTTTTTCTCGCCGCCGGCCACCACTGTCGTCTTCTCTCACCGGTGAGCACACCCCTAGGTTCGCACTGGCGCCCTCCACCCGCTGGTACCACCCACCCTCACCGGAGAGTCATTGCTCGCGGGACCCTTGGTTCCGTCGGCGCCACCCACGCCGCCGCCCACGCCACCTCCACTCACCGCTTTCGCCTCGTGGCGCATGCGTGGCGACCACGTGGCGCCGTGTCGGCGCCACGCGCGCGGTGCGCCACGCCAAAGACCGATTCAAATCCGAGGGCTCGGTGGACTTGGTCCACCGTGAGCCGGGTCACTGACATGCGGGTCCCACATGTTAGTTAATTCTTTAATTCTTTTAATTCCTGGAAAATCCTTCGCTGACATCATGCTTGCGCAATAATCCGATTTTTCTGTTGAGAAATAATTCGAATTCCAAAAATCCTATTTTTAGGTTTTTCTTTTGATTCAAACTTTGAAACCTTATAACTTTTGCATCCTAGCTCCAAATCCATCCATTCAAATTTCTAAATTTGTATAAAATCAAGATCTATCTATTGGAGATTTTTAATTATTTTTATCAGAGTTATTTGCTTCTGTTATTTATTTATTCTTGTTGTTTGCTTCGTTACGAGTAGACTTCGACCATACTTCTGGGAGGTTTGAGGAAGAAGGAGCTTTCCAAGACCAAGACCAAAGACTTTGAACCTATTCCAAGGCAAGCTATACCCTTGACCATTTTGCTTCCAGTTTTATAAAAGTATTTTAAATTCAAATTTATGCATCTTAATTCAAGTATTTATTTAAAAGCTTTTGGGTGCGATGAGTTAATCCCAAATTGTTATGCCATCCTTGTTAATTGCTATGTCCTGATTCCTTGTCACCTTAGTTGGTATTTAGTTGGTAAATATTGTAGCACCAACGTGGGTTGGTTAGTTGCGTATTAGATTGCTTAGCCATGCCACGAATCACTTGTCATGTATACTGCTGTTATAAATTGACTAAGTGAATATGAAACTGTGTGAACAAACTGTGTGTACTATGTGTCTTTGTGGCATATGTTGCACTTAAATCAACCAGGGTGGTAAATGGATTTGGGTGAGGCAAGGGTGGATCTTGTGTGAAAGGGTGGATATGTGAATAATATTAATCTGTGTGTCTATGTGGTTTGGTTAGCTGGAAGTCTTGCCTTGGTCAATTAAGGACCTCACCATGTGCGTCATTGAACTGAGCTTCCTGTACGACCACATGCCTGTTTTGAGACGGGCCTAGCGTAGTAAGATAAGGTATCTGAAATGCTTGGTTATGCTTAGTGTTAGCTACACTAAGTGTATCTTGTGGGTAAAGTGTACAAACCTCTGCAGAGTGTAACGTAATCTATTCGAATAGCGCGTCATGGCCATGGACAATGCTCGGGATTTCACACTAGGGGTAGATGTTTTCATAAAACTGTGTGGGAAGGGAGCTATGTGATTAAATCATCTAGCTATGTGAATAACCTGTTAGGCTGTGTGTGTCTTTGTGAAATAACTTGTTAAGCTTATTATTGTCTATTGGTTTTACCTGTTTTAAATCTATTAATTGTATTCAATTGCAAAGGTTGCATTTATGCAAAAGAGCCATAAAATGCCTTCCCTTGTAAAAAGCCAAAGATATATACATTTTGCATCTCGTGGTGTGGCTTGCAGTGCGGTGTGTACTCACGCTTGTTTTGACGAATCAAGCAGAGGAGGAGTCTTCACCAGCATTCGAGGATGAGTACATCGAAGGTGCTTAATCGTGAGGTCTTGATCCCAGTCGGTTGCCTGTGGTGAATCGATGGGGTGCCACTACCTTTTTCGTTTCATTGTTGTTTATTTTCTCTGTTAGCCTGCGTGGCTCAATGGTTGTAACTTGACCTTAAGGTCAAAACCATTATTTATTAATCAAAGTTATTCGTTTATGTTACTATTCGCTTGTATGGATCGATTTCCATCTTTGTTAACACTGTGTGCACTAGCGTGATCCTGGGCTAGTGCATTAAACACAGAGGGTCCTGAATCGTATTTTTGGGTCCCGACATTTAATCTTAAAGGCTCTTTGGTCTTAGATGACAACGTGAGGTTGCAATCAAAGAAAATTATGTTGGTTCCTGTAAGAGTAGAATAATCTGCTTGCTTTTCGTGAAAACCCGTAAATGAAAATGTTTCGAGTTTGATGGTGATATCATTTGGATCTCATGTTCCTTGTGTAGTTGAACTGTTCTGAGCAAATATGATGTAGTTGAAGTATTCTTGTTCGTTGTGGCAAAGAGTTGTTAGTCAAAAGATTAATTTCAGTATTAAAAAAATAGTGCAATAGGATTATTTGAGAATTTGAGTCAAGTTTGTAACTTGTGGTTATTTGAATCGTTCGTAAATTTTCTGCGCTTTCCGCTCAAGAGACGTCGAGTTTCAATCGCAATGTCTTTTTCTTATCGGCTGTTATTTGATATTCCCTTTTGAGGGATGTGTGCCCTCAACCGTGAACTCAACTTTTGTTTTTCCAAGATCCTCGTTACCAGATTATTTGTTTTGGTTTCATGCTCGCTGTGAGGAGCAACGTTTTCCTGTGTGAGGAAACTTGTGCTTGTTCGCCGGTTTCTTTTGAGAAGGAATCAACAGGTTTATGTTGCAAAGTTTTGCCTAGTATAAATTGGCAACTGTTTGGTAGTTGTTAAGTAGTGGTAGTGGTTAAGTAGTGGTAGTGGTGAGATTTTACTACCGTATTATTGGAGGAGTAGTAGAAGATGAATTGGTTCTGATCTGTACCTCTTGGAGGGAAATTGATTCACACGGAATATTTGGCTTTGAAGTAAATCTGAATAGTGTTACGACTGAGTAGAACCTATGGTATAGTGAAATTTCAGAACTTCAGTTCATGATGAAAGGTCGGGGATTATTGAAGGCATGGAAACCTTGATTAATTTATAGAGTAACACAATTGGATAGTATTGCGAGATGGTACCGAGGGGTGTTTCTGGGCATTGAGCGAGATGGTGTGTAATTTCTGATGATGTGAAGGAGTGAATATGATAGGATTGTGGGAATGTTAGAGATTTAGTCCGATGAATTCATTATCTATTATAAGAGAAATTTGTTGTAGAGATTTTGGAAGTTAAATCTCGGCTTTGCATTTTTATGCTAGATCTTTGGTCACACAATGTTTTTGTGTAGAAAAAGTGGAATAATGGAGTTCCTGAGCAGTGGAAAGATCATTGATATAACCTTTCTGATGTAGTACATGAACGTGCGTACCAAGGATTTTGAGTTGTTGTTCTTGAAAATTTGAGGTAATGTGATTGCGTGGGATCTATTTTGTGGTGCTTTGGGTGCCTTCTATCACATTAATGTTGATTAGTAGGATGAGTTTCCTAGGGTATTCGGTGGATTCAATAGAGCCTCCCCACAATGGTGCGGATGATGAATTTCAGTTTGAGCGTAACTTGAGGATGTTTAATTAAGAGGTTTAAGCTCATGTGATATGCGATGAATTCGAATTCCAAGGTTCGAGAGAAATTTTATTCCTAAAATAGAAACTGAGAAAAAGGATGTTTCCTCGGATAGTAAAGCATTTTCTTGATTCTCGTTTGAGATTTGTGTTGTTGACTGGTGTCTTCCGAAATTTGAGTTGGCGCTGTGTTGGCATGTTTGATTCTTTCCAATTTAGACAAACCAAAAGAAGTATTTGGTTTGGGGCATTCGAGTGATTTCTCCTTTGGCTGTCGTGGTGTTCATTCATAAACTGCCTATTTGAAAAAATGGATTTGTTTTCGTGATAAATTGTCAAATTTGGAATTTAACCCTTTTGGGTGGAGAGTTAATATTACGTGGATGCGATGAGGACTCTCTATTTTCAGTTGGATTCTTTTTTGCGGGCCAGTGGTTTAAGAACCAGTTTTGTTGTGCATTGTGGTTTAAAGAAGGCGTCCCTTGTTAGATAAAGAGTTCGATTTTGAGCATGTTGGGTGCTTTCGTACCAAAAGGGAAGGTGGCCCAGGTACACTCGTTCGTTTCCGACAGTTGTAGAAATTAGGGAGTTGGCATGTCGCTTTGACCGCCTCGGGTACATACGTGAAGTAAGCAACGTCTAGTGTGTTCTGGTGCTGAGTGAGCAGCTGCGCCATTCAAAGTTTGAGATTTAGTTAAAAATGTTGACCATCGAGTAAGGTCTTACCTTCGATTCTCTTCTGATGAGTGTACCTAGAAAGTTCAAGTTGAGTGTTAGGTCAGACGTCGCTTTACGTCTTTGTGTTATGGTTTCTCTAGTCCGAGAGAAAGGCCACTTGGGAGCTAGAGTCTGCATGCTTGAAGCAGTATCCAGATCTGGTTGCTTATGGTACGTGTTAAATTCGTTGATTCCAATTCCATGGCAATTCATTCTTGTGTTCTTTTCGTTGGTAACAATTCAGGGTCGAATTCTGTTAAGGGGGGTAGAATGTAATATCCCAAAAGTGAATCGGCTTTTCAGAAGAAGTCCCGGGAGAGAGAGCGGAACAAAAATCTTAAATTATTCTCTCAACGGGGGGGGGGGGGGGGGGGGTTAGCGAACTTCCAGCAATCTGGGCCTGGGCCGTAGCCCGGGAGGGGCCCATGAGGGGGGCCGGCCAAGAGGGGGGTTTCCTTCCCCCCAAACCCTAGCCTCTCCTCTCTCTCCCCACTCCCCTCCCCTTGAGCCGCCACCCCCTATCCCCAAACCAGCACCTCCCCTACCCTTGGCGCCTCCCCTCCCCCTTGGTGCTGGCCTTCGACGATCCCCGGCGCTGCCCCAAGGTCTCCCCCGAAGCCGATCTCTCCTCTGTCACCGCCAGACGTTCGTCTTCCTCGCCTTGGCCGGCCTTTTAAGGGAGGAGAGGGAGGTTCTTTGATAGGTCGATCCACGTCATTCTTGAGGTTCTACAAGTGTAACAATGGCCTCCCATCGCTGTTTGATTCATAAGAGATGAGAATTCGATTCGATTAGTTGGATCGTTTTGCCTCTGTTGTTAGATCCAATCTGTACAGTAGGTTGTGTGTCCAGTTTTGGCATCTTAGAAGCAAAATCTGATATTTTTGTCTCCTAGAGTTTTGTAGCCCTGGTTTTTATCTTTCCATAGCCACCAAGATCACGAGATTCTGCCTTACGGTTTAGGAGATATGAAGTTTTCCTTGCGTTCTGTTTTGTCTGTCTGACGAGAAGGAACTGTCTGTTTATTCCTCAAGTTTGACCTTGTTAATGTAAGATTCAGGACCTCCACCCATTTAGGTTATTGTAGCATTTTTAATAATTTTTCTAGATTGATAAAGAACACCTCCATTGCATCTATATAATGAAAGATATGCCTTGTTCTTTCTCTGATCGATTATGCGGACGGATGTACATCATACGTTTTCAATCTATTTGATTAGTTGATTGTTTTTGCAGATTTAGTGAATCTTGTCAACTAGAGTTTCGTAGCCTGGTTCGTTAAGATTCATTGAGCACTGATTTCACGTCATTTCAGTTACATATTTTTAATTATAATTTTTCTCGTACTGCTGCCTAGTAGGGTTGTTAGGTGGCTGAATAGTTTAATTGTCAGTTTGAACCCGTTGATTGTGTTGGATAGTTAGATGGTAATGGTAGGACACCTGTAGCTATGTCATACCTTGTATCCTTATTCGGAATACATATTTGTGTAGGTAGTGAGGCGGTGAGTGGAGGAGCACCTTCGTTGCCTCCTAGCACGTCACAACGCGGAAGGCAAGTACAATGTGTTAAGACATGATAATTTCTGTTGAATGTTGTTGATGCGATGTTACTTCTATGATCCCTGTTCATACCTCATGTTTTACAGTTGAATGTTTTGATGCGATGTTATTTCTATGATCCATGATTCAAACTTTATGATATTTATTCGTTCTCAGTTGATAATCCATGTGAATGAAGAGGTGACACTCATTGCATATATTCATTCCATTCTTGCATTGTTCGTGTTCCGTCCACGGGAGTGGAATTGTTAAGACCCATCAATTCCAGTATGGGCACGTAAGACCCATAATTCCAATGTGGGCAATTTCGGACACCCGTATGAAACGTTCTTCATACGGTGATTGGATCCCCGGAATTTGTTAAGTACGGGTTTAAGTGAGCACCGACGGGTGTGTCACTCGCTATACCGGTATGAGCATGTGTTCAGTCCTTTCCTTTCAACGCATCCATTCATTCCATTCATACTCATAAGTGTTCAGAGATAAGTTCAGATTTCGTATTGAGATAGACTTGTTCGTAACCTTATATGTTCAATTGTTTACTGTACTTGCTAAGTTTCGACTCATTCTTGTTTTCTGTATTTATTTAGGTGATCGTTGATGATGACTCTGTTGGAAGGGAGTAGACCAGCACGTTTCACACAGTTCACTATAATTTACTCTCATTAGTAATATCGATTTGTCTTTCATTTGTTCACCGATGAACTGTAATAAATAAATTTACTATTGCATGATATTTCTATTCCTGTTAGATTTTCTTGTTAAATGATGCTAGTGGTTCACTTCAATTATTTCTTGATTATGTTTGATGAATTCAGTTTTTATTCCTGCCATACTACAATTAAAGTTGGTTCCTATATGTACTTAGACGAGTTTCAGTTTAAATTCTTTCGCAAATTGTGTTGTACGTTAGTTCATTAGGTAACATCTTGGCTTCCGAATAACTAGGGTATTACAGAAGGAAGGAGAAGGAGAAGGAAGGTGGGAAAGTTAGGGTTTCGTGATACGACTCCGATCGTCATATGATTTTGTGGGGTAACGATATGAAAATCCTTGTCATGATCTTATATTGATGTTTAATCGAAAGTTAGAGTAGATTGATCACGAGAGATCTGAGCGTTTCTCATGTGTGTGGTTCCAAGCTGTGAAAGTTAATTATCTATGCATTTATATTGTTATAATCGTTGAAAGTTGACATGTTGTGGGGTTTTATGCCTTACATTGCTTGCTGGAATTATTGGTAATGGTTTAAATTGTTAATGATAATGATTTAGACGTCATTCTGGGTTCAATATTAGGTTGATGTGTTACAGCCACACCTTGTGCAACTCCGGTGTTGGTGCACCCATATCCGCGTTGTTGTACCGTCGCTGTTGACGCCGATAAATGTAGAGAGACCGAGGGGAGAGAAGAAGTCGGCGGCGGGGAGGTTGCATCGCGACTCGGGAGTCGGGAGAGGAGTCACGGCTTGCGACGCTGCTCGATTCCAAGCAATTGACGTGAGGAGAGGAGGGAATTGGAGTTAGTTGTGGCCTGACTACTCGAATTGAGGGTGGAATCGATGATTTCAATTCCTGTGGCAGCCAAACACCTCCACAACTGGAATCTGATACCAATTCCGTTATTCTGTCCTCAATTATTAACAGTCAAACGGGGTGTTATTGTTTTTTCCTCCCTCTAGTATGATTTAGATGACGTTGTTTTAATTCCTTGCATACAAATCAAGATGGGGATGAATACCTTTTTACATTGTCCCGATTATTATTACCAACAAGGAATTAACTATGGATTATTTTGTGGAAAATGTTGACTCGAAAAAGGAAAAGCAACAGTTTTTAGAGAAATTTTACTATGCATTCTAATAGTAGTATACCGTGATAGTATAAATCAAATCTGATCATTGATTTATTAAAGGTATAATAGACTTTTCTTTGTATTTATAATTTTCTCGTGAGGGTTCCGTTGATTTCTCCAACTAGGATTGAATATATTACTCTTGTGTCATGTGATTCACACATGAGTAATTGCAATCTTATATCGGTTGAGATTCTACTATTCATACTATCAGGTATAGTATAACTTAATCGTAACTAATTTGAGTCATTTGATTAAAAAAATGAACTACTCATATTAATTTGAGTATACAGTAAAAGAGTTTTTTTTAAAAAATTCAAAGCCAACTTAGAAAAACGGCATCTATTTTGTACCAAAGTTAGTAGAGGTTATTGCATTAATATTTTCCTATTTGGATTGAAACGAGTAGTAGTAATTAGGAGCTTTGGATCATGCAAAATCGAAGTGAGAACAAGTTAATAGGCCTGCCATACTGGCATGTGGGTGTCAAAAAGAGATTGGTCATTGGTGTCAGGGAGGCAGAGATTGTGGTGCCGCAGGAAGTCGCTCACTCGATTAAACATTTTCCATTGCATGCAGTCGTGCAGCCGTGCAGCCGTGCAGTGCAGGAGGGGAAAGAAAAGGCCTCCTTTTTTTTTTTACCAGCTGTAAGGCTGCCAGGGCGAGGTAACACCTGCATGGCCGCCCACAGCTGGGTCCGTAAAATAAAGCCAGAGGAGAGGATTCGGATTTATCTGAACTAGTCCATATAATCAGTAATTAGTTCACACCGTAAAACATCGATGAAATATCATCAATTCAACGATTTAACTAAAAAGGTAGAAAAATAGTAAATAATAATAATATCTGAACCTTATGGTCAACGTTTACTTAATATGCCACGCAAAGCTTAAGACACAAATTAAACTTTTACAGTGGAAAAGAAACTTGGGGAGGCCATTCAACATGCCCGCAGAAAATTAAGTGGAGAACGCATCCTAATTCGCAAAGCCTTCAAATAACTCCTCTTCGTAGAACTCTTGGGAAATCTAATCTTCTTCAATCGGGTAGCAAAGTTAAAAGCCGTGAGTTCTATGGTAGGGGACAATATGCAATTAATATTCATGCAAGGCCTGATCAAAGGAATAGTTCTATGGTTCTTTTTGCAGAAAGCAAGTATTGACAATAAATATAGTAAGAAGATTGCAGAGCGTAATTTAAAAGACAATAAATAAATAAGTAAATAATTTATTTAAAACAACCAGTGAATTTTTCATTCACTTCTCAACCAAACCACCAAGTGAACAACCCATCGACCAAGCGAACATCGTATTCACCAAGTGAACTTTCCATTCACCTTTCGATAAATTTTTATAAAAACTCTACCTCTCGTGTGAAATTCTCAAGTATTGTTCATAGTCGGGGACACAACTGTTTAAATAGCTTTAACTCTCTGAGATGTTGTTCAACTTTACCCATAAGAGATAAATCAACTTATAATGCGGGCCAAGACATGCTTACGTATACGTGCAACTAAGTAACTATCACAAGGCCTTTACAAAGATTCTGTCACATACCCAATTTAATGAATAGAATTATTATGCATCTCATGAGCATACATGGCATTCTTGAAACTTTTGCACAAAGTATTGCATTTGAAAAACTTCAAATCAAAGTTCAACACACAGCTCAAATATGAAGCCCCAAAAGAAAAATGAGTTAATTGCTTATAAAGTTCTCTGGGAAATAATTTATTTAAATACTATAATATTTATCATGAATAAACATAATTTTTCCAAATTTATAGAACTTATTTCACTCTTGGAAAAATTCAAATCCTTTCCTTAATAGCCCTTCGGTTTTGAATTTAAATTAAGCAAATAAATCTTGAACAATGGGTTTTCAAATTTATGTGGCACTAGGTCATCCCAGGAACCCCTGTGACTAATTTCGGAATTTTAGAATTTTATTTGCTATATTTTGTGGCTCGGTCAAAGTAGAATCAATGAAATTCAAATCAGTCAAACCATAGTCCTGTTCCTCGGACTCGAGTCGGACTCCGACTCGAGTCCAACAGTCTTGACTCGGCTTGACTGCATCGCCTAACTGCACCGTGCCCGAACCCGTCTTCGTTGTGTCGCTGCCACGCCGGGCCCACCCGTCAGACCTGTCTTCATCCTCGCGCTAGCGCAGAAGCGCCGAGCCAAGTTGCGGCCGAGCTCTGTCTCGCACGCAGCAACGCCGTGTATCCACCTCCCCATTTGACCACTTGGAGGTTCACCTAGTGATGCCTCCTCCACTCCGTCACTGTCCCGAGGATATTACCCCCTCGCTACACTCTTTCTCCCTCATTCCTCCTCTCGGTAGCTGAGGAGGGAGACGCCCATTCTCGCTCCGCTCTAACGTAAGCTCCCAACCCCTGCGTCCTATCACATCTCTGACTAGTGCCGTTTCTATTTTGGCTAATGCTGAGCCATGGTTTTGCTTGTAGCTCCCGGAACGCCTTCGTGTCTTCCTCGGCTCCAACTCACGTCCAAAGCGCGAACCCGAGACCGCCTCCTTGCAAACATCATCTCCGGTGAGCTTTCTCCTTGTCTTTGCGTGTTAGCTTGTGTCCCTTGGCATAGACTTCATTTCCCCTCAACCCATTTCCATAATGCTTCACAGGAGTCTTGGGAATTTGAAGTTGCTCACTTTCGGCCGAAAACTCTCGCTTTCTTCTCCGACGCCTTTCTGGTGAGGCATTCCCCGATTCTTTGCTTTGACACCATCTTCGTACCACCCTACTACTTATCTGATAGCTTGTTGCCTCTGTCCATCTTCGAGTCTTCTTCTCCACATTGGACCGCAACTGCCGCCGTGGACCTCGTCGTTGATAAGGCGACTCCGGTCATCTCTGAACCTTCCCTAGCTCCAGGTAGAATCCTTAGTCTCAGTAGTAGCTGTGGCACCCGCTTCCTTGGACAATGATGAGCTTTTCATGCTGCTTGCGTTCCGGTCGTAAAACGTCGCCGCTCCTCTCCGGCTAGCCGGAGGTACAGGCCGACTCAACCGTCGTGAGTACCACCTTTAGGTGCACAATTCTATTGTGCACACATCCATGCCCTTGGTTCGCGTCACCGTGGCCGGAATCACTGGTGATACGCCGGCAAGCGTAGGGCGCTTTTGTCGGACAGCCGGCAACACTGTAGCTAGGCAATTAGGGTGCAAATATAGTTCATTAATTGCTAATGATTACTTACGATAGTTAATGAGTGTCTTAAAGAAGTAATGAGTCACCCACTTGTCGGTCCCGTGAACATAAAACGAAGTCAAAGAACGATTTAAAATTTGTGAATGACATGTGGATCCCGCAGACTTAAGTGCACAGTCATGGACCAATGGACCAGTCCGTGGACTCGCAGTCTATGAACTGTGCTATGGACCGTGTCACTAACATGCGGGTCCCACCTGTCAGCGCGGTTTAAATCTGAAATTAATATGAAAATTGTACTGTTCTTTAGGCCCCACCAGTTAGCGGCTGTGGCTAGCGCAACGCTCGGTATAAAAAGTATAAATTGCTTTAGAAATTATGGAAATCATTTATTTACACACTGAAAATAATATTAACTTAAAAAATGCATAACTAATTCATTTTAACTCCAAAAACAGTGAAATCAATTTTGAAATTTTTTATTTTTAGTGAACTTTATTTTTAAAATAGGTTTAAAACATGTCTCTGTAACAGAAAATATAGTTTTGGAAAATAATCCTTAAACTCTATTATTTTGACAATAGAAAAAGCTAATAACTTTTAAAATTCGTAACTAATTCATAAAAACTCCTAAGGAGATGAACCAAGTTACTTTGGTTTTATAATAATATTCTCTATCCATCTATATAATCCTTCTATCCACCACTGCTCTAGAATATATTTTTTTTGCAAAAAAATAGTTTTTGAATGAACAGTAACAAATATGATTTTTTTTTAATTTTCATAAAACTGATTTTCAAACGGTTATAACTTTCTCATCTCAAATTTAAATTTAATAATTTTTTCACCTAAATTCACATAAAATCATCATAGTTTAGTGTGATGATAATTGCTTGCACGTAAATTTTGTTATGTCGATATTTTTGTGATGCGTAGTTAGTTATGTCGTATTCATGAGGTTATCCTTGAATTATTCCAGCACCTTCAAGCTTAAGTTAGGTTGTGTGAAATATATTATATATGGTTGCTTAGCCATGCAAGTCTAGTTGCAGTAGATTGATTGTCGATAATTACCCAACAATTATGGAAGACACAAACTTTATTATCTTTTTTTTATTCCAGATCTTCGTATTTATTTCTCAAGTTAAACTTTGTTATTTCAAAAGTGTTTTGGGTCTGGACAAGTGGTTACTAGTGTGGGTACTGTTATGTACGAGACTCGGATTTGGGTATGGGTACCATTTGGTTAAGTAAGGGGTGATATTTATTGGGTTAAGTCCCAGGTGGTGTGAGGACATTTGTGTTCGATCATCTGTTCATAGGAGCCAATACAATTTTCTATAATGTGCATGGGAGCACTATTTTTCGTTATTTACATTCTATCGGTATCTCCAACACAACTTGCGAGCCCGCTTAGCAAGCGCTATCGGTCGTTTGTACTAAGTTTGGGGTTCATCTCGCAAGAGAGACTCATCTCAATAGGGATTTCTTGCTAAACAATACCAAATCTTGATTTCCCCGGCCGACACACCAAAGGAAGTGTGTTAATTCCGGAGGCTTATGGGTTAGTCGAGTCGTGTGGGTAAAGTAGTACACCTCTCTAGAGATAAATCTATTCTAAAAGTCGTGTCCACGGTTACGGACGATCGTTTGAATTCAGGAGTCATTATTGTTAGACTTTGAATAAAAATTGGCATGGTTACAACTTGGTATTCGGTATGAACGGGTGTTATGCATTTTAGTTTATCAAAGTGAGCTGCCACTTTGGTATTTATTTGTTCAATTTGTTTATCAATGTATCACTTTATTACATGCTTTATTTCTACTTCAAATCTAATTTTGAAATGGCAATTGAAAAACTAGTATCTGTAGGTTAAAAATTGTTGCGTCTTTCGCAAAACTAAAGCCACTAATGTTATTCTTTGATTGACCATTATGCATAACTAATTTTACCTTTGTGTAAAACTTGTGAGTACATTTTGTACTCAACTCGCTTGCTGCAATTACAGGTGAGGATGAACATCCGATCGACCAGTTCGTTAGAGCCAATTACGGCGACGCTAACGAATAGTATTATTCTTTAACTCCCAGTCAGTTGCCTTGGGCTATGGGCACACTGGTGCTGGTCTTTTGTTTATGTTACTATCTTCCACTACCACTTTAAGTGTTTAATTGAATTTGGCCGGTCGGTCCTTTTTTGTAATAGTTGTAGACTAAAACTATTGTTGCATGTCTTTCATTATGTCTATGTATGAATGTTGTATGACTGTGATTCACGTTGATAAGGGGTATGTGCGTGTTGGTCGCTGATCTTGGGAGCCAACCCGAGACGCATACCCACTACTGTGAATTCCATTTTAACTTGTTTGAGTGTTGACTTGGACCATTTGGAATCGGTCATCATGCGATTTTCAGAGGAGCAAGACGCATGATCACTGGGCTCTAGTTTGGTCGGTCTCCTCACTTAATTAGAGTCAAAATGGAATTCATTCATGAGCCAGAGTTATTTTCATAAGACCGGAAGATCCCGGTCTTACGAAATAACTCAGGGGTCCTCAAAGATCCTTCTTAACCCAATTTTGCCTGCTAAAGTTTCAATATTGAATGTCTTCCCAACCAGGTAGGGCCCCCTCTTGTGGCATTGTGAGCATACGTCCATCTCGTATCTCACACCATCAAAATAAAACCGAAATTGAGACATTGCTAATTAGTTAGCTAGGTCCATCCTATACTGGACATGTGGTTTACGATATGTCCCAATTCAATGGCGCAAAATATTAAGTCATTGACAATTACTCAAAGTAGTCTACCTCATCCCAATAAGGTGCCACCCACACCACCTTTCTTGCACGATTGCTCGCTTTGGCGAATTTTTTTGTTCAACCAAAACCAATGACATACCTGCCATGGCACAATAAATTTTAACAACGGTGGCTACCATAATGATTCCATATCTTATTAAGTCAAATTATCATTATTGAACATGTGACCTGAGCCCATCATAACTAAGCGTGACTAAGCATCTCTACAATAACCCATGTTGGTGATACTAATATGCCACACTAGCAAAGACCATCCTACGGTGACAAAGGATTCATGGTATTCAATTTATCAATGGAGGAATAATGACAAATATATGATTATCTATTCCCAAAAGCAGTCCATATAAAAGTAGCATGCAATTTAATATAAAACAAGATACTTTTGAAAATATAGATTTAATATGATCAATGGATTACTACTTTCCTTGGCTTTGCTCAATTACCACACTTTGATCTTCAAAACTTACTCATGCTCCTACCCTTGAAGCAGTCGTCTAAGCGAGAAAATAACAAACAAAACACAATTAAACCCAAAAGAAAATAAATTAAAATAAAAAACCAACTCTAAAAGAAAGAGCTCGATTTTATATGAATTTAGGAACTTGAACGGATTGAGTCGTAGTTCGGACGAAGGAGAATGAACTCTTGGAAGATTTGTCGGAAAAGAAAAAAAAGAGGAAGAAAAGAATATTCTGGAATATCCCTTCACTGAAAAAAAGAAAAGAAAAGACAACGACAAGTGGGCCCACTTATAAGTGAGAGGAGGCAAAGAGAGAGGATGACACGTGGGACCAAGGTGGAAGAGAGAGAAAGAAATAGACAAAGGAGCTAACAATGAGGACCCACATGGAAGAGATAGAAACAAAGATTGAGCAGAGGGAGAACATAGGAGATGATGGGCGACGTTGGCGCACCGTGGCGGTGACGTACGGTAGCGAGGGAGTGGCAGCAGATGACAAAAAATGGAACCCAAAGGTGAGGCGAATCTTTGGGCTGCTGCGGTGCGACGAGAAAAGCAACGGGGGGCGACGGTGATGCCGACAGCGAAAAGAAGCTTCGGGCACACGTCGGCGACGGTGGCTCGATGGAGCCTGGAAGAAATGGAGGGAAGAACTGGCTTGGAGACAATGAGGGGAACACGACGAGTAGCTAGGGGTGGGCGGAGGATGACTAGAGCGGCAACGTGACGACGAACGGAGTCAGAGACGAAGGGTAGCGGCGGCAGCACACCTCGGCAATGGAGAGACCAAAACGGAAGGCGGGGATCGCAAGCGGAGACTTGGGGACACATGGTGACATGATCAGGACGTCAAGGGGACACATCAGCGAGGAGATCAGTGACGGGTGACGCTGCCGGAGTTGGAGGAGATGGTGGTGACACCGACTTGATGAGCTCCTAGGGACGAAGAAGTGAGCACCGGCTAGAACGCGGCGAGGTGAAGTCAGCAGAGGTGACGACATGGACGCAGGTGCAACGATGGCAACAGAACGGGCGATGGAGCACCTCGGCGGCCACGACTTCTGTGGTGGAAATTCGGCGAACACGATGGCGCAACGGGGATGGCGACTTGGGGCTTTGGGAGGAGGACGGCGTGAGGATTTTGACGCGGGCAGTGCACTTATATAGGCATGGGAGGGGAGTATCTGAGTCGGGGACAATGGTCACGTCGTTTTGGACTCGGATTCAAAGCCGTGCGCGAGGAGGAAGAAGGTGGGTGATGTGGCACTGATAGTGTGGTCCACCATCAAAGAGAGGAGGGAGGGGCTGGGCAGGCGCGCGAGAAGGAAAGGGAAAGCGGGCTGGGCCGGCGAGGAAAAGGAAACGGGTTGGGGAGAAAGGATTGGGCCAGAAGGAAAAAGAAATATGGCCCAAAAGAAAATCCAGAAAAGAAAAGGAATTCCGAATTTAGAAAAAGGATTAAAGAAAACCAAGCTCAAGGAAATAGTGAATAAACTCCAAAAATTCCTAGAAAATTGAAGAAATACTATGGAATTCAAGAACCCAAATAAAATGGTTTTGAATTTAATTGAAGTTTAAATTGTTCACATTAAATGGTTTTGATTTCTCAGAATTCAAATTAAGACTTGAGTAAACCAAGAAAAATCAAATGATTATATTTATTTTTAAAGGCTTTAAAAGAACTCCAAATTTGGGATGTTACAATTAACCCACCTCGCTATAATCTTGCCCCACCAAAATAAGTGGTGTAGATATTATGTTTTTCCATCGATTAATGAGAGAATTTCTTATCTATATATGATTAATCTGCACTATTATAATTCGGCCTCGGCGAAATAAGTGGTGTAGATCTTCTTTTTATCTTGATTAATGAGAGAATTTATAGCATTTTTTTTCGATTTAAGGATCTATGTGGAATTTTCTAGACCTCCAAAGCAGCGGAGATACATTGAATATCACCAATTGTTTGTAGACCTATAGATATCAACATTTTGTCCAAATAAAAAATATCAATGTAGTGTTGAGAATGTGATCCACTCGAGTTACGCTCTAGCGGGCTACCATATCCCCCGTGATTCCTTGTTTTTGTTTAAGACTGTCAACTTACATTCTTCATTGTTCAACCTTTGTTCAAGGTTCAAGCCTAATTCCAACTAACTGGAAAAAATTTATCTCGAAATTCTATAACTAGTCGTCTCAAGAAATATTGGAGCTGAAACAATTAACTCAAATCTAATTCCATTGTGTGGATTTATATAAGCAAAATTAATTCATGACATCGTAATTTTGTGCATTTTCGGTAGGACATCACAAAATCATGGTTTTGCTCGATGTCACTGCTAAATGGTGGATATTTGTTATAGGACCCCACATTATTACAATTATAATAATATTGTCCATGCTAGGAGGAGAGAGAATGTACATGGAAGGTCTATTTTGCCCTTTGCCTTGTGGATGTCCGGCTGTTGTAGTGCGTGGACCCTTTGGTTAGAGGCACATGGTCATAGAAAGAGGGGCACGAAGATTAAAAAATGCTAATAGGTAGGCTCCACTTGGCACGGTTTTTCTATTTTTACACAATTTTATCTCAAAGGAAAATTAGACATTTTTTGCATGCCTTCTCTCCCGCTGGCTAAGATAATACAATTTTAATCGAAGTGTATTATGTCAAATAGCCACCATTTTAGAGTTTTTTCTAGCCAAACCACGATTTTGGAGTGTCTTACAACAAAGACAACAGTTTTACATTGTCATAAAGCCAATTTTGCCATGGTGTAAGCATGAAATGCACCGCTTTGGTTTAGAATCATAAAAGCTAAGTACTTCCTAGGGGTGCTTTATGAGATGCCAAAATTTTAAGAGGATATCAGTTTTGGTAAAATGTCCAGAAAGTTAAAAATTCTTTTAATCGGGGTGCTAGATATAAGATTGGTAATGGTTGCAATATTTCTTTCTTGGGGTGGCGTTTGGATTGGAGATTGTCCCTTGAATGTCAAGTATGATAAACTTTTCAATATCTATCAGTTTCCTGATATGAGTGTTCCTAATGGGTTAGTAGGAGACATGTGGAATATTACTTTCAATAGGAATTTGGGTGCAGAGGAGGCAACCCAATGGGAGATGATGAAAAACTCTATCATGGATGTTGTCCTCAATGATGAGTTGGACCAAGTTGTTTGGTGTTTTGAGAAATCTGGTTTGTTTTCAGTTAAGTCTTTGTATAGGCAGAGGGAAATATTCATGCGACAGTGCTACCATGTTAGAGTTCAGATTTTAGATCAACTTAAAGGGGGTGTTGGAAAGGGGATGTGAAATGTATTCTATGTGGTTCTGAAGAAAGTCTTAACCATGTTTTGTTCTCTTGTGTTTTAGCAAGATTTTTTTGGCTCTATATGAAAGAGGTGCTAAGCTGGGAGCGTGTACCAAGATCTGTAGAAGATTTCCAATGGAATTGGTTGGAGAGGAAGGGGGCTTGGTTACAATGTTGTTTTGTTTAGAATGACGTTTGAAAAGAATTTTCCGAAGTAACCAATAGAAGTGATTTTTAAATTTCTGTATTGTTTGCAGCATTGGTTTGTTCTCATCAAATGGGCTAATCGAAGTAAGATGGAATGTTTCCCGGCGGTAGTAGAAGATTGGACTGAAGTTTTTTGTGTTTTGGATAATTCTAAGTCTCTTTCTGTAATAATCTTGTTTGGGTTGTGTTATGGAAACTTTGTTCCCGCTATGTCTGTTGATGTCTTTTTAAGAACCTTCATATGCTTTCTATAAAAAATTGGGTTTCCCCTTGTCAAAAAAAAGAAAGAAAGAGAAAGAAATGCACCAAAGTGGGGATGATACTACAATTCAAAGCATATGGTACATTGGTACCCACAAATCAAAGCACAAGACTTGTGGAGCCTTACCACAACCTATGGACTTGCTCTAACATGTCTTTGATTATCCAACACTTCACTTTCTTTCTTT
This sequence comes from Hsuehochloa calcarea, assembly GCA_036346395.1. Classification (NCBI taxonomy): domain Eukaryota; kingdom Viridiplantae; phylum Streptophyta; class Magnoliopsida; order Poales; family Poaceae; genus Hsuehochloa; species Hsuehochloa calcarea. The sequence continues at coordinate 22,400,564 of CM070598.1, read as the reverse complement.
GTTTGCTCCGTCGATCCAATCTTAATCTGTGATCTGGTCCACTAGGCTAGAAATATCAAGCTCAAAGTGGAAAAACACATTAAAGACTGATCAAAAGTCACACCCTCCCTTGCTAATCTATTGCCAATTATTGACCTAACTTAATCTGCCTTCAAATGTCAATGCCTGTAATTATTTACAAATAAGTGTGTGTACTTATCAACTTCCATGTACTCCAGAAAAACAGTGCTTCGACCTTTTTTTGTTGTTGTACTTTACTACCTATTTTAAGATCTTAACTATGTATGGTACATTCTCTGGTTACAATGTAAGCACTAGAGTGCCGTGCCATAGCCTAATAGTGTTGCACTCTGTGTCTCTCTGGCTGATGAGTGATGACCTGTGAACTGTTGGCTACGTGACTTAGATGATTACTCTCCGAATTTTTTTTTTACCAAGAGGACACAAGTGCACTTAACAATCTATGTTCTACGATGGCATCTATTCCACCCCTGTCATCGCAGGTCACATATGTTTCACGTGATTAGAATTTCTTTATCCATCAGTTATTTTTCTTAACCGTAAGATTTTGATTCAATGGATATCATAGGTTTCTGTGTCGAGACAAAAATATATATATAAATAAGACAGAAATAAATATTGGTGAACTCTACTAATACGAAAAAAAATTCTAAACTAGACAAAAGTAAATCTAGATGAACCGTACAAATACAAAAACAAATAGAACTAAAAATTACAGTAGAGCTGTGGTAAAATTGCACATCACTTGGTGCTGCAATTTTTAACTTAGTACCGTGTAATTGTATGTAACTGATGAATAAAAAAATTTCAGGCAACTGAAAATTAGCCCCCGTTTTCACATTTCTTTTCCCATGTGTATTACTGGAAACTTGCACTTCACGCTGTGTTAGGATAGGGGACTGGATTCGATCTGGCTATGTACAAGGTGACTGGTTTTCCCCCGTGCATAGGTCACTTTTTGAACCATCGAATCGAAATCCGAATCAGACATACACACGTCTCAACGCTGGTCAAATAGCCAAGAAAATCAACTAAGAATAAGGAAACTTGCACTCAATCAGTGGAACCATGACACAATCCAATTTTTAACCATCCTATCAAGAGACGATCAAGCTGGGCAGTTCCTCAACCATCCTGTCGATCGGCACGTCTCACTCTCACTTACCCCTCCCTCTCTTGAGGGACACGCTAAATCGATCCAGTTCTTGGCCGTCAGATCACAACAAATCCACACTCAATTTGGGTATATTACATAACAGTTCCCCACGTGAGGGCCGTCCCCATGGCAGCCGAAAGTACAGCTGAAAGCGTTGGCATTCCACTGTTCCATTAAAGGTTGCGACTCGGTAGAAGCAAGCAAGCAAGCAAGCAATCAAGTACTGACCTGACCATGCACGGACCGGGTCGCTTGTAACTGCGCTGGCAGTGGTAGGGATCAAGAAGAAGAGGCAGAAGCTAGAGGAGAGAAACGTGGAGGATCAGAGGAAAAGGCGCCTTGGATTCTGCCTGCCAACGAAAGGAGGGAACTCAGGAACACTGGTCCTCAGCTGGACGCCAATGGCATGCACACTCACTCTCTGCAGCACGATCGATTTGATTCCAAGGCCAGAGAGAGAGAGAGAGAGAGAGAGAGAGAGAGAGAGAGACTACCACATCACATTACAAGACACACAAAAAAAGATGCAATCTGAGGAACATGTAAGGTTACAGCTTACAAGTTACAAGGCAGAGTAGTAGTAGCAGCTAGCGGCTAGCAACAAGAACAGAATCACATGCAAATGCAAGTGCAGGGCAGTGCAACTCTGTGCGGAGCCACCACTCACTCACATGAAGCACATACATGTACACATCCGCCACTTTCTTCGGCAGGAAAGGGAAGCTTTTGATCAAATCAGAATTAAGGCCAATGGACCATGGTACTTGCTGGCAACTGCAGCAGCACCACCATTGCGGAGATATTAGCAGCTAGCTAGCTGCAGTATTCTACAACTTCCCGGGAGGTGGAATGCAACGTGCCACTTTGCAGCAAAAGTGTTGATCCACCCTGTGCTGCTGATGCTGCTTTATGGGCAAACGCACGCACGCACGCACAATTGAGATCGAGTTGAGCTCTCCTCTCCATAGGAAAGCTCATGCTCAAGCTCACCACTTTCTTGATCAATTTTTCTTCTTCTTTTTTTTGGGGGGGATTTTGTTTTGTTTTCTCCTCTCAATCTCACACAGGAAACAAACCAATCCAATCCGGCCGCACTGCCAATAACCAGTTATTTGGCAATGCATCGATCAAAGAACTAAAAAATCTAGGGGGAAAAAAATAAAGGTTAAAAATGGTGAAGAAAATGAGCTCCCCAAGACAACAAACAAAAAACATGCGTGTCCCGGTGGCGCTTCTCATCGGTGGATACTCGGCAGCTCCAGCTCCAGCTCCAGCCTCATCCTCTTATTGTTATTGCTCGCCGCTGCCGCCACCGCGAAGGAGGCGGCGTCAACGGTGTCGTATGTACTGGCGGCGTCGATCGAGTCGGAACACGACGACGACGATCTCTTGGCCGGCTTGTTCGTCTCCGTCGTCGTTGACTCGTTCAACATCAAGCTGTAGCAGGCGTATACATCCTCCTAATCACACAGCATCGACCACCAAAAGATTGTGTTAGACGCAGATTGGATCCATATTGAGACGTCCTACAAGTGAGCAAGTGTTGGACAGTGACCTTCTCGAGGAGGCAAGACGGAGAGAGGTTGCTCATCTTGGATTCCAATGCCTCTTTCGTCAGCGTGCCGTGGGTTGCCGCCAAGACGGCGGCGGCGGCCACGGTGGACGGCCGGTAGTCGAGCACGCTCGCCGCTGCAAGAACAGAGCACAGATCGATTCAGACATCCAAGAAGGCATCGAAAGCATCAATGGATCGATGTAGTTGTCGAGAAACTAATTAACTAACCTTCCGCGGTGGAGAAGATGAGGGCAGCGGCCCTAGCGGCGACGAGGGCGCCGCCGCCGCCGCCGCCGTTGCCTCGGCGGAGCCTGGAGGAGAGGCAGGGGAGGTAGTCGAAGGGTGTCACAGCGCCCATGCGCCACCCGAGAGTGGAGAGCACGAGCAGCTCCATGCGGCGGATGCAGACGCAGCTGAACTCGTAGTCGTCGTCGGCGCGGAACTCCGACAGAGCCGGTGCGCGGTACTCCTCCATCTTCGCCGCCAGAGACACGCACGCCACGGCCAGAAGCCGCGTCGCCCACGGCATCACCGACCTCTGCACGCACCACGCACACGCACATCAATCAATGGCCGCGCCGTTCAAGAAAAAAAGGAGGAAGTTATCAAGCTATCTGAGACGAGATTAACGGATGCCGATTGTTACGCACGTCGATGCATCGCCGGAGGCAGAAGCTGTCGAAGTAGGCGATCGCCAGGTACGCTGTGCGGTGGCAGAACCCAAAGTACCCGCGAGTCTTGCAATGGCGGCGAGCCGGCGAGAGATCAAAAGCAATTAGTGGCTCTGTTGCATCAAGAAACCAAATGGATAGATGCGTCTGTTCGATCGGTCACCTCAAGGATCCACTTGACGGTGGCGAGGCGCGCACTGGAACCAGTCCTCGGAGGCCATCGACGGCGACAACTCGGCGGCGGCGGCGGCGCCGGAGAAGCACGACGAGCAGCAGAAGCTGCTCCTCTCCTTGGACACCAGGTGGTCCATGTACTCCTCCTCGTCTTCCTCGTGGTCGTCGTCTTCGGTGGCATTGTACAGCAAGATCAGCTTGCCCTCGTCGCCGTCGGTGAAGCCCTCATGGAGGTCGGTGCCGTCCTCTTGGCACATGAGGGAGAAGGAGCACCCGGCGGCGGAGTAGTCTTCTGCTTCCATTCTCGATCCTTTTTATACTATTGGCTGAGTAGTACTGGTGAGTTAGTTAAAGTACCATGAGTGCCACGATCCGGCCGGAGAAAGGCCGCCGGAGCTGGCCGTAGAAGCTAGAGGAGGAGGAGGAGGGAGAAGATAAGCGAGGTGGCGGCTGCGCCTTTCCCCCCTCTATTTAAGTGGCTCTCGCAGCCTCACTTCACTTCACTTCACTACACTCTTGCCTTAGATCTTTTTTATCTTCAATGACCATAGCCACTCACTTCGTCAAACAGTATTCCTTACGCCTCGAGAAAATTCATACTGACTATAAAATTTATGCTATCCCTCAATAGACCAGAGCATAAACTGGCCGATTGATCTACGAGTCTAGACATCCCCGCATGAGATGCATTGACTCTTCTAATATTGAGGATTTACGTCACATTGGTATTAGGAATAATCTCTATCCTTTAATAAAAAAATAAAGTTCGAGTTCAAGTGTTACGTAGCACTACTCACTCTTCCTCACGAAACATTATTTATATAGTGACAGAATCCGAATCCGTATGGCATAACTCGAGGTTTAGAGGATAATCTACAGTAATACAGATGATCGAAATCCTTACTGCAGAGCATCCGAATCCGTAGATGGTGTTCGTTTGAGTGCCAAATGCTGCCATGCCTCGTAGGGTGTTCATATGAGTGCCAAATGCTACCATGCTTCAGCTTGACTAGGACGAGTTTGATCAAATGAGTCTAGAATTTACTTAGTAACTATAAGCGTGGTGCACTTTTCTAATGAGTGCAGAATTTAGTTGTTAACTATAGCCTTAACGTACCACACTTTTCATAGCCACCTGACCCACTAGTCCTACTCATTTCATTGCCAAAATTTCCTACACATGCCTTAAACTGTGTAGCAAACCACACTTTGCCGCAAAAATGTGTTGCAAAGTATGGGTACCAACCAAATAACTCTATCATAATGCAGCTTCAAATTATTTGCTGTAGAAACTGGGCTCGACCAACTGAGCCATCCGGATTTTGCTGAGGTCTACTTTCGGGGCAATGGTGTCAATAAGTTGAATAGTTGAGTAATCGTCGCTGGCGAGTTCAGTTCGAACTGGTACCTCGTATACAAACTCAGAATCGTAAGAACAATGCAAGAACATAATAACAGAATAATAGATTGAACACAGAGATATGAGAGGACTTCAGACTTCGCTTTATTGCTTCTCAATCATCAAGGGTTACAATGAGGGTGTCCCCTCTATTTATAGACTTCAGGGGATGAGGAGTCCAATTGGGCCAAGACTCTCCGGAGTCCTGGGCCTAGTTTCTTAACACTCCCCCTTGGACACTCATCCGACATGTTCATGTCTCGTCAAAATTTCATAAAAACTCAGTGGGAAAATTTTGGAGAACGAGTACATAACATGCGTTCCGCTGCGTTGCACGAATTGCCTCATTAAAAACCTTAGCCGAGAAACTTCAGGAAAACTCGTCAAGAGAAAAAGAGTACAATCCACCCAATTTCATTTAATCTCCCAAGATTTCTTCTTTGGGTACTCGATCTTCGTGATCAAGATTCAACAATGAGTTTGTGAAGATTCTCCCCTTGGATTCTGCACTTATTTAAGTCTTATCATTCCAATTCCACATATGCACCTTTCAAAACTAGATGCTGGAAGTGACTTAGTGAATGAATCTGCAAGATTCTCACATGACTTAGTATGAGTACCTTAATTCCGTCCATCTTTTGTAATTGATGAGCATAGAAGAACTTGGAGTTGATATACTTTGTGAGGGGACTCTTTACATAACCCATTTGCACTTGTGCAACACAAGCTGCATTATCTTCATAGATAATTGTGGGGGTTTGCGCGGTATTCAATCTACATGACTGCTGGATGTGGTGAATCTTCCGCTGAAGCCAAGCACATTCTTGTGAGGCCTCGTACAGTGCTACGATTTGCGAGTGGTTCGTCAAAGTTGATACAAGACTTTGCTTAGACGATTTTCATGGAATTGCAGTTCCACCATATAGGAATACATAGCCTGTTTGCGACTTGGTTGTATGCGGGTTCAACAGGAACCCGACATCTGCATAGCCATTCATAGACAGGTCTTGGTTTCTTTCTGTAGAACAGATCAAGTTCTTTGCTTCCTTGGAGGTAATGGAAGATGTCCATTATTTTCTGCCAATACCTTTGGTAGGTTCTGTATTATACCTTACTAATAGGTTTACCGCAAATGCAATGCCTGATCTAGTACAGTTTGCTAAATACATAAGTGCTCCTACTGCACTCAGATATGGGAATTCTGGTATCAGGACTCCCCCCTCTTCTTTAGGTCTGTACGGGTCCTTGTCTTGTTGCAAGGATTTCCCGACCATCGGCACTTTCGAAGGATATGCCTTTTCAAAGCCGAACATTTCCAACACTTTCTGAGTGTAGGTTGGCTGATTTACTAGAATCCCTTCCGGGGTATGCTCAAGCTGCAAGTCTAGGCAGTATTTGGTTTGACCTAAATCTTTTATTTCGAACTCCGACTCTAGGTAAGAGCTTGCTTTCTTAATACCTTCTAGGGTTCCAATGATATTCAGATCATCTTCACACACTGAGATTATACAAAATTCATCCTGGGATCGTCGTATAAATACACAGGGATAATTCTCACTGTTCGTGTAGCTTTTCTTGCATAGAAAGTCGCCGGCGATTATACCACATACATACGATTGCTTGATTCATACAATGACTTTCTGAGTTACACACTGTATAGATTTCTATTTGCACTATCTTGGTTCGGGACAGAGATGCATTCAGGCATCTTCATATAAATGTCCGAATCCAAATTTCCACAAAGGTATGCAGTTACCACATCCATCAATTTCACTTTTAACTTCAAGTTCACTGCCATTGAGATAAATATCTAAAGGTAATTCCGCCCATGGCTGGGGAATATGTTGCTTCATAACAATCTTCTGGACGTTGAGTGAAAACTTGTGCAACGAGCCTTGCTTCTTTCATTTTTCTTTCGAACAAATACCCACTTATGCCCTAAGGGGTGTACATGGGGAGGTGTGCGGCTTACAGGCCCAAACACCACTCTTTTATTCAGAGAGAACAATTTAGTTTCTATTGCCTTCCTCCAATCTTATCAATCTGATCTTTTCTTACATTTAGCGGCGATGCATGCTCTGGATCAAGATCGATAATTATGGCAATTTTCTTTGCAAAGTAAATATCGACATTGGTCATTGGCTTATTCATAGATTCTCCGTGGTCACATAATTTATAGCTATTTCTTCATAGGGCGATACTTCTACACGCTCCTCTTGCTTTCAATTGCGGGCCAAGTCCCTTTAGTTTTTCATCTCCGATGTGTGCGCACACATCCATGCTGATGTCTCCCTTCATGGGGATGTTCAATTCTAGTATGCCTTTCTGAAGGTTTCATACCGATGCAGTCTCAAGCGGCTCCCCTTACAGTTACAGGGTACTTTGGTGATTGGTGTGTCAAGTCCTTCTTATCCTTTTCACCAGCGTCCCGGTTGCCGGATTCGAGGCGGAGTTCTCGTCCTTCGAGGCCTTAGGACGAGATTAGGGATACCTTCATCTGTATTTCAACCCTCTCTGGTGCATTGCGTACAGGCATATGCGACTTGGTCACGCTCTTCAAATCACTAAAGTGATTAGGCAATTGATTCGCTAATGCTTACAAATCAATTATCTTCTAGACTGTAATTGTCTTCTAGACTACAATTGTCTTCTAGACTTCAATTATATTCTGGACATCTCTATTTGCTTCACTAGTGCACGGGTCATATGCATGGATTTCAATTATCTTCTAGAGTTTAATTGTCTTCTAGACTTCAATTATCTTCTGGACTTCTCTATTTCTTGATATTTTTCATCAAGGGTTGATTTCCTATCCCTAATGACGAGAAATAATTCTCATCTAATATGCTATCAGCGAAGCGGGCTGCATGCAAATCTCCAGTTGTGGGGGTCTAAATACCTGATTATGAATGTTGTCTTATAACCAACGTACATCCCAGACTTTTGGAGAGTGCCCATTTAAGTTTGTTGTGGTGGTGGCATAGGTACATAAACCTTGCAACCAAACCTTCAAAGATGAGAAATTTTCAGTGTATACCTTTGCGCTAGTTGCATAGTTGAATGGATGTTATATGCCGGTGGTCTAAAATTGATGAGAGTTGCTACGTGCAGGACTGCGTGTCCCCAACATGTAGTTGGTAAATAACAATTCTGTTAGTCCATTCTGGGTGTGGACATGCGGTACGGGATGCTCAATTTTAATTCTCATTTTCACACAATAATCATCAAATGCCCTCGAAGTAAATTCTCTGGCGTTGTCCATTCTAGTGGACTTCACATGATGATTAGGAAAATTATTCTTAATGTTAATTATTTGTGAGATTAGCTTTGCAGAAGCGTGGTTTCTTGTAGACAATAAATAATCATGCGACCGTTTCGAATAAGCATCGATGAGCACCATAAAATACCTAAATGGCCATGACAGTGGCTGTTTAGGACCGCAAATGTCTCCTTTGATACGGTCCAGGAACACAGGGATTTCATCCTTTACTTTCAGAGTAGAGGGTCTAATGATCAGTTTCCCGGTGGCACATGCAGGGCACACAAAAATCTTCTGGATTCGGGAATTTATTTACATTGATATTGTATCCTTGTGAATTGTTATTTATATTTCTCATCATCCTAAGACCTAGGCGACATAATCTATCATACTAGAGATAGAAGAGGTTCAGAGCTTCTAAATATAGTTTTTAAGGTAGTATAGGCTACAAATGCCTTAATATTAGTGTAGTAGAGCCCAGTTTCAAATGAAGGAAGTCGTTCTAATACCATTTTCTACTTTCTTCACGCTTTGTAGTGAATAGGTATTCCTTACCATATTCTTCTTCAGTCTCTGCGTGGAAACCGTTAGCGCGAATATCCGGGAGAGTTCTAGTCGATAATGGGTACAGCAAGGCTTCTTTAATGACCAAAGTTGTGTCCGTCGGGGGTATAATTGTGGCTCTTCCTGAGCCTATTATACAAGTATCGCTGCCTGCGATTGTCGTAAGGCTACAAGCATTCTTACTGATCGACTGAAAAAAAATTCGTCTCTCTCAAGGTGGTATTCATTGTGCCGCTACCTGCTAAGCACACTTCCTTCACAAGGCGCCACACATGTTATAATATAATGTACTTTATTAATATGTATCAGAAATCAAGCAACACATAAATAAAATACTGCAGATATCAGAACATAACTTGCTATCATAAATACGGGAATATAAGTCCTACAGGACTCATCATAAGAATTTAATGCTTTGCTCTTCTAGAGCCTACAACCATTATTCAAAGTTCCATCACAATCAAAAAATGTAAGTGACTGTAAAAAGATCTAAGTGCAATGCGTACACTAGATCGAATCAGCGAAGTATTCAGAAACTTTTGTCTCAATCTGCTACATGACGATCTTCTCCTCTTGGGCAACTACGGCTGTGCTCGCTGCTATGTCCAAAGGAGGAATGATGGGGGCTGCTACTAAGCTGGCTACATCCATAAGTGCAACTAATGGGTGTGGATCCTTCGTGCCTGCAATAGCGAGGTGTGCCTCATGCTATCATTTGTCCTTTTCTTAGACTGGAAAACATGAATAACGTGATGCGACCCACGACCTTACCCTTCTTGCCCCTCTCCTTCGTGAGAGGCTTCCTCGCCTTGTAGCTGCTAGCATTGTCTTCATGGCCAACATTGCTACTAAGCGGCTGTGGGATGTAGTTCTTTCTTAGAACATCATCTTGAGCTTTCGCAACTTTCATGATGTCAATCACTACGGCATACTTCTTGTAGCCATTTTGACAATAGTTGCGTGCGGATTACACCGCATTCGGGAGAATTGTAGAGTGAGTCTTCTCAATCTTCTGCTCATCCGTGATTACCTTATCACAGAGTTGAAGACCATACAAATTCTGGCCATGTTGGGTCAGTTCTTCGAACTCCTGGTTCGTGATGCCAGTCATTTTTTATATTCATGTAAAATATTCATAAGATTACTACTAGTAATGTCCATAAAAATGGTTACAAAATTCTCATAATGCTCTTTGAACTCCCAGTTCAAGATCCCATATTTTTTCATGCATTTTCATGATTTACTGCTATTTTTAGTGATTAAAAGCAATATAAATAATCAAAAATAGTAAATACAGTACATAAATTGCATAGAAAAAATAACAAAGTGAAATATGCTTCAAATGCAAAAACCGATTCAAAATTTGGATTCCCGAGGCCCTTTTCTGCTGGAATATGAATTTTCAGTGAATTCTGCAATTTCCAGGGGTACAACGAAATTTGATTCAGAAAAAATTTCGCGTAATTGCCAGAAGGTCCGAGGGGTTTTTCGCAAACTTTCCTTGTACGTGAAAAAATGCCTCGTAATTTTTAGAATTACGAGAGTCTTTTTGCAAACTTACCTTTCCTTTTCTTTCCCCCATTTTTTTCGGCCGGAGGATTTGGGCCGGCCTGTTTGGCCTGCTCGGGCCTTGCTAAAGGGGATCGGGGTGGGTTTCCCTACCCCGATCTCTGATCGGCGAACGCAGGCGGCGGTCGACGCGAGCCCAGTAGGAACAACGGCTGTCGGGCGCCGGGGCCACGTCTGGCGGCGGCGGACGCGGTAGTGAAGTGACACGGCGGCGCTAGCTTCTTTGGCTGCGACAATGGGCGTCGGCGGCATGTAAGCGGCCGGAGGAGCCATGCGGGCGCGAGCTCACGCGAGCGCCACGGCGGCGGCGCCGGCGGCGGGCGGCCGCGGCGGCGCTTCCTCTCTTTCCCTCTTTTTCTTTTTTCTTTGAGTATGGTGGCGGCGGCGCGGCGCCGGCGTTGGCTGCGACTTCAGCCGTGGGGAGCTCATGACCGGGCCGTGAGGGAAAGCACGTCTTGGCAAATCTTTGGGAGGCGGTGCCGGCGGCCGAGGCGGCTTCAAGCCGGTGGAGGCGCGGCCGGAGTCCCCCTCCCCCTTCTGTGATTTTCTTCTTTCAGGCGGTCGTGAGTGCGCCGTCTTTGAGGCTTGGGGCTTGGGTGGGTGGGCGGCGGCTTCAGGCCGCTCTGGGCGGAAAACAAATGTGTGTTTACTGTTTATGCTATGTGTGTGACTGTTCATGTGTCCACCGATCGGCTTTTGCCCGCGACTTCAAGTCGGTTCGCGGTAGTTTAGAACGAATTTATAATTTCAATCTACGGTTCAATCGACATCTGATCTTTCATGCAATCCACCGATTGGCATTGTGCCGGCGACTTCAAGTCGGCTCGCGGTAGATTAGAACAGATTTGCACCGTAAAAAAAACCAATCTAGAAAACCAAATTTGCAGAATTGAAAGCAATCTAGAAAAACGATTCAATCTACGAGTGTCGTTCATCGACGGTTACCTTTCGATGCGAGATAGTCGATTGTGCTGATAACGTGTTGAGTAACCGTCGCTGGCGAGTCCAGTCCGAATGGGTACCTCGTATACAAACTCAGAATCGTAAGAACAATGTAAAGACATAAAAACAGAATAATAGATTGAACAGAGAGATATGAGAGAATTTCAGACTTCGCTTTATTGCTTCTCAATCATCAAGGGTTACCATGAGGGGGATCCCCTCTATTTATAGACTTCAGGGGATGAGGAGTCCAATTGGACCAGGACTCTCCGAAGTCCTAAGCCCGATTTCTTAACCGAATGTTGTCTGTTCCAAATCGACCTCCATATATTTGAACACATTTCGATTGAACGAAAAGAACGATCGGTGTATTTGTCTGCACAAATTGCTCGAGCTGCACTAACTGTACGTCGGTATGGACAAAATTTCACCCAACTTAGATCGAAATGCGTCGGTACTAAATTTTGAAGACTCCTATCTACTTAATAACAAGACTAGAAGTTGTACATTTTAAATCAACAGACGACAGAATTTAGATAAAACTCTAAACTCTTATCCAAACCCGCGGTCCAGCTGAACTTTTTTTAGTTCTGTGCTGCTGGTATATATACTCGCATACACGTTGTATCGCTAGAAAGAAAAATATGCACCACGGTCAAGGTTATTCTAATGGGATTGGGATCATCTGTATTTATATTCAATACAAAGGGTCTACGGTGGTATGATATTAGGAGCGATCTTTACCGTTCGATCGAAAATTAAAGGTTCAGATCAATCGTTAGAATGGGTTGCTACTATACATATTTTGCTGTTGCTATAATATTTTACTATAATTCACTACACAGCGTTGTTTGTCACCCTACAAAATACTGTTCTCTCGGTGGACATCCTGATCCATTATAATGTGCCATCAAGGGGCCGGATAAAAGGGGTATGTGAGAGTGTAATCCCAACTACCTCTCTTGTAGTATCTCTCCTTTTTCGCATCTCCCATCCCATTCATACCCTTTCATTTCATCCATGAGATTCTCAAATCCTCTTAGTGCGCCCAAGCCTGGCTACATTTCCTGTGCAAGTACACTTAGCGTGAGACAAAGCCACTTGCCTACCGTGTCACCTATGTGGGCCAAGGTTGGGTAAAAAAAAAACAACTACCAGGAAAAAGTTGAAAGCAGCAGGTGACTCTGTCATCTTAACAAAATTGTTAATAATATTAATTAAAAAAATAATTACAAAAATAAATAGTTAATTTTTTTTACAAAAATAGGCCACCGTTGCCATTTGAAATGACGAAATTATCTCGTCACCATTTTTACTGGTGAATAGTGCTGAGAGAGTTCTGTCGTCAATTGAACAGACAAAAGAACAATTTCGTCATTTCAAATAGCGATAGGAACCTATCGCTAGTTCAATTGGCGATAAAAATATATCGTCATTTGGAATGGTGAAATGACTCTATATTTAATTTTTTAAATTTATGTGTAGAGAATTCAGCCTAAATATTTAGTGTATTTCATGAAGTTTTTCTGGTAATACTTTGAAGTGTCTGCGTAGTTCAAAATCCAAAATTAGAGAAGATAACGAAATATGAAGTAGAGAAGGCGAGATCGGGGCGACACAATTTGGAACGCGAGTTCAGCGGCGCAATAACACAAACAACCCCCTTCGAAGCGAAAAAAAATTAGGTTTAGGGTTGCCATGCGCGCTATTGAGTTCGTGGAACATTCCTTTGGGAAAAGATTACGTAATATTTAATAATCGAAATATTTAGAAAAAGATTTTAAGTTTGAAAGATTTCATAATTTAATTGCGAATTACATGGCACGCTGGGTTTAGTTACGTACATTAGAAACACCAACATGCACGAATCAACAAACCGAAATACACCTACGATACATGTGCATCTTTTTGGAATAAAAAAGGTGGATTGGAACAAAATTGATTAGTTCTGGCGGCCTATTGGTCCCTTCCCCTTAGTCTCTAGACTACCTGCGGCAACAGCCAGTCTCGAAGTCAGCCATGCTCCACGAGATGGGCTGGACGATTGAATGATGTTATGATAGCACAACGTAGGGCCAAATTAATAATCAGGATGCAAATTGAACATAATTTACCTCTCCGATCTGGACTGCGCCCGAGTGACAGGGAGCGCTAGTGTAACATCCCAATTCTAAGTCTTTGCTTCAAATGTAAGAAAATGAGTAGAAATTAAAATTTTTCTTATATCTTGAAGTTTTTGAACTATTCTGTAATTCTTGTAAAATAATTATGGGAATCAAAAATCAAATCTCCAAATAACTCTAGTCAAAAACCTTCTTGGCAAAGATCTTGTGCCAAACCTCTGTAAATATTTTTCCCGAGCTCTAGGGGTGAATTGTGACACCACTAAATTATTTCCTAAGTTTTAGTAATGGTTTGATAATTTTTGGAGGCAAGTCAAACCTTGGTCAAATTTTGGACACAACTTTCTGGAATTTCTTGAGAAGAATGCAATTCATGAAAATCTCTGGAAATTTTATGTAAGGTTAATCCTAAGGTCGGTAACATCCAGTTAAAATTTCATGATTTTTGGAGCTGTTTTGCTACCTCTAAAAATTCTCCAAAGTTTTGGCCCAAAAATCAAAACCAAATCAGTCGGCACTGTTCCTCGGGTTCGAGTCAGACTCGGGCTCGAGCCACTTGACTCGGCCCAGTCAACTAGTTGCACCACCTCGGTCGATCGGGCGCGAGCGCCGTGGGCCGTCGGATCGACATCATGTGGCCTAGGTTGGCGCGGAGCAACGCAGCTGCGATCACAGGGGAGGCGTCCGATTTGGAGATCACGACCTGTATTGAGTGGCCGATCGGACCGGCCGATCGCCCCATTCACTTGAACCGTCCGATTTGGAGGTCACGGCCTGGATTGAGTGGCCGATCGGACCAACCGATCGCCTCATTCACTTGAACCGTCCGATTTTGATCCAACGGCGGCCAAGTCATCTCCTTCCTCGCGCTCCCTCGCTCGTGTGCGCGTTGCGCCATGGGCAGAGGAAGTCGTGGGCAGAGCCGCGCCCTGTCCACTCCGTGTCATAGCCAACGACTCCTTGCATTTAATGCTGGTCAGTACACCGTCCCCGTGCGTCCTCTTCTCAACTGCTCCCATCGCCCTCGGTGCTCCCATGGCAGGCTTGACCCGAGAAGGCTCCTTGTCGTTGCTCTCTGTCATCTCAGCTACTTAAGCTCCCTTGCTCCCCTTGTCTTCCTTTCACCCTTCCGCAACTCTAGCTAGCCACCTCGGTGCTTGTTTGAGCTTGATTCACCCGAAGCATTTCGGCCGCCATTGCCGCACCTCGGGTACCTTGGTGAAGGTGGTACTCCAGAGACATCCTCTCCCCGTTCCTTGGTTCAGCTGCTCCTTTGCACTTCGTTGGTCCTTAACCCTCGGTTATTTTGGCTTGTCCTCTTCAGGGGGAGGCCGAATTGGAGATCCCCAGTTTTCGGCCGAAAGTGCCGCGCTTCGTCTCCAAGCTTGGTGAGCCCTCCTCCGTTCGATTCCTTTCACCGGCAGCATCAGTGGGACGTGTGGAACCCAATTTGATGACCCGGTCGCATTGATTTCGCTCATGATGGCTTCTACGTGGCATCATCTCCAGCGCTGTCGCGGGACTTCGTCATCGGAGCAGCTCCGACCTCCTCTGTGCCTCTACAGTGCTTAGGTAGCTCCGCATTCGTCCCTAGATGCTTGGCACTCGCTTACTTGGACCGCAGCGGAGCTCCTTTGCGCTTTTCGTTTTCGGCCGTTTGTGTCGCAGCCGTCAACTCCGACTTGCTGGCGTTCTAGATCACCGCAGACGCAGTAAATGGTCCCAGTGTGTGCGCAAGGCTATTGCGGACCCGTTTTGGGCCTTAGCTCGCGCCGCCGTGACCAGAGTCGCCGGCGGTGAGCCTCCCTTCGCCGTCGGGTTTTGCCGGACGAACTGTACGCGAGCTTTTAACGTCGTTCTCTATGGACCGTCGATCTTTCGATCAACGACCCAAGTTCGCGTGAAAGTTCGGAATCTCTTTCGTTGTGACCCGTCCATCTTTAGATCAACGGCCCACATTCGTTCAAACGTTCCGCCGTCCGAACGTGTCGATCTACGTGGACCATTCGATCTAAATCCAACGGTGGATTTGTGAGCCGCGTGAGCCGCGTGAGCCGCGTGCGCGCGCGCATTGTCCCGTGGACTTGGGCCGTGCTATTCCCGATCAACGGCCTGAGTTCGTCCACGTCGGTTTGGGTTTTAATATTTTTCCCGAGAGATTAATTGTGAACTGGAAAAAGGTATTAACTTTAGAAAGGCATAACTATTTCTCTGTGACTTTTTTTCGAGTGAATCCAATTTTGTTGGCTTCCTCTATTAATGTACTTAATGGGAAAATTAGTTTTGAACATGTTACTGTTTCCAGAAGGATGACTTATGCACTCTACTTTTAATCATTTTCATATCTTTGAAAAATTATAGAAAGTGCATCATAACTCCAAATGAGATGAATCCAATTGGGTTGTTCATCTTGTGAGGTGCTTGATCTACTGTAAAAATCTCAAGTGCACCACCTTTCTAGAAAATGTTGCCAAACAATTTAATTAGGTTGAATAGTAACTTTTGCTAATTTCTAGCTGAGCAGAAATGATTTGATCATAACTTTTGCATTGAGAATCCAAATCAATTGGTTCTTGTTGTTAAATTCATGATAAATCATACTCTTGCTTCTGTAAAATTTTCAAAGCATTCGGAGAAAGTTTGCTGCTGAGTCTTTGTGTTTTCTTTGTTCTTATCGGTTCTTTTTCCGCTTTCTCGTTAGGTTCCAAAGAGCACATTGCTAACCAAAGTAATCCTCAGCAACATCTTGAACAGCAGCAACAAGGCAAGCAGTTTGATCATGCTTATCCTATATTTTCAAGTCTAATATATTGTTTGCAACTTGTATGTATGCATTGCTATTTTGTTGTTAAAATATGGTTAGTTGATCCTATAGTTGCATACTCTGTAGGTAAATGATTACCCTCTACTACCTGAACCTAGGTTATTTGCTGTGACTAGAGTTTGTTGGATGGGCTCTTGTCGCTTAGTAGATTGCGAGTCAATATGCTTAGTCATGCTTAGCTATCGGTAGTTTTGGGCGGTCATCGACTTAGTCGATGATCTTGATTACACAAATCTTATTATTACTCTATTATTCCCAGCACCTTGTGCTTTGTTATTTTGTATATCTAAAACTGAAAATAAAATTGATTTAGACTTGGAAATAATGGTATGTTGGTGTGAATGTTGGGTGTGACAAGGAAAGGTGCCCAAGTCAATTCAAGGACCGAATTACGTGCGCCACCGTACTGAGCAATTTGCGTGCTAACCACATGAGGGGGATATGGGACCTCTCTTGACCTAGTACTTTGGTGTGTGTTAGCTCCGGGTCGCAGGAGGTGGTTTGTGTGTTGTGTGAAAAAGAAACTGTGTGTTATTGTTGGGTGTGCGGTGGTGGAGTTTCGGGTAGCTTCTCCACCTCGAGAGGCATCGTAGTTGTCCAAGGGTGTACCCGTGAGGGGTAGTTGACCGAGGCTTTACGATGACTCTGACACAACGTATGGGTTTCTATCAATACGGGCAACTCGTAGTTAATGCATAATATTAGAAATGTCTCGTAGGACATAGACTTGCCGGCATACTTAAGGAAGTGTGCTTTATCGCGTGGCAAAAGAGGCGGTCTGACGTGTGGGTACATTGGTACACCCCTGCAGGGTTAAAACTATTCGAAGAGCCTCGTCCTAGGTTATGGACACTCTCGGATACGCCCTGTGAGAATTAGACTACAACCTTTTAATTAAAATTTGACATGGTTGGTATGAATGGGTAATTCATGCTATTGTTGT
The DNA here is from genome assembly GCA_036346395.1 of Hsuehochloa calcarea. Taxonomy (NCBI): domain Eukaryota; kingdom Viridiplantae; phylum Streptophyta; class Magnoliopsida; order Poales; family Poaceae; genus Hsuehochloa; species Hsuehochloa calcarea. Next base: position 22,383,364 of record CM070598.1, on the reverse strand, counting down.
GGTGACTATTGGTTTAGTCACTTCCAGGATTGTTGTTGTCATCTATCTATTGTTATTATTGTTGTCAAATTGTTATTTGAACATTAAAAACAGATTTGCCAACTTGCTTTAAATATACTACATTATTGCAAATAAACGTTGCTTTATGCTAAATTGAGACACACAGCCTCCACTTAATAAAGCTTGCATGTAGCATATGCTATAGGCTTGTTATCCTACACGTCAGTCTTGCGGAGTACATTATTGTACTCATTTGCTTTGCTTATGTTGTATGTTGCAGAGGAGGAAGGTGAGCCCCAAGGGCCTCACTTTTGTGAGATGTGCTTCGGATATGCAGACTAGGCTTGGCAGTCCGGTTGGTTGCCTTGTGGGTTAAAGGCACACTAATTAGCTTTTGTTATTGCCATCTTATGGCACTTATGCTTTCGCTGTTTAATTAGTACTTATGTGTTATTTGGTCGGTCGGCCCCTCTTTTGTAATAACTATCCTTAAATTAAATTAACTTCTGGTTTGTTGCTATTACTTGTTCTTTGTATTTGAATGGAATTGATACATACTTGTTGTAATGGGGTGTGTGTACTGCATCTTGGGAAGTGCATACATCTCGAGTCCTGGTTTATTTGATTTGTGATGCTAGGACCAAGTTGACTGTTAAGCATTACAAGCCTGATAAAACGAGGTCTCACAGCTAGGATGGCCGCCGGTCTCACTCAGCTTCCTGTTCAGGAGTCCTCCACCACTACCCCTGCTTTCTTGGGCTCTCCCGGTGCCTTTTCAATAGGGTCGGGTACATAAGGTTTCCAACGTTCGATGGTCTCGGCTCGCATCGCATAGTTCAACATGTACTTCTGCTCAATTAACGCTCTATTATACATGTCTGGGCCGTCGATCCAATGGAAGAAGTTGCATCACATCTCCAACTGCCATTATACACAGATGTAGTTAGGGATATGTGGATTGAAACATAAGATGTCAAAAATCTATGTGTGTGCAAGATTCGCTTACGAGGATGTTCTCGCACGTGTAGTACGCCCAGGCGGTGGTCGCCGGGTGTGTGGACTAGATGATTTTAGCTGGTTCTTCGCATACACATTGTGGACAAGGAAACTCTGGTGGTACCGACGCATCCTTTATAGAACAATTCGAGTAGGGTTTAGCCCTCTCGGCAAGCCTCTTACACTTAGTAGCATCTTGCGTAAAGTTCACCGACAAGTCTGACATGTCCTTCCTCTCTGTTGTTTGAACCAAGCTTTGTTGAAGTGTTGGATGTGGTGGTATAGTGTTCTCCTCCAGCTCTCTTCTCCTCTAGTTTTCTTCTTCCTCCTTTTATAAGTGATCTTTTCGGTCTGAAAGGTGGTGTGGCGAGTATGGTCTTTTCGGTCTAAAAAGGTAGCATTGCAGTTAGGGCTGAAAAAAGCGCGGCTCGCGAGCCGACTAGGCTCGGAACGAACTCGAGCCAGCTCAGCTCGGGCTCATGAATTTTCGAGCCAAGCCGAGCCCAACGTCCAGCTCGGGAAAAATCGAGCCGAGCTCGAGCTGCTCACGTGCTGAATTTGGCTTGTGCGACAGCGCACCAAACCCAACCCAGCCAGCCCACGCCCCCAGCCCAGCCCATTAAACCTAACCCTAACCCTACACAGTGTGATCCCGAATTGCCCTTCCTCTCCCGTCCCGATCCCAGTTCCCCTTCCCCCTGCCCCGTCCACCGCGTCGCTTGCCCCGTCCTCCCCCTAGCCGCGTGCTGCCCCCATCCTCCCCCTCCCTTGGCCGCGTGCTCCCCTCGTCCTCTCCCTGGCCCCGTGCTCCACCCCGTCCCCCGTGCTTCCCCTGTCCTCCTCGTCGCTGCCCCATTCACTGCGCCGCTCACCCTGTCCACTGCGTCACTCCCCCCATGCTTCCCCCTATCCTTCGCGTCACCGCCCTGTGCTCCACTTTGCCCCGTGCTCCCCCACGCTACTCCCATGGATCGCCAACGAAGTATGGAGTCTCGTGCGTGAGGGAAGAAGTCAGCCGATGTCGGGGCCTCTGCCTTGGCACTAGCTGGCGAGCATGCAACCGGTGGACGCCTCCTCAGCTCCTAGCCTCCTCCTGAACTCGGCAACCCGACAAGCTCGGTGAGTTAGATTCAAAATGTTAAGAATTTTTATTGATGTTTTGTAGTGTAGTGTAGTGTCTCTTATTTTGTGAATGATTTTGTAGTGTCACATATTGTAGCTGTTTATCACTTGCTTCCAATGATGATCCTTCCAATGTAATCATCAGGAAGCAATTTTCTTTGAGAGGTAGGCATACAAAACTGTGTCTGTAACTTTTCTTGTTGTGTGATTTGTGTCCATGCCATGAGTACCAGACCTGAATTGCGTATGAGTCCATGCCTTGTTGGAATGTAACAATTCAATAACATTGTCTAAAAAAGTAATGGCTAGAATGATACTTTTTCCCAAACAAAGTCCAGCGGTAGCGAAGGTATCGAGAAGGATGCACAAGCTTCCTTCCATTTCCTGTCTATGGCATAAGTATCTTGTTTCCACAGCTGCTTGTTCTTTTACTGCATTTCTGCTAACTTAACAATAACAGTATACCCACCAAGTGCAGTCACATATTTGTAGCTCTTTTGTATATCCTGTCATTGTTTTACAAATATATTCATATATTGGCTGTTTTACAGTCTCAGGCTCTCAGCCTTAGAAAGTCATGATAATAGCTCTGTCACTTCTGATGTCCAAGTATCGGTAGAAACCCTGGGTGGAAAATTAAAATTATATACTAGAACTTCAATGCTTACTGCAAATCTCAGTTTGAGTAAAATATCCATAAGTCCATATAATACATTTTCAACATGTTCATGTGGTCTGGTGTTCTGTATTTCATAGCTGAGTCGAGCCGCCAAGTCGAGCCCTCACGAGCGACCTCGAGCAAGCTTCTGGCTCGGCAGTTTCTTGGCTCGCGAGCCAACTCGAGCTTCATTCCGAACCGAGCCGAGCCTCCTTGATGGCTCGTTTCCGAAACAAGCTGAGCTAAGGGCTCGAGCCAATATCGTTTCGGCTTGGATGAATAGTAGACTCGGCTCGGCTCGTTTCCACCCCTAAGTGCAGTGTGTTGTCATCTCAATCTGTAAAAGTGACAGTGTGTAGCGTATCGTGGTGCGTTCTTTCGGTCTTAAAAGGTGGTGTGGCAGAGCGTGGTCTTTTCGGTCTGAAAAGGTAGCGTCACAGTGTGTTGTCATCTCAGTCTGAAAAAGTAGTAGTGTATGACGTGACAGATTGCGGTCTTTTCGGCCTGAAAAGGTGGCGTGACGAAGTGTGGTCTTTTTTTTTTGTCTAAAATGGTAGTGTCGCAGTGTATTGTCATCTCGGCCTGCCAAAGTGGCAGCATGTGGCGTGACCGAGTGCGGTCTGAAAAGGTGGAGTATCAGAGTGCGGTCTTTTCGGTCTAAAATGGTAGCGTCGCAGTGTGCGGTCATCTCGCTCTGCAAAAGTGTGGTGTAAAGGCTAGAAGCAAGGTGGTGTAGGTTGTCACAATGCTGACTCTCTCACATGGTTACCTATACATACAAGAAAAAATAGTATCAAAACACGATACTAGCATAATGTAAGTTGTACAAAAATTAATATTTACATAACATGACTGATATTTACAAGAACAAATATCTACTCGTGGGTCCTCTTAGGGCGTACCCTACATGTGGCCCCAGCCTTCTCCGGTGCGGCTGCACACGCTGATGCGAGTACCCAGAGGCTCTGGCGGCCGAGGTACCCTGCCGATGCGAGTAGCCTACACAGTGTTGCGAAAGGGGGTGTCGGCTGGGTGTGTCTGGGCGCACCGTGAAGCTGCGAAGCTCCAACAGAGACCTGACTTCTCTCGCCGTGCGAAAGACCACCGCCCTGTCGTCGTAGTGTCCACGTCTGCTCGAACTCGAAGTTCCCGGAGCTTGATTCCCCGCGTGACACTACCTCCTCGTCCCAAAGGGGTGTACAAATTGTGAAACAATACGTTATGCATGTAAACATGACGAAAATGATGAAATAATATGTTATGTATGCAAACAAGATAGACATACCTTGTCACACGAAGATAGCAGATGACTCCTCGTACTCCTGCTCCGTGTATGGGTGGAACTTAGGACCTATCAGAGAAAATTGCTGTTAGTAACTAGTGGAGTTCGAAATACCAATCAGACGTGAGTGTTTCATATTGACCTGCAAATTATGCCAAGGTACTCCTAGCACGGTGCCACGAGGACTCGCCCGCCATGTCCGGGTAAGGAGTCGTGGGGTGTGATGTACCGTGGCTCACCCCATCCACGCACAAGTGGGTCCACTAGTTCCCTCGGCCTACGGAAAGACGCAAGCTAGATGCCTCACCTCGTCTTCTCTACAAACTGGTCTATGACCTCTCTGATATCCTGCGCCGTCATGCTGAAGCACTCCCCGAGCATCATATGATCCACAGAGGTCACCAACTCATGCATCTCTCATTGTAGATCGATCTGTGCACATAATTAACAAATTAGAAATTGAAAACTTACGAAGCAAATAAGAAGTATGGACCGTTCAATAGGTACCACGCGATGGAATGTGAAGTCCGGCTGGGTCGGGTACGTGTCGGTCATCATGGCCTCATGTCGTGGTGGGTCGTCCGACTAGAGTACCACTCAATGTCTAAACTCACAACCACACTCCTCACAAACCTCTCGGACACCAGTGCATACCTCGGCACAAGCGACGTGCTGCCTTGGCCGCCTTCCCCAATAATCAGGATCAGAAGGATAACTGACGCGGCCTTTGGCTTGACGCGCATCTTCAGCGCATCCTCGTCGCCTCGCCGAATGGTGGAGACCAGCGTGTCGGCTATATCCATCTCGACAAGTTGCTTCGGCGAAGGAGACAGGAGGTAGATGAGCATGACGACCTTCAGTAGCCCTTTCTTGATCTTGAACAGCGCAACCAGGCAGTCCACGTCGAAGTCCATCCTGGTCAGCGTCTACATGATGGCGGAATCCCGGGAAGCAAGCTCGGCTAGTACCTGCGCGCTGACGGAGTTGAAGAGAATCTCCACGAAGCTGTTGATCACAGTGGACTTCGCCAGCGCACAGAAGAAAGCCTGCTCGGCGGCGCCGACCTCGCGCCAGAGCCGCTCGAACTTGAGGACCGACTCGACCAGCTCCTCGGATGTGCAAAGGTAGGACACTAGGGCGCGGAGCTCACCGACAGCGCTTTCTTTTGGAGGCTTGCGCGATGAAGTTGGTCGGCGACGGCGGATGGGAAAATGTTTCTTTTTTCCACGTGGTACGAAACAACCATCAAAAAGAATAAATGATGGTTTTTGCACAGTATTAACACTTGGAGAATGTGTTTTATCCGATATTATAATTCGGGAATGAACATTAAACTAAGTCAAGAGCTCATGTACGAACAATGTACCAGCACAAATACAATCTCACGAAAAAACCAAGCCATTACTCATGCTGAAGGACATGTGATTTGCAGATCCAGTTGTCCAGAAGCATTTTAGACTACGCTAACTGGCATTTTAAAAATTCTACCACGTAAACCAGGATGTCATGCAAGTAAGAGATCATAGATCGTTACAACCAGACACGCAGTGCAGCGGAAGAAGAGTTGGAGCAGCCTGATCCAACGTAGAGCGCGTCGATGAAGTGGTTGTAGTCGATCGTCCAGCGTTGTTGACCATCCTCAGTTGGCGATTGTCTCCTCCATCAACCAATCGAGTTCTTCGTCAAGGTCATGAATTGACCTCAAGCGCAACAGCAACCGCAGTAGCGCCTCTACGGTATCCACACGTCTAGGGAAGGAACACCGTATGCCGATGTGCTAGCACCAACTCGCACGGTAAGGCTCTCAGGAAGATGGCGGCTAGGGTTTCGGTAGAGCAACTCACGTCACGTCTATGTCGTCTATCTCCCAACACCCTCATGTATCTCCTCATATAGAGCTTATGACGGATCATATCCGAACAAGTTTATTCCAACCCGTTAAATGTGTGATCCGTTAGATTCATGTGTAGTCGGTTGTGACTCGAAAACCTTTTCCGATCACGAGTCGTTGGCGGTTCCTAGCAGGACATAACGATTCCCGAATACACACAAATAATATTGGACGAACCTTAATGCAATAAGATCTACAACCAGATTCTTATCACTAACGACCAGATCGTATCTCTATACGACTATATCATATTTAGTCTCGACCGGTTCGTAACTCATTACGATCAGATTTCGACCACTTAGTGATTGTGTTCAACCAGTCTACGACTAGATCATATCTCCACACGACTAGTCCGTATCTGATCGAACTAAACGACCAGCTTATGTATTCTCAGTCCGTATCTGATCGAACTAAACGACCAGCTTATGTATTCTCCCTTTGCCTCACGATATCTAGTTGAACTCCAGGTGAGATATCATGTCATTAATAGATTGTTCAATACTTTCTCGATCAAGTGTAAGATAACTTTATGTTGTCGAACTTTTCGATCACTAGTGGTATGGTTGTGCACTTTCTTTATCCGACCATATCGAGGGGCTCAGAGATATCTCTTTTGTTATGTTAGGAGGGGTAAATCTCATATTCAACCAGTCATATTCCTCCGCATGTTTCATAACGTACCTGAAAGCTACCTTTATAACTACTCAGTTACAGAGTAGTGTTTGACAACCCTAAAGTGTACTATTACACATGTAGAAAATCATGCTGATATCAGGTCTAAGGATTATACATCACCATTGTTTGAGACCAACTGATGACACATGAAATCATAATAATCTCAGTAGTATCTCAAGGTGGGTGAATCCAATACCATGTTCTCTAACATATGTTCACACTATTGATTTGATATCTCTATATCCACGACCGGTGAAACATGGTCATCAATCAATACATGTGTTGGTCGATAGAGTCATCAGTGTTCCGATTAGTGACATCCGATCAGGGATACATTAATTTAGAATGATATTATATAAGTTAAAGAGCTTCACCAACAAGTCACGTATTTGTTAATCTTTATCCATGATGATTCATTCGAGGAACAGAATAAAATTATTCAATAACTCATAAATATAGATATGATACAATCATCTCTATAATTAGCCCTAATGTATATCACCATTATAGACTTGGGCCGGAGCACATCAAGAATTCAGTCGGAATCAACGGGGCCAAGGGACCACACTGGTGATCATAGGGAGACTTGGGGTTTGGAACTTTGGGTTATAGTTGACGCTGATTCAGACAAACGGACAAGCGGGAAATTGCGCAAGGAAAATCCATTTGTTTTGTCTAGCTAGCTGGTGAAAATAAAGAAAGGAGAAGGAAGATGAGACGCATCAGTACTGGCGCTTATCTGGTTAATGTTAGGGTTTGAGACCTTTCAGTTACCTCACCGTTGATTAAACATTGATGATAGTTAAGTATATGCTCTAACAGCAGCTACAGTATTCAAGATTCCGTCTCTGGACCTGCCAGATCATCGTCACAGGAGTTCAAACATTCAGAACTCGTATCAAGATCGATCAAATCTGCAGAGGCAATAACTTCAGTCTCCAACAAAACTGAGAAAACCTTTACTCGGGCAGGCTGTGACGAGTAGATTTTCTTCCATCTTTCACCAGGGAAGAAATTTTGCTGAGCTCAGACTTGAGGCGGTCATGTCGATGCACTGTGACCGACGACGAACGCATTAAATACTGCAGAAAAGAGACCTCGCATTCCGCCAATAAATCTCTCCGTGCTGGACAGAAGTCCACACAAGTTTTCGCACCTCCCCTGTTTCAACAGTGTTCTTCCACCTATAAGCATGCACATTGATAGGCTGCAAGACTTAGATATGGTTCTCAAATCAAGGAGGATAATACCCCATCATGTGCTGTAGAGAGAGATAGAGAGAGAGAGAGGCATGCAATCAATTCAAGTTAGTAATTTTGATTGGAACTCAGCTTTGAATTCAAGTTGATGAAAGACCATCCTCCTCTTTGTTTCCAACATCGAAGACAGTAGTAATTTGCTTCGACAGTGCTGGTTGGCTAGGGACACAATATTCTGTACTCCCTCCAAATAGTTTTAGGGTGCATGTGGTCAAAAATTTTAAACTTGAAACATTCATATCCTTTTCAGTATTTAGATTGAACACAGAAAAATAGTATGTATACATTTATCTGGAAAATAATTTTTATAAAAATATATCTTTATGGGCCTCGCTTCGATACTTCTTTTTGCAAAAAAAAGTTTATGAATCTTGAAGCACATGCCATTATTAATGAGAAGGACAAATGTGTAGTAATTGTAACTAATTTGATTATATTAGTTCTAGTCAGATCCTTTTTATTTTGAGATGAGTTCTAATCAGATCTTGAATCATCAATTTGTTGTTATCCCATTTGTATAACACACTAATGCATGGATCAAATAAATCAGGTGTACGCTCCTCATCTCTTTGATCCCTAATGTAAATTCTTGTCCTGTACCTATCTGTTCGCTGTGGGCGTGGGCGGATGAATTCCTCGGGCGATTTGATTCTGCCCTCTTCCTCCTTAAAATCACGGAGGCAGGATCGAGCATGGATTTCGCCCATGCACGCGCGATGTCCACCAGTGCATGTGCGATCGGTGCTTGGGGGCTAGAAGTTGATTTCATCTCTGAGATAATAGTGAATCGGGGATTTTAATCAGTATAAGTTTGGAAAAATTAGAGCCAAATAATAATTACGGACTTGCCCTTACTCATTAATAACCGCTTTTGCTTTATTATTTGTAAACTTTTTTTTTTTTTTTTTTGTAAAAGAGGAGCACCTAAGCAAGGTTATAATTTTATTAGGTTTTATAAATATATTTTTAAATCTGACGATTTTGACCATGCCACCATCTGTGACGTGACAAGATAATACTACCACGCACGGGATAAGTATAGCTAAATGACTCTTCTTGTTACGCCATGGGTGATTGTGTGATCAAACAACACTGTCACGCCGTTGGTGGTGGAGTGACAGGATTTGTCTACGCCATGATGATTGACATGACAGTGTTGCTTAGCAACGTCACGAGTGGTGGTGTAGTCAATAGGATCAAAATTAGGAAAAAAAAAGTTAATAGGGGTTAGCAGTAAAAATACATTGAAAATATGTTAAATAATAAAAATTTCTAGAGAGGTACCTACCGATATTAGGAACCATCATCATGGCTTTCGAGTATGAAACTATCAATGGTACTATCATCTAATCTATGTTTTATCCCTACTCATGATGCCATACATGGCCAACTTGTTCGGCACGGGCATGACCAGGCACAGCCTGTTTCGGCACGCGAACGAAACAGGCCGTGTCCAAATACGGCCCAAAGGCCACTCGCGTTGTGCCGTGCTGCCCCGAGCTCGTTTGGGCCGACGTGCGGTTTACGGCTCATTTAGCCTGAAATTTAAAAAAAATTAGAAAAATGCAAAAAAAAACATTTTAAAATTAGAAAATTTGAACAAAATGCAAAAAAAAATATAATAAATGTAGAATTCAGAAATACATATAAAAAAATGAACTATATAAGAATACAAAATTAAACCATATATATACGGGCAGTCCCTATGTGGGGGCCGTCCCTGCTCCCTACAAACGCATGTTGGTTTATAGCAACATACAATAGTTGTTCCGGAGCTGCTGGATCACAAAACAAGTCAACAATCGACATCTTTCTGGAGTGTAGGGTGTTAGATCGGAAGGTGTGGAAGTGATGGTATCACGTGACACACCAAGTATGTAACTTGCACGGCTGTTTCTCGCTCCGGAATCTACTATCCGTGAGATTGAAGGCACATCCTTTATTTCGAAGGTAAGAAAATTTCACGATAGTTCTAAAAATTCTCGTACTAACCGCGAGAAAAAAAGAGAAGGATTTACCCTATTTATTTTGGTAGATCAGCTTATAATGGTGTAGATCAATCATATAGTTGAATAATAAATACAATTATATTTTCAATTATAGGCATTATATATATATATATATATATATATATAAAAGAAAAAGAAGAAGAAGAAGGTTTTATTTCCTCGGCATGAACCATTTTCTTTGACAACATCATCATACAAGATAACTTTTATAACACACAAACAAAATAGTCGGAGTTAGCTTTTCTCCGGAAAGTCTCCAAACCTAATGCACGCTAAAATACTGAACACAACAACATTACTTATGCGGGTTTTAATCTAAGAGCCTGCTTACAATGCGAGATTTCGGAACTTTGCACTAAATATTATAATTCAGGAAAAAATATGCAAAATTCGTATGTTCCAATAAAAGACCGGAGTTTCGTTTTGTGCCCAAGTGGAATGCCAATTTTTTCTTTCTGTTCTTGCAAAAAAATGAGCCCATGATTTCCAGTCAAATACCGGTCACCAAAACAGGGTGTTTGGGGGAGGTACGAACAAGTTTTAATATTTAGCCTATATTTTAATTACGGACGTTTCTTCAATTTTATTTCTAAATTTGACGATTGTGGTTATGCCACGACCCATAACGTGACAAGATAATTCTACCACTTGTGGGATAAGTCTAGCTAAATGACTCTTCTTATCAAGCCACGAGTGGTGGTGTGACCAAACAACATCTTGCACGCCGTTTGTGGTGGACCACGTTATGATGATTTACATGGTAGTGTTGCTTAGTAACTCGTGGCGTCGTTAAAAGAGTCCATATTTCTCGACGTGATTAAAAGAGTTAAAATTAAAAATAAAATTAACGATAATTAGTAATAAATTTAATTTTTTAAAAAAAGTTAAATAATAAAAATTGCTCGGGAGGTACCTACCGATATTAGGAACAATCTCCAAGGCTTTCGAGTATGAAACTATCGGTGGTACTATCATCTTGTCTATATTTTATCCCCCACTCGTGACGCCCTTTAGTTTTGAACCCCCAAACACACACACACACACCCTAAACACTCCATAATCTTCCACAAACCAACCCAAGTATATGAATAAACTAAATCTACCACAAACGCTACGTTTGGTCATGTCGATGTCAGTGTCCCCCACCTTGAATGAAGGCCGTAGCTGCCTCCAATGGGGTTCTCGGGGGAATGAAGTAAGCGAAGGTGGCACGCTGCCAATGGGAGCAAGTCCCGTCTCTCAAGTCATGGACGACATAGTTGCAAACGTGAACCGACCCAGCTGCTTTTGCCCACAATGTCAGCATCCGACCACAGCGTTTTTGTTTGTCAGAGTAAACGATCTGATTGGAGCTCAGTTCTCATTCCGAGACCTGAATTAACCATCTTCTTCTTTACAGCCGGGAAAGCTCTGAGGAATTTCTACTTTCTTGGTCTGGCTTCACCAGCAATGCTCGCACACTGCACAGTGCATTGGACACCGATCGGAGCGTCACGGAAGAAGCGAGCTACAGCGATCTCCCATGTTTCATTTCGCTCCAAGCCGGCCAAGTAACCATCCATCCTAGACGAGTACAGTAGCGTAGCCATGTCCATGTCACCGTCACCGTGTGGGACACAAGGGTGTCCTCAGCTTGATAGTTACTGGCCGTCCTCAGCCTGATAGTTACTGGTTGCCATGTTGTTAGGATTAATTACACTTTCGTATTGATAGGATTAGGATCATAGTATCTGATCGCAGGATTATGATAGAATCGTACTTCAGAAACCACGATTCTGACTATGATCAGAATGGTCTGACAGGGTTGTACGAATACGATATAGACTGCGATGCTAACTGAGAGCGTGTATAGATTGGATGCTCACACAATTAATCTATTAGCCAGAGATTGGTACATATATAGATTACATGAGAGAAGGCAACAGACTAGCGATACGCATGCATACGTGCTAAACAAGGAATAGCTAAACATGGGAAGAATCTGGGAATATCCGAGGCTGTTGCCGTATGCAATCCTGGCGCCTAGAATTGTGGGAGTCCGCTCGTTGTGATGTATATCCGAATACGTGCCGGTGAGCCTATATACGCTAACACGCCCCCGCAGTCGGAGCGAACGTTCAGACTGGACCGAAACTCCGTGAATAAGGAAGATGGCAGACTCTTGGTGAATATATCGGCGTATTGGGAGGAGGTAGGCACATGTAGAACATGGACGGCCCCGGTAGCTACGCGGTCCCGAACAAAATGCAAGTCGATCTCAATGTGTTTAGTGCGCTGATGCTGCACGGGGTTGGTAGAGAGATAGATCGCCCGATATTGTCGCGATGAACAAGCAGAGCGCCTTGGGCGGGCAATGAAGCTCAGTGAGTAACTGGCGCAGCCAAGAGGTCTCAGCCACAGAATTAGCGACGGCCCGATACTCAGCCTCGGCCTTTGGAGCGAAAGCAGATCTTTGTCGTTTGGAGGACCAGGAGATGAGGTTGTCCCCGAGGAAGACGCCATAGCCTGAAGTGGAGCGGCGAGTGTCCGGACAACCAGCCCAGTCTGCATCAGAATAAGCCACAAGTGCTGAGGTGGAGGTCCGGTGAAGCTGCAGGCCGAAGTCAAGTGTGCCCTTCAGGTATCGAAGAATGCGTTTGACCAAAGCATAATGAGGCTCCCGAGGATCATGCATATGAAGACAAACTTGCTGCACGGCATAAGCAATGTCAGGTCTAGTGAAAGTGAGATACTGTAAAGCACCAGCTAGCCCACGATAGTGTGTAGGATCAGCCACAGGAGGACCAGCATGAGAAGCAAGTTTAGCATTTGTATCGACTGGCGTTGAACAGGGCTTGCAGTCACGCATAGTTGCTCTATCAAGAATGTCCAGAATATATTGCCGCTGACTGAGAAATAGACCTCCATTACTTCGACGGACAGACAAGCCAAGAAAGTGATGTAGAGGGCCCAAATCCTTCATAGAAAACTCATGCTGAAGGGCACTGATAATCTGACGAAGCAGGCTCTCAGAGGAAGCAGTAAGAACAATATCATCAACATATAAGAGCAAATATGCTGTATCACTGCCGCGGCGAAAAATAAATAGTGAAGAATCTGACTTAGCCCCAGTGAATCCAATAGAGAGAATGAAGGATGCAAACCGACTGAACCACGCACGAGGGGCCTGCTTGAGGCCATATAAAGACTTATTCAGGCGACAAACATGGTCAGGTTTAGTTGGATCCACAAACCCAGAGGGTTGAGCACAAAAAACTGTCTCAGTGAGTGTGCCATGTAAGAAAGCATTCTTGACGTCCAACTGATGGATAGGCCAATCCTGAGAGAGAGCAACAGTAAGAACTGTCCTGATTGTAGCAGGCTTGACGACTGGGCTGAAAGTTTCATCAAAGTCAATACCAGGCCGTTGGGTAAAGCCGCGAAGAACCCAACGCGCCTTGTAGCGCTCAAGATCACCAGTAGGAGAGAGCTTGTGACGAAAAACCCATTTGCCTGTTACAATGTTGGCCGCGGATGGGCGAGGGACAAGATCCCAGGTATGGTTGGCCTGCAAAGCTGAGAATTCCTCAATCATCGCATCACGCCAGTTAGGATCAGCCAAAGCACCCTTGTAAGACTTTGGCAGTGGAGATAGAATATCAGCGTGAAGATTCATTCGTGTCAACGGCTTGCGAATCTGACCTTGCGCGTGTGATCATGACATGGTCCTTAGCCACGGGTATTCTTGGAGCAATGAGAGGGAGGCACGGTGTTGGTGCGGCCAGTGACCCGTGGCGCAGCACAATCTCTGGAGCGGGAGCGCACACAGGAGGTAGCGCTGGGACTGCATGTGGACACCCCAGGCCAGAAGCGGGAACTGCATGGGAACCGACTGGAACTGCACGTGAACACCCCAGGTCGGAAGTGGGGACTGCATGGGGACGCCTCAGGCCGGAGGCGGGGCTAGAGGCCGGCGGCGCAGATGACCCACGACCGGAAGCGGGGCCAGAAGCCGACTGCGATGCAGGTAGCCCGTGGTGGCTGCGCAGCTCATCGTCGGTGACATGCCAAGCCGCACCTGAGAAGTGGCGGCAAGGTCACGATCCAGCGGGAGGAGGCCGGCCGGCAATAGCGGCTGTGACCGAAGGTCAGCAGGGGCAGCCCGACAGGTGACACCAGAGTGTGTCGGTGCAGCGCTGGCTCCGCTGGCAGCAACCTGAGGTGTATGACCAACAGGGGCAGCAGGGCCGGTATGTGGAAGAGAACCTGCAAAAGGGTTAGAGCCAACAGGAGCTAAAGGAACGGCGTCAAGCTCCAAGAGAAAATCAAAGTCAGAGGAAGGAGGTGTGGAGCTTGACGCGGCGAAGGGAAATGAAGACTCGTCAAAAGTGACGTGGCGAGAAATGATGATTCTTTGGGAGGATAAGTCAAGACAGCGATAGCCTTTGTGGTCGGCGGAATAGCCAAGGAACACACAAAGGGTTGAGCGAGGAGAGAGTTTGTGAGGGACGGTAGCAGATAGGTTAGGGTATCACCTGCAACCAAAGACCCGGAGATGGGAATAGGAGGGGGGAACGCCATAAAGAGCAAGGAAGGGGGTGGAGAAGGCTAAGGTTTTGGTGGGATGGCGGTTTAATAGGTGTGTTGCAGTGTGTAAGGCTTCGACCCAATATGAGGGCGGGAGAGAGGCTTGGATGAGCAAAGAGCGAATAATATTATTAGTCGTGCGAATGATGCGCTCGGCTCGACCATTTTGGGGTGAGGTGTAGGGACAAGATAATCGAAGGTTGACCCCATGGGTAAGAAAAAGCGTGTGGGAGCTCGAGTTGTCAAACTCAAGACCATTGTCGCATTGAATGCTTTTAATGGAGGTGCCAAACTGCGTGGTGACATAGGGAAAAAATGTGACAATGTGGTGAAGGTGTCAGATTTAAGACGTAGGGGAAACGTCCATAAAAAATGCGTGCAATCATCTAATATAACAAGATAATACTTGTAACCTGAGACACTAAGAACAGGGGATGTCCAAAGATCACAATGTATTAAATCAAAGGGTTTAGATGCACGTGAGGATGAGCTAGCAAAAGGTAGGCGCGTATGGCGGCCTAACTGGCATGCATGACAGAAGGAGTTTAGCTCAACTTTATTACAAGGAATGTCACTAGAATTTGCAAGTTTGGAAAAAGGCTCATGACCAAGGTGACCAAGACGACGATGCCAAAGGACGGAGGAGGTGTGATACGGATTACCGGGTCTTCACGTCGTAGGATCGAGGGGGATAAATAGAGAAAGCCTATTGAGAAGCAAATCTTGGCAACACACTCCAATGAGATAGCCTCCAACAAAGAACTCAATCAACAATCTCTCTAATTGAACGACCGTGTCCATACATCCGTCGCACGATGCTCCTTACAATCCATAGGAAATACAAGGACAAGATGGGGGAACTCCCAACCTGGGGGATCTAACCCTAGGCAAGAGCAAAGCTCAAGTCTTCTTCTGTTCTATTTTCCCCCTTGCTGTTGGGTGGAGGGGCCCCTTTTATAGTGGGGGTCGAGTTGGAGAAGTTTGGTTCGGCCCAGGCGTCGGCCGGTCTGACCGGCGTGGGAGGCCGGCGGCCGGCGTCGCGGCGGTCGGACCGCCGTTGAACTTGGTTCGGCCGCGTCGGACCGGTCGGCCGGCGTTGTCGGTGATCCGACCGTCTGTCTGGAACAACAGCAGCCCTTTGTCTCCGGTCATCATTCCTCTTGCCATCTTCCCCGCTGGTGATTAAACATACATATGGAGCATGAGGTAGCATCCACTCTCGGAGATATCAAGCGAGACTCGAGTAAGGCGACTTCACCTCAATGTTAAGTTGTTGCGCTCGCGCTCTTGTCATTGGTCCCTTAGGCGTGATGGAGGTGACTTGGCCTCGTTGGAGTTGATGGAGTTGGTGTCGATGTCCTCATCATCCCCTTCTTGGAAAGGAGTCGCCCTCGACTCGATGTGTTCTGCCCAAGAATGGTGATAAGTCCGCCACATTAAAGGTAGAGCTCACCGCGTACTTGTCGCTTGGAAGGTCAATCTCATATGCGTTGTCATTGATCTTCTTGAGCACTTTGAAAGGTCCGTCGCCGCGTGGCTTCAACTTGGAGGAGCGCTCGGTGGGGAAACGGTCTTTGCGAAGGTGAATCCATACCAAGTCGCCGGGCTCAAATAGCATTTGCTTCTTGTGCATGTTGGCCTTCTGTGCATAGAGGCGGGTTTTCTTTTCAATTTCCTCCCGGGTTTTGAGGTGAATTTTCTTCACGAAGTCGGCTCGCTTGGAGGCTTCCATGTTGACTCGTTCTTGTAGCGGTAGTGGAAGAAGATCAAGCGGTGTAAATGGTTTGAAGCCATACACCACTTCGAAAGGGCACATGTTGGTGGTGGAGTGGACGGCGCGGTTGTAGGCGAACTCCACGTGAGGTAGACATTCTTCCCACTCTTTGAGGCTCTTCTTGATCATGGTCCTTAAAAGACTTGAAAGTGTGCGATTCACGACCTCAGTTTGGCCGTCGGTCTGCGGGTGGCAGGTGGTGGAGAAAAGCAGCTTGGTGCCAAGTTTTGCCCACAAAGTCTTCCAAAAATAGCTCATGAATTTGACATCGCGGTCGGAGACGATCGTCCTAGGCATCCCATGGAGGCGTACAATCTCCCTAAAAAACAGGTTAGCTATATGGGAAGCATCGTCGCATTTATGACAAGCAATAAAATGAGCCATTTTGGAGAATCTATCAACAATCACAAAAACTGAATCCTTACCCGTCTTCGTTCTAGGTAAGCCCAATACAAAGTCCATGCTAATGTCCTCCCAAGGAGCACCAGGAATGGGAAGCGGGGTATACAAACCGTGGGGATTGAGCTTGGACTTCGCCTTGTGACACGTGATGCACCGTTGAACATACCTCTGAACATCTCGTTGCATTTTAGGCCAATAGTAGTGATCGGAGAGCATGGTGTAGGTCTTTTCCCTTCCAAAGTGTCCCATTAAGCCGCTAGCATGAGACTCCTGCACAAGGAACAAACGAACAGACGACTCGGGAATACAAAGCTTGTTAGTATAAAAGAGGAACCCGTTGTGCATGTGGTACTTTTCCCAACCCTTCCCATCACAGCATTGCGAAAAAGGCATAGAGAAAGCAGGATCATTCGCATACAAAGATTTCAAACTTTCTAAGCCAAGTACCTTGGCCTCTAGTTACACCAAAGATGATATGTTTTCTAGAAAGAGCGTCGGCTACCACATTCTCCTTCCCTTTCTTATACTTCACAACATAAGGAAAGTTTCTATGAATTCGACCCATCTAGCATGACGACGATTTAATTTTGATTGGCCCTTAAGATATTTTAAAGATTCATGATCGGAGTGGATGACAAATTCTTTGGGCCAAAAGTAGTGTTGCCAAACTTCTAGCACCCTAACCAAAGCATATAATTCTTTATCATACACGGGGTAATTAAGTTGGGCGCCATGTAATTTTTCGCTAAAGTGCGCTACGGTCGCCCATTTTGCATCAAAACACCCCCAATGCCCAACCCACTAGCATCACATTCCACTTCAAAAGTTTGGGTGAAGTCCGGTAAAACAAGCAAAGGAGCTTCGGTTAACCTTAACTTTAACTCTTGAAAAGACCTTTCTTGAGACTTACCCCAAACAAAGTTAACACCTTTTTTTGTGAGTTCATTCAGAGGGGCGGCAATGGTGCTAAAATCTTTCACAAACCGACGATAAAAACTAGCCAAGCCATGGAAGCTACGAATTTGACTAACATTCAAAGGGGTTGGCCAATTTTTAATTGCTTCAATTTTAGCTTCATCAACTTCAATTCCCTTAGAGGAGACAACAAATCCGAGGAAGATCAATTTATTGGTGCAAAAAGTGCATTTCTCAAGATTAGCAAACAGTTTCTCATTTCTAAGCACCTCTAGAACAAGCCTAACATGCTCAACATGTTCATCCAAGGATTGGCTATACACGAGAATATCATCAAAATAAACAACCACAAATTTCCCAATGTAGGCACGCAGGACATGATTCA
Organism: Hsuehochloa calcarea; assembly: GCA_036346395.1. Lineage (NCBI taxonomy): Eukaryota > Viridiplantae > Streptophyta > Magnoliopsida > Poales > Poaceae > Hsuehochloa > Hsuehochloa calcarea. The sequence goes on along the minus strand of CM070598.1, from coordinate 22,365,430 downwards.
TGAGACGCATAAAGGTGCTAGGAGCATTGGACAAACCAAAAGGCATAACAAGCCACTCATACAAGCCAAACTTGGTTTTGAAAGCGGTCTTCCATTCATCTCCTACGTTCATTCTAATTTGGTGATATCCACTCTTCAAGTCAATTTTAGAGAAAATGATGGAGCCACTCAATTCATCAAGCATATCATCAAGTCTAGGTATGGGGTGCCTATATCTAACCGTGATATTGTTGATAGCCCTACAGTCTACACACATGCGCCAAGTTCCATCTTTCTTAGGGACAAGGATTACCGGTACGGCGCATAGGCTCAAGCTCTCGCGGACATAGTCCTTGTCAAGTAGGGCTTGCACTTGACGTTGGATCTCCTTGGTCTCCTCGGGATTGGCGCGGTACGGCGGCCGGTTGGGAAGTGGAACCCCGGGAATGAGGTCAATTCGATGTTCAATCCCTCTCAAAGGAGGAAGCCCCGCCGGAATCTCCTCGGGGGAAGACGTCCTCAAATTCCTGCAAGAGAAAAGAAAGAGCACTTGGAAGAGGGGGTGAGTCGTTAGTTGAAAGAATAAGGTCCTTGCACACTAAAAGAGGGGGCATATGGTGGAGTCCTCCTCACTTCTCTCACATCGATTTGGTAGCAAGCATGACTAAAGCTCTCTCCTCTCCTTTCTTTTGGCCGCTCTTGTGGGTTTTGTGGTTCTCATGCACCGAAGGGTGGCCCTCATTCTTTACCCTTTCTCCTTGGCAGGTAGCAACCCGTGGAGCATTGTCGGCGATGATCCGCCGGGAGTCATGGGACGACACCACCTCTTGGTTATGCCATTTGAACTTGTAGTGGTTGGTTCGTACCCGATGTGTCACCGCTTCGATCGTCTTGCCACGGTCTTCCCAACAGGAGGTGGCACACCGTCATGGGCACCACGTCACACTCCACCGAGTCGGCGTAGGCTCCAATTTGGAAAGTGACCTTTGTCATGTATTGCACCTTGACCGTGCCACAATCACTTAACCATTGTACATGGTAAGGGTGAGGATGCTTCTCAATTTGAGTCCCAACTTGAGCATAGTTCTTGGCTTGCAAGGTTGTGACAACTCCGCCACAATAATCACTTTGATGGATTTTCCTTGTATGCCACCTTGGTTTGAAATAAATTGGTCCTTTGCTCGGGCTCATCTTGTTTCTGGACCGTCAAAGTCTTCTTTGTGACAATGAGAGCCGGGCTCATATCAAAGTCACAAAAGAGTGGGTCTTGGGCCTCTTCTTCTTTGGCATCTTCACGGTTAGCAATCTCATTTAATTTCTCGGCCTCTTCATTACTATCAGTTCATATTCTCCATCTTGGTCACAATCATGGTTCGGTGTTTGGGCACTCCTTGCAATGTGCCCACGGCCCAAACACTTGAAACATTGGATCTCACGGCTCTTGGCGGTGGATCCGACTGAAGAAGACCCACTTGTTGCTGGAACTCGCCGGGTAAGGGGTGTGGGTGCTTCTTTGGTGCCGGTGGTGGTGGTTGGAGGCCTTATGCTTGAGGCGCCTCCACCACTCCCTTGGGTGTAGCTCTTCTCGAGCGGGCTCTTGGATGTTGATTTGTTGCTATATGTTGTAGCCCTGGGCGTGAAAGTTGGATAACTGCGGGCATTCTTTGAATCTTGTTGCACTTGCCTCTCCACCTTGGTAGCTTGGTGCACTAGCTCGACCACGTTGTTGTATGGTTGGAACTCTGTGATCCTCTTGATGGAGTAGTTCAAGCCCGACATGAAACGAGCCATGGTTTGTTCTTCTGCCTCTTGTATGGTTGCTCGTATCATGGCTTTCTCAATCTCCTTATAGTACTCCTCAACAGACCGGTTGCCTTGCTTCATGTTTTGCAATTGGTCATACAAGTCCCTCTTGTAGTGCTTGGGCACAAATCTTGCCCTCATCTCATGCTTCATCTCAACCCAAGGCGCTCTGGCCTCTCATTGCGGGCTTCCTTTGGTTGATTACCTGTTCCCACCATATGAGTACATAGTCATCAAACTCAACCGATGCCATTGCTAGTTTCTTCTCTTCGGAGTAATTATGCATCCGAAATATTTTATCCACTTTCAACTCCCAAGTGAGATATGCTTCTGGATTCGGACCTCCATCAAATTTGGGTATGGTGAACTTTAGCTTCCCAAACCTTTCCTCTTCACGCTCATACCGGTACCTTCCGGGGGGCCATCACGCGACCTCGGCTCCCATCCATCATCGGGATGATCATAGGGTCACCCTCCACCTCGGACTCATCGGCAATGCCTTCGCTCTTCTTGGTGGAGGTGGGTGAGCTTGGTGATGGTGGGTGCGGTCCCTTCTTGCTTGCCGCTCTCGAGCCAGGCGCTCGGCGGTTTCTGCATCGGTCTCATCCAATTCAACCTCATGTGCTCCCAACGGATTCGCTCGAAGTTCCCTAATGATGTCGGCCACGAGGTTGGTTCGGAGAACCCCGAATTGTTGGTTGATCTCGATCTCCAAGTCCCTTTAGTCTCGGCCATTGTTTCTGGATCTCTTGTCGAAGGGCGTCCCTCAACGCATTGAGCTGCGTTTGAGTGACACAATCAGCGCCCAACTCATCTCCTGCTGCAGGGTGGCCTCCTCCTGACATGGTTAGTAGCCAACAAAGAGAAACAAAGTTTAGCTTGAAAAGAAAAACATGTGAAATCTCACTCTCCCTCACCTTCCACCTTAACCAAGTCCTTGTACTCCCTCACGGATTGTGGAAGAGGATTGAGAGAGTTCTTTGCTGGAGACCTTGAACACACACACAATTTAGGTGGAGCTTGGAAGGGGTGAGTATACAAAATGTAGGACCGGAAAGGCGACTGAGGGGGGGTGAATAGGCGCTTTCAAAACTTTCTCGCCTAAGTCGAATTCAACACGAACTTTACTCCTTTAGCTATGAGAGCTAAGAAGATCAGTAAGCACACAATGAAGCCTTGTGCCGAACTCGACAAACCCCAACAACCACACGACACAAATGTGGAGACTTAAGCTCAAAGGGTTGATCACGCACCGGCGGTCGGACCGGTTACCAAGGGCGGTCTCGACCGACGTTCTACCAATGATCCGAATATACGGCGGTCGGACCGCCGCTATAAGACCAGTCGGACCGTTCGATCGAAGATCAAAATCCACCCCAAATCCAAAACGAAATTTGATCCAACTTTTGATTTAACCAATGAAACTTGACCAAATTTCGAGCACACCTCCTAGTGATATTAGAAACCTATTTCTAGCGACGATCCTTCGATCCACTTCGCAGAATCGATCTCTCAAGGGTTTAATCAAGAAGTGCACAAACCCTAGAAATATGAAAACTTTGATTCAAGACTTGCTTGTGGGGATTGATGGTCTAGATGATTCTATGAGTATTCCCACACATCAAAGCAAGACAAAATGGGTCAAGAGACCAAACATAAACCCTTGAATCAAGGAAGCACCAAATTCATTCAAATGAGAGAAGAACACAAAGAGGAGACAAATGACCTCTCAAGCAAGCATCACAAGATTGATTGATCTCACAAGATGCTTACAAAGCCACTCCAACTAGGAGGACAAGAGCTCACTCAATGAGCATACAATCTCTCCTCTCTTCCTCTCCAAACCCTAACCCTAGAAAAGCAAGGGGGGAAACCAAATGAATGCCTCAAAGGTTTTCCTTCTCCCCCTTTCCTATTTATACTAGAGAGGACTAGAGTTACACAATTGGGGCCCACTCACCCATGGGACCCACATACTAACTGCTGAAGCAATCGCCTGCTTCACCACGTGTAGGTTGATCAGCGGTTCTCATCGACGCCAAGCCTCTCTTGTCCGAATCCCCTCGGAACCTCCCAGAGACTCGCACCGATATCCGCACCGACTGATCCAACCAGCTGCACCGAACCACCCGTTCGATCCATCTTGTCCATTCTGCACCATGCTTGAGTCACACGACCACCCGATCCATGATCGCTCGACCTCGGCTCTCCAAGCGTAGTCCCGATCCACTCACCGTTGACGTCGTTGACCTGCAAGCCACCTGCACAGCAATAGACAAACAAACCGTTTCCGGGAACAAGTTCTTCACAACTTGACCCACGTTAGTTCCGCAATGCAATATACATCAATAAAGCATTGATAACTAAACATCAACCACATTGAAACCACAACAATGCAAACTTGGCTCACCTCCAAGTCAAAGCCGGTCTGACCGCCCCACAGGGCCGGTCCGACCGATATCAAGCCGGTCGGACCGCTCCCACAACGGCGGTCGGACCGGTCCAAAGGACTTAGCCAAAATTCCAGCTTGAAAATCCGAAACCTTCTGGAATTTTCAACTCAATAGAACTTTTGACTGGGATCTCCAAAAATGATGGGACCACATCCAGGAGACTCCCCTCACTTGCCTACACAACCTATTTTTGGATTAGCTCCAAAATCCAAAGTTAGGTCAAGCCGGTCCGACCGGCCTCCATTGCCGGTCCGACCGTCCCACGGGCGGTCTGACCGCCCATTCCACCGGTCGGATCACTGTGGTCCGACAAAGAAGAAGCAAACCCCGAAAACGCGAGATTTTGCAAACCAACAATGCCATTGCCAATTGACTCATCATCCTGAGATCGTGCACATATCCTCACGATATCCACAATCTCCCCCTTGATGAACACATTGGCAATTTCAAGAAAATGTGGTTTTCAAATTGAAAAGTAAAATCGCCGTTTTGATAAAGGCACAACTTGGTCCATAAGCAAGAAAAGCTTAGGAAGCGACCAAGTCGGCTTCGAAATAGTGAAGGCAAGTGAGATAAGGCATTGAACGCACAAAAGGATTCAAAATCCGTAAGATGGCCAAAAATCTCACTAAGGTCCATATGAAAGACAATAAGTTCTATTTGACCTTTGATCATTGTGAGTCTTCTTGAATTTCAATTCAAATCGTAAAAGGCAATAAAACCCAGAGACTCAACTCACTATGATCACAAATTTTCAAAAGGTTCACAAAATTTTTTTTTGTGTGTGTGTGTGTGTGTTCTTTTATGCATGAAACCTTATGTGAACCAAAAGCTCCAAAGCGAAGATTTTCTTCAATCCTTCTCCCCTTTGACAATGAATTCATCAAGATGCATGAGAGAAGAACGAGCATGAAGAAATGACTTTATTTGAAATTTAGCAAAAGGAGCCATGACCATTATCTATGTAGACAAGACAAGACATATACCAAGCCATATAAAGAGTAGAGGCTATATTCAATCATGGCAAAACATGTATTTATAAAGCTAAAACCAAGATAGCGTAAACTGAGATTAACAGAAATAAAACCATGAAAGGTTGCTCAATGTCGAGATTCACTAAAAGCAACCAAAAATGAGTCAAGCCATGTCTAAAGCAAAAAGAGACTCAAAACAAGAATTGAGGCATTTTGAGCTTTAAGAAAATTCTTTTGAAGCAAAGCTCAAGCACTTAGCCCTCTTTGGGCAATTTCTCTTTTTCTTTCTCCCTTTTTTTTGCTGTGCTAGATCTCAAGCCTTGCCGCGACCATCTCAAGCGATAAGCTTAAAAGAATGATCTAGGTCATCCAAAACTCCCCCTGAGTTCATGCCTAGTGCAATGGCAAGCCGTCTCATGAGAAAGGATTGGTGAGATCGGCTTTTTCGCATTTAAAATCTCATTTTTCATTTGCTTGACTTAATAAGATAAAAAGCTCATTTTTCATCTCAAAATAAGTTCAAGACTCAATTCAGCTTGTAAGACATGGCAAGAATCATAAGAGGATCACTAGAGCAAAACTAGTCACAAGATCCAACAAGACATGATTCGATTCAATTTGCTCACAGATATAAAGCTAGCAAGGGAAAAGCTAAGCCAAAACACGAAGAGCCATAAAAGAAGTCCAGCGGACTATCACTTGATATGACAAGGTATAGAGTATGAAATCAAGCCATACAAGGATAAAACTCAAAGCTCCACAATTTTTATTATGCAATGCACGACATTTGAGATAAAAATGCATTATGATACAATGAAAACAGAAAAAGCAGATTCCCTCAAAACATCCAAGCCTCAGTACTGGGATTTGAGATAAACGTTCTAGGAGTCCAGTACTGAGATGGATGAGGCCTGGGAACGACAAAAGAAGCAAAGAGAAAATGATTAGGCACAAAATCATAAGAATGCCCATGAGCACCACCTGGACCTCTCCAAAACGATCTACCAAAAGACCGATACTCCCCCTGTCTAGGTGCTACCCGTGGTCTATCCTCACGATATCCAAGACCAAACTGCTGCCTGGACCCACCAAAAGAGTCAACAGGATTCTCTACAAACCTAGGCTTATAAGTGATACAATGAATAGGCTGCCCGGCTCTAGAGACTATCGCTGAAGAAGAAACTCCTCTAATGGATCTCAAGGTGCTCATCCTCTTTTTCCTCTCAATTTTTGCTCTTCGGAAGCAAAACTCAACCGTGTGGCCCTCTTTCTTGCAAAGGTGCAATGGTACTTGACCTTTGAGGGGTCCGTCTTCGGTGAGACAGAAGCACCTTTCTTGCTAGAAAGAGATTGAGCAGAATCTACAGATTTAAGAACAACCTTTGAAGACAAAGAAGATTCTTGCTCAACCAAACCACTTTTCACAATTCTAGCAATCTTTGGTGTGAGATTCTTGGAAAGCTCTAGGGACTTAAAGCCTAGGCCACTGTTTTTCACACTCACCTTGGATTGGTCTAGAATCAAGTTGAGCTTCTTTTTCCCACTAGAAAACTTCTCAAGAGTCATTTTGAGGTAATCGTTCTCTTTGCCAAAACTCCACAATTGGAGCACTTTTTAGAATCGATTGCCTCAACATGTTTGCTCTTAAGAAGATCCACTTCCACTTTAAGAGCCTCACAAGACACACAATAGGACTCTCCAATCCTATTCAATCTGCTCCTTAAATTTGACTCTAAAAGCCTCTTGTATCTTACCAATAGCAATATCAATTTCAAGATGCAACATACAAGAGGAAGAATCAATGACTTTCTTGGAAGCAAGAAGAGACATGGATCTTTCAATTTTAGCTTTCTTCAAGAGTCTTGTTTAAAGCTTCAATCTCGATTGTAAGCTTAGGCAATTTTCACAAGAGGCAATTCTAGAATAAGCAACCATTTCACTCATCTCTTGCATTTTAAATCGATTACTCTTACAATGAGAACAAGTGTGACTAGCATCAAATTTTGCAATTCTTTTAAGGAGCTATCCAGCTTTCAATTCCAGCAAAGCACGCTTGAGCAATTTAATGGAATAGCTTCTAAAGCAAATCACATCAAGCGGAATGGCATTCATGCAAATGTAACTAGACTTGAGAGATTCTAGTTCGTAAAGAGCATTTTTCAATTGTTCCTCAACAGAGGAATGAGCATTATTCAAGCTTGACAATTCATTAAGCAAGCTAGAGCATGAATCACAGAAATCATCAGGATTAATGGATTTGAGCCTAACCACTTCTAGGTTCAAATTATCAATCATAGTATCCTGCTTCTTGATCACTTTAACTTGCTTATGCAATTTTTGTTCAGCAAGCACTAAAGCCCTTTTCATGTCAGGAAGTGAAGGGCATACCTCATCGGGATCACTGAAAGGATCCTCGCTGTTGGAGGAGTAGCTGTCGTGGCTGTTCTTAGCCATAAAGCACATGCCCGTGAAATCACGTGCCTTTTTCTTACCACGGAGTCACTCTTGTCGCCCTCCGACTCGAGTCCACATCTTCCATGCTCACATCCTCTAGAGCTTCAAGGACTCTACCGACAAACTTGCGATAGTTTGTCTTCTTGGACTTAGCATCCTCGCTCGAGGATGCCTTTGTGACTCCTTCTCCTCCTTGCCCTTTAGCTTGGGGCATCTAGAGCTAACGTGGTTGAGCTCACCACACTCAAGCATGTGATAGGTCCACCTCTCCTCCTACTCCTCACATTATTGTAGGCTCGTGAATTTTGTAGATAGGAGGGCTAAGTCATCCTCGGGTAGTCTCTCAAGTTGCTCATCGCTCAAGGAATGCAAAGGCATAAAGAAAATCCGATGAGCTAACATTAAAGGAATCAAGATATCTACCCTTAGATTGATCGATCACTAAAGCCATTGGCTCTGCCGTGGGGAGACGCGAGATAAAATCAATCTCATGCGCCTTCAACCTCGAGTAAAGCTTATCCATGGTAAGCTCACTCATGACAGATGTTATCATTTATGGCGTTGATCTTCATTCCCAGCACCTTCACATCCAAAGCACCCAAAAGTCAGGCGGCATTTTCGACTCGACTCGTAAAAACAAGATCAACAAATAAGGAGATCATGAAGAATTTTAGAAAATCTCCCACACACTCATCTAAAGATTCACGTGTCTTTGCTCGATTTTGGAGTATGCTTTCTTAAGTCGTTCTGCCTCACTTCCTTGATCGCAGTGGACCCTCGTGATAATCACAAAGAGTCCGCCAGATCTCATGAGCAGACAAAGAAATGAGCAACACGCTCAAACTCCGATCGACTAAGGCCTTGAATCAAGAAATTCGAGCCCTCGCCGTTGTTCTCCACATCCGAGTGATCAAATTGTCATCTACCGCACGACATAAGGATTTTTCACCTTAAGCCAAATCGCATGCCCTTGAGCCTCGATGTAGGCCTCCATTCGGGCCTTCCAATAAGCAAAATCAACTCCATCAAAAACATGTGGCCTGATTGAATATCGCTCAGTCGCCATGGCTCCAAAGACCGGTTAAGATCTATAGAAAAGAGCTAACCGCTCGATACCACTTGTAGGACCGAAAGGCGATCGAGGGGGTGAATAGGCGCTTTCAAAACTTTCTCGCCTAAGTCGAATTCAACACGAACTTTACTCCTTTAGCTATGAGAGCTAAGAAGATCAGTAAGCACACAGCGGAAGCCTTGTGCTGAACTCGACAAACCCCAACAACCACACGACACAAATGTGGAGACTTAAGCTCAAAGGGTTGATCTGGGCACTGGCGGTCGGACCGGTTACCAAGGGCGGTCTGACCGACGTTCTACCAATGCGAATATCTGGCGGTCGGACCGCCGTTATAAGACCTGGTCGACCTGTTCACCAAAGATCAAAATCCACCCCCAAATCCAAAACGAAATTTGATCCAACTTTTGATTTAACCAATGAAACTTGACCAAATTTTGAGCACACCTCCCTAGTGATATTAGAAACCTATTTCTAGCGACGATCCTTCAGATCCACTTCGCAGAATCGATCTCTCAAGGGTTTAATCAAGAAGTGCACAAACCCTAGAAATATGAAAAACTTTGATTCAAGACTTGCTTGTGGGGATTGATGGTCTAGATGATTCTATGAGTATTCCCACACATCAAAGCAAGACAAAATGGGTCAAGAGACCAAACATAAACCCTTGAATCAAGGAAGCACCAAATTCATTCAAATGAGAGAAGAACACAAAGAGGAGACAAATGACCTCTCAAGCAAGCATCACAAGATTGATTGATCTCACAAGATGCTTACAAAGCCACTCCAACTAGGAGGACAAGAGCTCACTCAATGAGCATACAATCTCTCCTCTCTTCCTCTCCAAACCCTAACCCTAGAAAAGCAAGGGGAAACCAAATGAATGCCTCAAAGGTTTTCCTTCTCCCTTTCCTATTTATACTAGAGAGGACTAGAGTTACACAATTGGGGCCCACTCACCCATGGGACCCACATACTAATCTGTTGAAGCAATCGCTTTCACCACGTGTAGGTTGATCACGGCGGTTCTCATCGACGCCAAGCCTCTCTTGTCCGAATCCCTCGAACCTCCCGCAGACTCGCACCGATATCCGCACCGATCGATCCAACCACCGCACCAACCACCCGTTCGATCCATCTTGTCCATTCGCACCATGCTTGAGTCACACGACCACCCGGTATCCATGATCGCTCGACCTCGGCTCTCCAAGCGTAGTCCCGATCCACTCACCGCTGACGCCGCTGACCGCAAGCCACCGCACAACAATAGACAAACAAACCGTTTCCGGGAACAAGTTCTTCACAACTTGACCCACGTTAGTTCCGCAATGCAATATACATCAATAAAGCATTGATAACTAAACATCAACCACATTGAAACCACAACAATGCAAACTTGGCTCACCTCCAAGTCAAAGCCGGTCTGACCGCCCCACAGGGCCGGTCCGACCGATATCAAGCCGGTCGGACCGCTCCCACAACGGCGGTCGGACCGGTCCAAAGGACTTAGCCAAAATTCCAGCTTGAAAATCCGAAACCTTCTGGAATTTTCAACTCAATAGAACTTTTGACTGGGATCTCCAAAAATGATGGGACCACATCCAGGAGACTCCCCTCACTTGCCTACACAACCTATTTTTGGATTAGCTCCAAAATCCAAAGTTAGGTCAAGCCGGTCCGACCGGCCTCCATTGCCGGTCCGACCGTCCCACGGGCGGTCTGACCGCCCCACTCCACCGGTCAGACCGCCTGTGGTCTGACAGCAAGAAGCAAACCCCGAAAACGCGAGATTTTGCAAACCAACAATGCCATTGCCAATTGACTCATCATCCTGAGATCGTGCACATATCCTCACGATATCCACACAAAAACAAACACAAAACGAATTTCAAGTGAAATAATGCTAAAAGGAATCCAAACTAGATTGCAATAGCCTAGGTGCCGATCCCAAGTCAAATGAACCCACACACTCCCAAAGATGATGGTACTAGAATGCAACCAAAGGTAATGAGCTAAAGCAAAGGATGGAAGTGAAGGTAGAATTAGCTCGTGTTGCACTAGTAAGGGAAGACGCTAGTTCGATTGCAAAGTTGTATGGCTATAGATTGCATATGTCAATAAGAATGCACCAACATGTAGGGAGCGTGCCCGGAAAGGTATTTGAGTTGGCTTTCCCCTTCCCCCTTTTCTTTCTTTCTCTCTCTTTTTTTTTGATGCCTCGTTGGGACAACTCTCTTGACTTTTCTTTTTCTGTTCCTGTTTTGGAGGGGAAGGTATTTCTTTGTTGCCCAATTCAAATCATATGAATTTCTGACGGATTCACGCTCTATGAATGGATCTAGGTGCACCGATTATTATACACATGCAAAGCCAAGCAATCATGGATGAACTAGTCTGACTAGGAGCAAAGGTATTCGCAAAGGTTCGATAAAGGCTTACAAGGCTCAAAGTCGAGGTTGAAACGTTGCAGTTTCCGGAGAGTTGCTATTATGTTTCTCCTCGGGCGGTTCGACCGGTGTGTCCAACGGTCTGACCGGTTTGGCCACCGGTCCGACCCGTTGATTCGGTCGGTCGGACCGATTTCACGAAAAGAGCCCAGATCCAGTCGGCCGAAAAGACGAATTTCTTCGATTCCAAACGATTCCTCGGTCCAAATGGCACAAAAAAACACAGGGGAAGTAGATCAGCACATAAGCAAAGTATCTATTGGATCCAAATTAGCAAAACTCAACAATCAAACTCGAATCGGAGCTAGGGTTGTCAGATTTGGGGAAGAACACATGAACCCTAGAAACAAAAAAAGGGATAGATCGATCCTACCGTGGCAACCAAGAGCTCTGATACCAAGATGATACGGATTACCGGGTCTTCACGTTGTAGGATCGAGGGGGATAAATAGAGAAAGCCTATTGAGAAGCAAATCTTGGCAACACACTCCAATGAGATAGCCTCCAACAAAGAACTCAATCAACAATCTCTCTAATTGAGCGATCAGTGTCCATACATCCGTCGCACGATGCTCCTTACAATCCATAGGAAATACAAGGACAAGATGGGGGAACTCCCAACCTGGGGGATCTAACCCTAGGCAAGAGCAAAGCTCAAGTCTTCTTCTGTTCTATTTTCCCCCTTGCTGTTTGGGTGGAGGGGCCCCTTTTATAGTGGGGGTCGAGTTGGGGAAGTTTGGTTCGGCCCAGGCGTCGGCCGGTCTGACCGGCGTGGGAGGCCGGTCTGACCGGCGTCGCGGCGGTCGGACCGCCCGTTGAACTTGGTTCGGCCCGGCGTCGGACCGGTCTGACCGGCGTTGTCGGCGGTCTGACCGGTCTGGTCTGGAACAGTAGGCAGCCCTTTGTCTCCCGGTCATCATTCCTCTTGCCATCTTCCCCCGTGAAGCTGATTAAACATACATATGGAGCATGAGGTAGCATCCAGCTCTCGGAGATATCAAAGCAAGACTCGAGTAAGAGCGACTTCACCTCAATGTTAAGTTGTTGCGCTCGCGCTCTTGTCATTGGTCCCTTGGGCGTGATGGAGGTGACTTGGCCCTCGTTGGAGTTGATGGAGTTGGTGTCGATGTCCTCATCAAGGTGCCTGTGGTGAGGGCATGAGGAAGGAACGCCTCCGGACACAAGGAGTAGAGTGGCCCAGAGCTATTGCACCTGGCGATCACGTTCTTGGAGAGAAGATCCTTCACAGACACGCCAAACGGGTCAAACTCAATTGAGCAAAGATTGTCAGTAGTAAATTGACGAACGGAAATTAAGTTCTTAATAAGATCAGGAGAAACAAGAACATCACGGAGGTGAAAAGATCCGTTGCTAGTGGGGAAAAAAAGTAGCACCGGTGGATGTAACAGGAAGGAAGGAGCCGTTGCCAACGATAATATTAGAGGGTGTAGAATAAGAGGGTGGGTGGGAGACTGATAGATTACCGGCGTCCGAAGTCATGTGGGAGGTCGCACCAGAGTCGAGGTACCATTCCGAGTTGGCAGGTGGAGTTAGCGTCATCGTGTTGAACGAGTGAGCCAACATGTTTTGGTCCCAGCCGAGACCACCGAAGGACGGCTGCATGCCGCTGGCAGGCTGCAGGCTGCTGTGCATGCCGCTGGCAGGATGCATGCCATGCATGCTGTATCCGCCTGGAGCAAGTGGCTGCATGCCACTGTGGCCACCGGGTGGGAGCGCCTGCATGCTTCCCTGCATGCCGCCGAGACACAAGGCCGCCATGGCACAGTGTGGCGATCATGCCGCCCGAGTCCCGCTGCGACAAGCGCCTACTGCGGATGGTGCTGGGAAGCCGGACGGGGCCCAAGCAGGCCAGGGGCCGGGCGAGGAGATGGTGACCCGGACCAGAGCTGAATGGATCCGGTCCACGGATTGTATACCGTTGGCCATCCTGGGCGGACGGGCGGCCCGCTATTGGCGCTGGATGAAGAGTGGCCGCCAGAGGAAGTGCTGCTGCCACTGGACTTGCCGCGACGGCCGTGACGTCGGTTGGTGTTGGTGGTGCCGCACGAATTGCCAGAGGTCTAGTTGGAGCCATATACTGGTCCTCCACGGCTGGAGGAACCTCCAGTAGGCGTGCCCGCTAGGAAAGCAGATGGAGTACACGACTTGTTGGCCATAGTTAGCTCCTCCAAAAGCAAATCATAACGAACCTCGATGAACGTCGGGAAGGGCTTCTGGCGCTTGAGGAGTGCCGTCATGTAGGAGAAGTTTTCGTTGAGGCCGCGAAGAACATTGAGGACGAGAGTCCGGTCGGGCACGGGCTCACCAAGATCGCCGAGGGCGTCCGCCATGCCCTTCAGTTTGCGACAATAGTCCGTGATGGACAGAGCGCCTTGGACGAAGTTTCGGAACTAGGCGTCGAGGTAGAGAGCACGAGTTTCCTTGTTGCCAAGGAATTGCTGCTCAAGGCCGAGCCAGACGGAGCATGCCGTGGCCTCGCGGTGCATGACAAGTTCCTGGAGGTCCGACGAAATCGTGCCATAGAGCCACGACTTCACCGTACAGTCAAGTTGGGACCACGTGTCGTCGTCGGGGTCGCCGGCGTCAGAGAGGACATGGTCGTCGAGGGCGTACTTGCCGAGCGTATTGAGGAGGGGGTTCGACCACTTGCTGTAGTTGGCGGAGTCGACGTCGAGGACGACGGGTACCAGGGTCTTGATGGACTGCACAGCAACAGCTTGGGCATGGAGGCCACTGCGCGCAGTGGTGACGGCGAGGGCGCCAGATGTCCGCGCACGCAGCGCGCATCAAGGCGGCGCGTTCGATCTCGGCGGCGAAGGCGCGCGAATGATGGTCGTCCTCCATGCGCGTCAGATGGGAATCATCAGGAGACGCCATGGCGAAGAGTAGGGAAGAGCCGGCGAGCACAGGCGTGTCGTGCGGCAAGAAGAGGCCAGCAACGGCAGCCGCGGTGGTCGGCGAACGGCTTAGGATTTGCGGAAGCGGAGAGGCCGCAGGAGCGAACCGTCTCGTGATACCATGAGAGCGTGTATAGATTGGATGCTCACACAATTAATCTATTAGCCAGAGATTGGTACATATATAGATTACATGAGAGAAGGCAACAGACTAGCGATACGCATGCATACGTGCTAAACAAGGAATAGCTAAACATGGGAAGAATCTGGGAATATCCGAGGCTGTTGCCGTATGCAATCCTGGCGCCTAGAATTGTGGGAGTCCGCTCGTTGTGATGTATATCCGGAATATGTGCCGGTGAGCCTATATACGCTAACACTAACAAGCTTGACTAGGTGGGATTGCTTTGTGTAGCGCAGTCCAGTACACCATGACCCAATTTCAAGGACAGTATGCCTGTCGGCAACGGCTACCTTCGGTGACGAACAATCAGTCGGCAAAAGTTTCCCCGATAGATAATATCTGTCGTTGTAAGTCCTATCGGTAAAAGTATTTCCCGACAGATATAACATTTCTGATAGATAGTCTGACCTTGATATTGAAGATTTGCTGACAGAACTTTTTTCTCCGATAGACATCTTTTTACCGCCAGACACACTTTTTCCAACAAACACAAGAATTACCGGCAGATGGTCTGAGGCCAAATGCAATGTTTGCGACAGATAGTTTTTCACCGCTCACTACATAGATTAAAAAAACGTATATGTTGTAATTATCATAGATAGTTTCTAATAAGAATCGTCTGTGATATGTAACAATGGCTAGAACCGCTTGTGATACATAATTATCATAGACGGTTCTTGTTAACCGTCTGTGAACCATCACAAACGGTTTTAAATACAAAAGATCTATGATGTCTTCGAATTTCACAGACGGTTTGTATTCAAAATCATATGTGAATCATCATAGATGGTTTGTATTTAAAACCGTCCGTGAATCATCACAGATGGTTTTTACCACGATGCGCAGCGCAGCGGAAGAAAAGTTGGAGTAGCCGGATCCAACGTAGAGCGCGTCGATGAAGTGGTCGTAGTCGATCGTCCTCGATAGTGATCGTCTCCTCCAGCAACTAATCGTGTTCCTCGCCAAGACCGTTGATCGTCCTTAAGTGCAACAGCAACCGAAGTAGCGCCTCTACGGTATCCACACATCTTGGGATGGAACACCGTACGCCGGTGTGCTAGCACCAACTCACACGGTAGGGCTCTCTTGAGAAGATGGCGGCTAGTGTTTCGGTGGAGCAACTCACGTTGTCTATCTCATGTTTTCCAACAACCTCATGCATCTCCTTATATAGTACCCATGGCGGATCATATCCGAACACGTTTGTTTCAACCTGTTAAGTATGTGACCCTATAGTTTCATGTGTAATCGGTTGTGACTCGAAAACTCTTTTCTGACCACGAGTCGTTAGAGGTTCCTAGCAGGATATCACGATTCCAGAATTGACATAAATTATATCGGACGAACCTTAATGCAATATGATCTACAACCAGGTCCTTATCACTTATGACCAGCTCATATCTCTATACGAATAGTTCATATTTAGTCAAGATTAGTTCATAACTCCTTACGACTAGTTTACGACCACTTAGTGATTATATTCGACCAGTCTACGATCAGCTCGTATCTCTATACGACTAGTCCGTATCTAGTCGAACTGTGTGGCCTGTTCGTGTATTCTCCCTTTGCCTCACAATATCTAGTTGAACTCCATGTGAGATAATTTGTCATCCATGGACTGTTCAATACTTTCTCGATCAAGTGTCGGATAACTTCATGTCGTCGAACTCTTCGACCACTAGTGGCATGACTATACACTTTTTTATCTGACCATATCGACGGGCTCAGAGATATCTCTCCTGTTATGTTAGGAGGGCAAATCTCATATCCGACCAGTCACATTCCTCCATATGTTTCATAGCATACCTGAAAGTTACCTTTATAACAATCAGTTACGGAGTAGCGTTTGACAACCCCAAAGTATACTCTTACACATGTAGAAAACCATACTGATCTCAGGTCTAAGGATTATACATCATCATTGCTTGAGACCAACTGATGACACAAAAAATCATAACAATCTCAGCAGTGTCTCAACGTAGGTCAATCCAACATCATGTTCTCTAACATGTGTTCACATTATTGATTTGACATCCCTATATCTATGGCCAGTAAAACATGGTCATCAATCAATATATGTGATGGTCGATGAGTCACTAGTGTTCCGACTAGGGATACATTTAGAACGACATCATATAAGTTAAAGAGCTTCACCACACATATTTGTTAGTCTTTATCAATGATGATTAATTCATGGAACATAATAACATTTATTCTATAACTCATAAACATAGATGTAATACAATCATCCTTATGATTGCCTCTAGGGCATATCACCAACACCTATGATGTTCGTAAGCATGTTCTAGCAGTCATGCTCGCACCATCTTCCCATCAACAAGCCATGGAGATCAAAGAATGGAAGGCAGCCATGGATGATGAGTCTGCTGCCCGGCAGCAGAACACAACATGGAGACTGGTTGAGCATCAGCCTGAAATCAATCTCATCGAATGCAAATGGGTTTTTCGGCTAAAGAAAAATGCCGACGGCACTGTCGAACGACATAAGGCTCGCCTTGTCTCCAAGCGGTTCAAGCAACGACACGACATTGACTATGAAGATACTTTTTCTCATGTCGTTAAGCCAGCTTCCATTCACCTCATTCTGTCCATAGCAATTTCTCGTGGTAGGAACTTAAGGTAAGCCAATGTCAAAAATGCATTTATCCATGGTGACTTGGAAGAGGAGGTATATATGCGACAACCACCAGGCTATGTGAACTCCGAGTTCCTCCATTATGTCTGCAAACTTGACAAGGCTCTGTATGACTTGAAACAAGCACCGCGTGCATGGTATTCCAAGCTTAGCTCCAAGCTCCAAGAGATTGGTTTAACACCATCCCGAGCAGACACATCCTTGTTCAGTTACAATCATGGTGGCACAAATATGTTTGCTCTCATCTATGTTGACGACTTGATCATAGTTAGCTCCTGCTCCCACAACATTGATGAGCTGCTACGACAATTGAATAGGGAATTTGCTATTAAGGATCTGGGTCAACTGCACTATTTCCTTGATATTGAAGTTGTCTCTGATGGAACAGGAGTTCAACTTCTTCAGCGCAAGTACATTGATGAGCTGCTTCACCGTGCTAACATGGTTGACTGTCGCCCAGTTTCTACTCCTATGTCCACCATTGACAAGTTGTTCAAGGCTGGTGGCACGCTTCATGATCGTGATTTTACATAGTACATAATCATTATGGGTACGCCTGTAGTACCTCACAATCACACGCCTAGATATTGCGTTTGTCGTCAACAAAGTTTGGCAATTCCTTCATGCGCCTTCCAATGCTCATTGGATTGCTGTTAAACGGATTCTTCGCTATATGAGGTTTTCCGGTCTTGTCAGTCTAAAAATCCACAAGTCCCCGTCTCTGGTTCTTAGCGCATTCACTGATGCAGACTGGGTGGGTTGTGTGGATGACCGACGCTCCACTAGTGGCTTTGCCGTGTTCATTGGGCCCAATCTAGTTACCTAGAGCTTGTGCAAACATGCAGCTGTCTCTCGATCTAGATGGAGGCGGAATATAAGGCCATGGAAAATGTAACAACTAAACTCATTTTGTTGTAGTCACTCCTTGAACTATTTTTGATTACGATAGTTCGAATATTGCACAAGCGGCATATCAAGCTGACATTGCTAGCAAGATCATGGTAAGACATATATATCAAAGCTAAGCACAAAGGCTCAAAAGTAAAGCGATGAGATTTGATCAATTTAAGCAACGCTTCAAATTGACAAGTTCATCAACGAGATCCTAAAGTGAAATTGGCCATGTCAAATGTCAAAGTGAGATCAAAAATCTAACAAAGACCACATGAAGTCAATCAAGTCCGTATTGAATCATTTTGCTCAATATTTTATAAGCGCCCATTTGTCAACATTTTTCTCATTTGCATTGAATATTGAAGTTGACTAATGATCTAACTTAGTGACAAGATCTGGACTAGGAGCCATCCACAAACTCATCCTAAGCTTGACCAAAAGTTGATTAAAGGTATATCTTAGTAAAGAAGATCCTGGACTAGGAGCCATCCACAAACTCTTTCTAAGCTTCTCAAGGCGACAAATCTTGAGGTTCATGTCATTTCGACAAGCGGTCCCCATGAGATCATCGGTTCATCAAACTATCTCCAAGTTCATGTCATTTGACAAGCGGTCTCGTAAGAATAGTTTGGCACAATTTAAGCATAAGACAATCTTGATTTTCATTTTTCACAAGAGCAGTTTTAGAATCTCAAGAACACAAAAGCTCAAGTAATGGTCAATTTTAGATCAAAGAGCTAACAAAGCAATTACAGCGGGGCCAATGTCACAAGAGGAGCACTAATTCGCAACTCGCTAAAACATCCACAAATTGCAATTTCTTAGTTTGAGTTGTTTAAAGGTTCTAGCTCATATAGCAAAGACTTAGCTACACATGTAAAAGCATGATAATTCTAGCAAGTCAAAGAACTAGACATGACATTGAGCAAGAATTGAAATACAAAAGCTCTAAAGGGTAATAGGCAAAGCTTCATCAATTTTAAAATATAAGCGAGAAAATCTTATATTACAATGCATTTTTTGAATTTTTCATACCACTTGTTGTATTTTTCATATGAATGCAATATGACACAATGAGATGCAATTAAAAAGCCTAAAAATCTAAAAAGTTCGAAAAAGATCACTAAGTTCGAGAAAAAAAATAAAAGATCAAAAGAACAAGGAAAGATAAGAAAAAATCAAACTCCCCTCAAACCAACCCATAAGGATAAATTACCCTAACTCACTTCTTAAGGAGGAAAATGCGGTTTGATCTAAAGGCTTGGTAAGAATATACGCCAATTGAGCTTGGACTCTACAAAGTGCATCACAATATCACCTTTTTCAACATGATCTTTAAGGAAGTGGCGAATGTCTATGTGCTTAGTCCTAGAATGTTGCACTTGGGTTTTTAGCAATATTAATAGCGAAGTGTTATCACGAGAAAGAGGAACACTAGCAAGTTTAACCCATAATCTTTCAAAGTGGGCGTCATCCACAAAATCAGCTCTGACAACTAGCGTGACATACATACTCGCCTCGTGATGGATTGTGCAAGCTTGTGTGGATGACCGACGCTCCACTAGTGGCTTTGCCGTGTTCATTGGGCCCAATCTAGTTACCTAGAGCTTGTGCAAACATGCAGCTGTCTCTCGATCTAGATGGAGGCGGAATATAAGGCCATGGAAAATGTAACAACTAAACTCATTTTGTTGTAGTCACTCCTTGAACTCGGTGTGTTTCAGCCTTGGCCACCTGTACTCTGGTGTGACAATCTCGGGGCCACGTACTTATCAGCCAACCCAATCTTTCATGCTCGTACCAAACATATTGATATTGACTTTCATTTTGTTCAGGAACGAGTCGCGCGTAAAGCTCTAGATATTCGCTTCATTGGATCTGAAGATCATATTGCAGGCGCTCTCACCAAACCTCTACCGCAACGATAGTTCGGGATTCTCAGATACAATCCTAACGTGGTTCTACCTAGTTAATGTTAAGGATATAAGGGTATTTATGGTATTTCCTATTGTATTAGAGTTTAGTCTTGTGTCCCCTGTGTACCATATATATATTGCCCATTGAGCCTCTTCGATATACACACAATATATTCATAACATGGTATCAGAGCCTAAGTTAGGGTTTACCGTAGTGGCCACCGCCTTCTAGCCTCTACCCGTTCTCTACTGCCGCCGCCCCGGGAGGACCGATCTTTGCTCCTGGGGGCGGCCTCTCGTCGCCATCTGGACCTTCAACGGCTGTTGCACCTCATCCGCCGCCACAGCAGTACGCGTCGCTGCCGTAGTACGGGGTGCAGATGGCGGGCGGTCCTGCACCTGGAGGGGAGGAGATCAGGTCCCTGTGGATTGAAGATCTCCAACACTGGATGGATGAGACCTACCTCTTCAACACCTCCGTCGTCGGCGCTGCCTCTTGCGTGCTCCTCTTCCTCCTCGTCAAGCTCCGCTTCAACCACCACCGCATCCCAGGCCCCTCCGCTCTCGCCACCAAGCTCCTCGCCATCTACCACGCCACCACGCCACAGATCGCGCTCCACTGCAGCGCCGACGCCGCCCAGTTCCTCCTCTTCGAGCGCGCCTCCTCTGCTCAACCTCCTCGCTGGGGACGCCGCCATCGCCGACCAGTTCGCGGCAACGACCATATCCCACATCCCCAAGTCCTCCCCGCTCCTCTGGCTCCACCTTCTCCTCACTGCTGTCGTCGTTGCAATCACCCATCTTAGCATCTCTCGCATGGAGGACGCTCTTCGCATCACCCGCTTCCGGGACGTTGCCCTCCACATTGCCTCCGCCAACGGAGGAGGAGGGGTGGGATTGGAGGAGAGGAGCAAGGTCGCAGATTCGCTTGTGCGCTGTTATGGACTGGTGGTGTGGAGAGGAAAACAAATTGGTTTCGGAGCTAAAGTGGCAAATGGAAGGAACCGGAATGGAGAGGCAGATCCTAATGGCTCAGTATGGGGAGCTCCATACAGATGGGGCACCGTGGTCATTGCTTACAAGAAAAACAAATGGGAAGGTAAGGCTGGCAGTGCTTACACCAAGCATTGCTAGTGCGGTCGCTCTCAGGAGCACAATCTGTCGCTTTAGGCTGCTGCTATTGTCTAATCTACTGCTGTTAGAGGATAGTGCAGTTTTTGCTGCTAGTATCTGTTGCTAGCTATCGTTTGAGTATTTTCTTTCTTTGTGTTGTTTCTTCCGTTGCGTCCATCCAAGTCCTACCACTCTATCTTTAAGTTCGTTTGAGCCATGCGAGTCCATAAATTTATTGTCAGTCATATAAGTATAGGAATTCTCGTTTGCATGGCAGCAGCCGCTGCTCTTTTCTTTGAGCTGCTGCAGATCCACCGCCCAAACTTTTATAGCCGCCGCGCTTCTCTCGCACTGTGTCTTCATTGTACTTCTTGTGCATTGCACCGCGCTTCTTCTGCAGTGCACCTCTGTTGCGCTTCTTGTGCATTGCGTTGCGTTTCTTTTGCACTGTGCATTCGTTGCGCTTCTTGTGCACTGCGCCGCCGTCGTCTTGGGCTACGATCTGCGCCGTCATACTTCTATCTATTCCTATTTGGTTTAATTTGATAGATTTCTCTATTTGTCGTTTCATCATCTTCTTCGTCATATTGCCGCGGTTGACTTTTCGCCCGCACCTTGTGCTTTATGGACTGTCGCATGACATCGGATGAGAGATCATTTATCGATATATTTTCAAGAGCTGCATGCTACGACGACATTATTAAGACTCAGATTTTGAATTTATCATATTTTAGTTTCAACCCTTTCTAAATACAATGCTATTGAATATGCCTTGCATTGAGGGGGGTGTTAAGGATATAAGGGTATTTACGGTATTTTTATTGCATTAGGCTTTAGTCTTGTGTACCTTATATATATATTGCTCATTGAAGCTCTTCAATATACACACAATATACATGTAACAGTTAAGACTGAGAGAGGGTGTTAGAGCATATATTCTTTACCTACTCAGCGTATGTAGTTTTATATATTATCTCGTCAGTTCTGTCAGTTTAGATAAGAGATCAGAACTGACTTCCGTTATCTCTGTTTTCTGTTTGTAATCTTTTGCTTCGGTTGGTTAGTGTTCGCCATCCGACAACTCAGTATATATTCAGATACAGAGCACCCATCAGTTGATGAGGTTGCGCATTGTCTATCTTTTTCCTTACTTCTCTTTTCACAATTCTGACTATGATCAGAATGGCCTGACAGGGTTGTACGATATAGACCGCGGTGCTAACAATCTTACTAGGTGGGATTGCTTTGTGTAGCGTAGTCTAGTAGAATGCATAGACTCCTAATATTTCACCGCACAAATTTCATGTTATTGAAATATGTTATCATGGTTCAGAACTCTTTCTGTCTTTTAAAGTTTAAACAGTTTCCAGATAACACCTAATGTACGTGGTTTAATTGTAATCAGGGTGGTCCACAATTCTCTCTCTGTGCGTCTAAACCATATGAGTCCATTGGTTTTTAGAATATGATAAAGATTGCAAGCACGCCTTGACCCCATGACTTGCTGAAAAGCTGCTAAGGACCTGCACGTTGGGTGACTGAAGATTGCAAGCACACAAGCAGCCAGGCAGGCAGGCTTTACATTTTACATGCACGCAGCATGCATATGCCGACCCCAACAGTGCGAACTAAAGCAGCTAATCGAAAAGCCTAATCCTTAACTTTCTTCTTCGCCTTTAATCTACTGCAGCCACAATGGATGGGTTTTGGGTCTCCAACGTTTGACCGTCATGGGGTTAAGCGACTGGAGCTAGCAAAGGAGGAGAGGAGCACATGCACATCCACATGCAAAATACGCTATGGGATGGGATTCGTTTGCCTTTTCTTCCTGTAAGCTCCTTTGCTGTTCTCTTCTCCCCTTCATAGGTAGGGACAATGACTTTGAAGATGAGATCACAACACAAATATACAATGCAATACAATACTCCTACATTGCAGCAACATGGGGGCAGGGAAAGGGCACCAGAAAATGACCTGTGTGTCTCTCTGGTTTCAGAAAACCAAACTAATGTGCATGGTAATGTGTCACTGTGTCAGTGCTACTGCATGATAATGTAGTAAATATTTGCTGATAAGATAGTTAATATACAAGGTAATTAATTTGGTATATTTGGGAGAAGATGAATCAGTGCATGTGAAGGGACCACTACCTCATTTACTTAATTAGCTAAGTGGATACCGGAATTGGACAGCACTAAGAACACTATTTTGGGGAAGGCTTATCAGCTTTTGCCACAGATGTCAATGTGATGTATTTGTATGTATGCATACATGCAGATGTATGCGTATCCTTGGAATGTAGCATGTGAGTACGGGTGACAGGATCAGCACGCGTCATACCTAAACCAGTTTATAATGCATGAGTTAGATGAACTGAAGATTTCAGTTTGTCCGAAGAATTGATTCCATGAATTTCAGTTTTAGAAAAGTATCTTCCATATGAGCTATGACAAACACAAGCAACATATATATATTTGAATATCATGGGAATATGCTCACGATCTTAGGATAATGATACAATTGATAATGATGTTAAGGGTTTGTCAAAACACGCGTTTTCGACAAAGTTTAGATGTTATCAGGCAATAGACGGTCAGACCGGCCACCACTGGCGGTCAGACCGGCCAAGCTCGGGCCCTGTGGCTGGCGGTCAGATCGGCCATAGGGAGGCGGTCTGACCGGCCAGAAAGGTATTGTTGAATTTGAAGCTGAGCCAAAAATAGAGGGTGTAAGCAAGAGAAGAGTTTCTTCTACACTTGGTTTCATAATTTTTGGAGCTTTGAGTCAAAAGTTCTATTCATTTGAAATTTTTAGAGAGGTTTCGGATTTCTAAGGAGGAAATTTGGCTAAGTCCCTAGGCAGGGCTGTCAGACCGGCCATGGGTGGTGGTCTGACCATTTTTGTCCTGTTTCGCTGGCCAGTTTGGCGGCGATATTTGTTGGTTAGGTTAAATTTATGGGTTTCAGTGCATATATGTTGCATGATGCATGTTGTGACTAACGTGGGTCAAGTTGCGAAGAACTTATTCCCAGAATTGATTTCTTGGTCTATTGTTGTGCAGGAGGCTTGGAGGTCAACGATGGTCAACGACGAGGATGATCGGGATTAGGCTTGGAGAGCTAAGGTTCAGAACGATCGAGGATGCCAAGTGAAGTTAGAAGACTCAAGTATGATGCAAAATGGACAAGGATGACTAAACGGGATGTTCGGTGCGACGAGTTGCATCAAGCGACGTGGGGGTCGGTGCAAGTGCCATGATGGTTTCGGTGGGATTCGGATGAGAGAGACTTGCCGATATGAAGAGAGTCATTGATCAACCTACACGTGGCGAAACATGTGATTGCTTCATGAAGATTGGACTCGGTCTTTAGAGAAGGATCAAGAAGGTGTATTTTGGTAACTTCACTAAAATACCGCCTTGATAGCTTTTGGCTAAACTGCGGCGTAAGACGACGCAAAGAGAAGTGGTTTAAGTTAAGAGAAGATGAAGACATCGTTTTGAAAAGTATGCGTAAGTGAAACCCGTTTTGTGTGTGGGCTTAGGCGGTGCACATTAGGGTTTTCTTTCTAGAACCTAGCCTCCACTATAAATAGAGGAGGGTGTTGGTTGTGCATTTCCAACCCTTGCATTAGAGAAACCCTAGTTTGTATTTAGGGAGAGGAAAGGGAAGTGGACAGGTTAGGGTTCTATATAATTGAATTGATTGTGTACTCAAGTGTTGAGCTTTTGTCCTCTATGTTGGAGTGGTTGTAAACCAACATCAATCTCGAATCAATCCAAGAAAGATTTCCTAAGATGAATCTATTCTTGTTCTTGTTCTCTCTTTTGTGATTTTTGGGTTTTCGTTGATCCTTTGATTTTTGGCCATGATCTTGCTTGCTGTGATATGTGAAAATATATCTAGGATCATCTTCTACCCACGAGCAAGTTTTGGGATCAATTTTAGATTTTGCTCGGTTCCTATGACCTCCTTCCCCATCTATGAAATTTATAGAATCTTGGCTTTGATCTTCCCAATCGTCAATTGGAATAGATTCCTGGCCTTCTTGATAACATATGGTTGAAATTTGAGGGGATTTGGATCACCAAATCAAAAGTTAAGCCAATTTGTGATTTTGAGTTCGTACTTATTTTACTGTTCATTGGGCTGGAGATCAGATCGTCACTTGAAGAGGTCAGATCGCCCATGTTGAGAGGTCTGACCGCCTAACTCATTGTGAATTGAGTTTTTTTTGTGTGTTTTTAGTTGTTTTACTTTGGGTTTCGATTAGATTCAATACAAATTTTCCGCTATGTTTGTACATTGATCTTTATAGCTCTTATAGATATTAGAATGAAAAACGTGTTGAATCCGATCAAGATGAAAAAGAGATTGTACTCCTATTCACCCCTCTCTAATTGTCATTTCGGTCCAACAATATGTAATGTAATGGGTTATAGGTGTAATGGCTCATGATCTCAGCATAAAGCAAAAAAAATCAGCTTTTTAAAAATCTGAAACGAGCAATTTTTTTTTCTTCCAATTCAGTTGTTCATGATGTTTATGGCATAGTTGTATAGGAGGTGGAAATGACATAAATTCTACAATAACGTAGAAATTGTGTAGCCTTCAGGTGCCTAACATACTATTCCATGACAGTAGGAATTCTGCACTTCGCAATTAAATCATGTCTTGCCTGATGACTCATCACCGTCCATGACGATGGATAAAGAATGTGGTAGATGTTTCAGGGAAATGCCTGCAAACATGTCAGAATTGAGTCAAGAATATGATCAATAGTAGAGGTTTGAATAACCCAGTGTCCTATCTAGTACTCCCAGAAAATCCCAATTGTCTATCTGGAATGGATCAGCTTGACTCCTGCCTGCCATGGTGTTGGAGCTCCAACTCTTCAGGAATATCTTCTGCACACAAAGCAATAAGGACACCACATATGTTGGCCTTGAAAACCCATAATCAGACATTTCCAGTTTTCGCAATACCAAGCCTTGTAGCGAAAGATTCCATCTCAAATTGAGTTCAGGTCTCATCACCATTGTCCTTGAGAAGATACAAGATATTAGCAGTATTCCATTTGTTCCCTGAAATCAGGTCTCATCACCATTGTCCTTGAGAAGATACAAGATACTAGCAGTATTCTATTTGTTCCCTGAAATCCTAGTCATAAACATTTGATCGAATCTAATGCGCTCAACATCAGACCATGACAATATGACATCAGAGATGGACGCACGAACAGAGCAAATGTGCACACAAGACAAATGAATGGGTCACGCAGTAAACGAAGCAAATGTAAGGTTTCGTCCAACAATCGACGAATGACAGATGCCGAGGAATCATAGTAACAAAACATACATACAGTGAACGAGAAAGATACTTTTGGTCACACGTGAAAACTAATGTGCGTTGAGTTTGAAGATAGCAGGGGCCTTTTGTAAACCAACAATGGATAGCTGCCGAAGAAAAACCATGGATGTTAGGCACTAGCCGGTGTTTACGCAAGCGAACGCTTAAACATCTAAGGCGAAACACAGACACACGCTCTTATTGGAATGCCTGGACATGCAAAGAAGAAGAACAAATGAGACAATAGTATTTTGGTGCGACGCAATTGTCACATACAGCTTTTCTCCTGTTTTTTCTCTCCTTTTATTCTAGCAAATAAAACGTAACTAAACACTACAGCCAATATCCCGCCGTTACTGCCTTCATGCACTAGTTATGATGGCCTCAATACTCAGCCATAACCGAAACACCAATGCGTGAACGCTAATGCAAAACAAGAAACTGAAACATTACAATAAACAAAAAAAATAAATGGACGCAATCACGAATTAATCAACAAACACCTTAAAATCTTTGATACGTTTTCTTGATCTCGACGATGCCAAGATGCTCGTCATGCGCTACCTAGTGTCACACCCCAACCGTGGTGGCACCGTGCGTCGGTCGCGTTATGCCACTGGCCACTAAGCCACGAGCCATGCGTGCGCTCCCATGTGCGACCGTGTCGGCCTGACGCCGCGCTCATAGAGCCAACCGCGCCGCCGCGAGGCCTCCCGCGCCGCTCATTGCGTCGCTTGTCGCGCCCTTCGCGCCACATTTGTGCTGCTGGCCACCAGCCTGTCGTCGTGCCATGTGTTCGCGCAGCCCCGCCTCGTGCTGCGTGCCCGAGGCCATGCCAATGCGTTGCCACGTCCGGAGCCTCGCCACACGAGCCCTAGGTCGAGCTGCGATTGTGCATTGCCTGGGCTAAAGCCGCCGCCACCGGCCTCCGCCTCGCGCACGTTACTCGCGACGCTCTGCGTGAACCTCCGCCGCTACCGCCCCGCTAGCCGCCGAGTGTCGCCGCCGCCGCGCCGCCCAAGAGCGCGCTGAGCCGCCGTCGCCCTCTGCAGCCACCGTTGCGCATGCCGCATACCGCATTCTGCCATGCCACTCGCGTCGCGCGCCCGGCCGCTTCGCGCTCCGTCGCGTTGCCGCGCGTCGCTGCACGCCGCCGACTCCCACGCCCAATGCGCGTCGCTCACGCGATCCGCCATCGACGCGCGGACAGCGGACCGCGGTAATGCTAAGTGTGAGCACACAGAGCTGATTGCGAGTGCGGTTTACCCGAGCAAGTATGCGACACTGCCGGTCACGTATCGTGAGTACGTCGTCCTGGATGAGCGTCTGGTAGCCATTTTCGTCGAGCTGTCCAAGACTCACTATGTTACTGCACAATCGTGGGATGTAATACACCCCCTGTTAGCGCAAGCTGCAATCCACTCCTGTAGGTGAATAGGACGGTGTCACGTCCGCGTATATCCACCACTGAGCCGTTGTCGAACTTGACGGAGCCGGTGATGCTCTTGTCCATCTCCGCGAAGCTTGCTTGGCACCCGGACATGTGATTGCTGGCATCGGTGTCCAAGTACCAAGTGTCATCATGGGCGTCCTCCTCGCGCCCTAGATACACCTGCGCGTGCACCTCACTGAGCACTACGTCAGTGCATGCGCCCAGGGAAACCTCGGTGAGCGTGCACACCTGCGCCATGAGAAGCGTAGGTTCGTCATCATCAACCTGCATCAGACTAACTTGCTTGGCATATTTAGGCTTGCGGCAGTCCCTGGAGTAATGTCCGTACTTTTCATAGTTGTAGCACTAAACCTGCAATGTGTCACGATGCACACTAGACGAGTCACCGTCCTTGACGCCATGCCCACCTTTGCGCGCCCATGGCCACGTGGCTTTCCACGATAACGGTTATCACCGTCGGAGGAGCTATCGCCTTGCTCCCTCTTCTTGGCGCGTGCGAGCCAGTCCTCTTCAGTGAGGAGCAGATGCCCACCGGAGCCGCCTGAGTCGTCGCGCGTATAACGCTGCTCTACTAATCGAAGCCGACCGGTGAGCTCTTCGATCGATAATATGCTAAAGTCAAGCAGTGTCTCGATCGAGATTATCACCTGTGTATACCTGGGTGGCACAACACGAATGAATTTCTTAACTACCTTTTCTTCTTCCAACGTGTCGTCTAGGATCCGGAGATTGTTGACGAGTCTCATGATCCTCATAGAGAAGTCATATATCGACTCATCATCCTCAAATTACTTGCAAAGCTTCTGTGCATTTGCCTCATGGACGCGCTCGACTCCCATCCTCAAAGTTTTCACGGCGTCCCACGCCTACTTGGCCGTGTCCTTCACCGCCAGCGTGGACAGTATGTCTGGCGACATCGTACGGAGGATGGCGGACAGCTCCAGTCTGTCATCGTGGTAATCGGCGTTGCCAGGTTCGATCACCTTCTACAGGCCTTGTGACTGCAGGTTTTTCCTCATCACGAGGGCCCAGTCGGTGTAGTTCGTCCGCGTCAGCATTGGGTAGACCATCGATCCTATTGTTTCCCTTACCACCCGCTACACCACACGCCATTGCCGCCGTTGCTGCCGGATCCAATCTCGCGATCGCCATTGCCGCTGAGATTGATCGTGCGAGTAATGCTGCCGTCGCATTGCATCGGAGACGACATGGTAGGAGAACGTGAACTATCATGTGACATCTTCACAGGCAGGAGAGCATGAAGTTCTGATACCAATTGTCAGCCCGCTCACCGGTATCTATGCACGCAAACGCTTGAACACCTGAGACGAAACACACACACGCTCTCAATGCTTGGACACGCAAAGAAGAACAAACGAGACAACAATATTTTGGTGATGCACAATTGCCACACACAGCTTTTCTCCTGTTTTTTCTCCTTTATTCTAGCAAATAAAACGTAGCTGAACACTTAACACTACATCCAATATCCAGCAGTTACTACCTTCATGCGCTAGTTATGAGTGGCCTCAATACTCAACCATAACCGAAACACCAATGCATGACTGCTAATGCAAAACTAAAAACTGAAACATTACTGGTAATAAACAAAAAATAAATAGATACAACCACGAATTAATCAACAAACAGCTATGCCAACACCACCAACTGCCATCCCAGCTCTGTTGGTAATGCGTTGGAGTTTGGACTGCAGCTCATGCGTAAGCTGTGAAGACATACCTCCACGCATGGGCATGCCCACGTACGACTCTGGTTGCCGCCATGGCCACGAGCACACCGCCGCCGCGCGAGTCGCCGGCGACGAAGAGGAAATCATGGAATTGACATGGTCCGTGCAGCGGTCGCGATTCGGGCTTGGCCCGTAATGGGCCAACTTGCCAACTTGCTGGGCCTGTAATTTGAAATTAGCAGTCTGCTTTGTGAGGTGCCAACTGGACTTGCATTGCGTCCTTAGGTGGCTAGCATTAGTCCGTGCACCAATTGCATTGTGGGCATCCGATTGAAGTAGGATCCGCATCTGTGTATTATTATTTTATTCTCATCTTTCTTATTTAGTGCGTGCTTTCATGTTTAACTCAAAACACATCTTCGTTTCATGCATTACATTGTACATAATACTCCATTGACAATGAGTCATCTATGTCTTATTTACATGGTTGGAAAAGATATTTTTTTCTCCGATTAACATCAGACTTTCTAGCTATTTTTTTTTTCGATTAACGTGGGAATTTATACACTTTTACCTTCAAGGATTAACGTGAGGTCTTTTAGGATAACCTCCAATTAGTATAGATATACTAGTCATCAACTTGTGCGTGTACATGCACCTGCAATTTTTAAAATACATTCTTTCATTTTCATACAAAAAAAAATACATTACTATATATTTGCAGGAATATATTTTTAAGTTTAAGACTTAAATCTGTTTTGACTATAATATGAAAAATATATTCAAGACAACAAATATGTACATGTTGGGAAAATATATCATCTATCTCACCTTAATTGTTTTGCACATTGTAGGACATAGCTGTAAGCAAACATTTTCATTGTTAGCCTTCAAAATCCGTTCCAACAATTTCTATAATTTGCAAATTTGGGTGTGTGTGGTGGTGGTGGGGGGGGGGAGTTTCTCGAACCAACGGGATCAAAGAGATTTAGCTATTCCAGTGCTCAGCTACTTGCTTCGTTACGCCTCCGCCCCCTCTCCCGTCGCCGCTTCCATCAGTCGAAACTGGAAGGACCTCGCTTCCTCCTCTCCGCCCCTGCTCTTCTGCTGTGCTCTGCGTGCATTAACAAATTGAGATATATTATATCTACTTCAAGTGATAAACTATTACATTTATGAGATATTTCATAGCAACACAGAGGACATAACTAGTTAGAGTAAAATTGTTATCTAACTACATAATATACTAATTACCCCTATGCTTGCTTATAAGATGAGCCCTGCACTAACTGCGCCACCAAAAGACATCTTTCATGTATGAAACCGATCGGCCGCATGGTAGTCAGAGTCGAGATCCTAAGTTGGATCGATTTGCTTCCAGTAGGATCGAATCGTAGAATCGGCGATTCTACAGAATTGTAAAAATACACATATTTAATATCTATACTATAAGTTTGTATGATTCTTATATGATTTACTACTTACTTATAACCGAAAAAGGGACAAAGCACTTTTTATCGCACAACAGAAAAGCATAGTGGTATTGACATGATAGGTGATATAGTTCTGAACTACAGGAGAACATCCAATGACTATGACTAGTTTACTACAATTAAATGAGAAATGTTCACAACTTTTGTAAATCAATATCTAATAGCAATACTTGCATGTTGCTTAAAAGTAGCTAGACATACTCCAGGAATAAAAACAGCTTATCATTATCAAGCCCAAGATTGCTCATGTCATAATATAGATATTTGTACTAGCACTACCACACTGATATAATATTTTTCATGCTTCTTGTTTATTTATATTTTCATTCTTAGAAATTAATATCAATAAATTTTGCTCTAAAATAAAATATCAGCAAAACCTGGCCTCTAAAAAAATCAAAAAAGTTGGAAAAAATTACATTTTTTTTGCCCAAACGACTCTACCAAGATTCTACTATGCGATTTTACATGATTCTATGCGATTCTACTCTTTGGATCGCGACTCTACCACGATTCTACCTGATTCCAATTCACGGTGCGATTTGGATCGACAGGCTGTCGTGGGTTTGTAGAATCGTAAGACTATAGGAGTAGGATCGTGATTCTAACTACCTTGATTGGCCGACACTTTTTCCCCAAGCGTCCAATTTGGTCATGAGTACTCTGTATCATCACTAGACTTTGATTCGTAATACCCCGCTCGACAGCGATCCTACGAGGTGTTAGTGGAGGCTGGAGAGGTGGACGGATGTAGAGCTACGTCGGTGTGAAGCGGCGGTGCGCCTCGGGTCTATGGTGGCTTTCGCAAAACAAGACTACTAACGTCGAATGATGGTTCGCGTTGGCTCTAGGGGGCAACAACAATGCTACAGGCAGCGGCTCAGGGATTAATGGTCACCGGAGTGGTGGCGATACCATCGCCCGTGGCTGTGCCATGGGCGGCTACACTAGGTAATCCACTGATCTAACACACGCGATAGCTCTAGGGGACTACAAGAAGCTCACCAAGATCCTTGATGGCGTCGGGGGATGGTCGAAGAATCTTCTCGACATTGAACATAGAGGACGCTCCTGGAGCTGGCGCTCCACGACGATGGAGGGGCTACAAGAGGGTGCGCATTAGCTCACGAGTGTGCTGAGTGTTATGTAGACGTGAGGAATTGGACGGGGATTCACCGGAGTGGCAACGAATAAAAAAGGAGTCGACGGCTGCTGGATTTCGGGAAGAACCTCAATTTTGGTGATTCCCTGAGCTTGGGTCCACATTAAGCAAAGAAGAAGCATTAGTGGAGTGTGGGCGTGATGTGACTCGGTTAGGTGAGGTTCAATCTCACCAGAGCACTAGGAACGTGGAAGTCTGGATCGGGGTGCGCACCGGGGACGAAGAAGATGACGGCACGATCATGCTATGGAGTTCCCGGGGCTGCATCAAGCAAGGAAATATTATTTGAGAGGTAAGGGGCACATGGTGATGTGGGTGGCGAGGGCAAGGAAACTCACTAGAGGCGGCGGAGGAGTGAGGCTTGCTCACCAGCATTGAGAATGATGCAGTTGTTCTCGACGATTCAAAGAGCTAGAAGCTCAGAAAAAGCACGAGATGGAACGAGGGGTGAGCTAGAGAGATGGTGATGCGCTCGGAGGCTTAAGTACCAGTGAGTAGCGTGTGAGATGAGCGGTGAGAAAATAATGCCGTGGCGAGAAACTCGCGGCTTGCTTGGGTCTATCCGTCCGCGCGGGAAAAGAGCACGTCGACGGGTTGCTAGCATGGGTGAGAAGCAAGCGGAGGCGGCGGGGGCAATTGAGGTGCGAAACAGTAGGCGGTGGTGGCGAAACTAGGGGCGGAGCAGACGAGCGTGAGGTGGAAGAAGCCACCTCACAGGCGGGCCTAGCGTGTCAGCGAGATGGAAGCGTGCGCTTGCGAGGTGGGCTACTGGGCTGTGGTGGCGCGCTAAGGGAAATAGGTCGCGCTGGGTTTCAGCACAATGGCGCGCGGGAAATTTGAAATGAGGTTTGAAATTTTCAAAAATTTGAAATGAGGTTTGAAATTTTTAGAAAACGCTGAGGGTTTGCTGAATTTGTAAACGTAGCAATTTGGCTCCAAAATTTGTGAAATTTTTTGTGGATGCTCCTGACACAATGCTGTTTCTCGTGTAAACTTTATATGTTCTGATTTTTCCTTGGAAATTCCTTCAAGTATTTGTTTGTAAATGCAATAATTGCTTTGATGAAAAAAATAAAACATGCTCAAATTATTTTCCCCACATAAATATGCTTAATTTTATTTCCTCACTTATTTTTAATACACTTACCCAAATTTGGGATTTTTTTTGGATGTTACAGGTTGTCGCAGGGCGCGTTGGATCCATTGGCTGTGGGTGCGGGCTTTGCCCAGCAGGCGGCAGCCGCTCACGCGGCGACCACGGTCTCACCGGCGACAAGAGATGGATGGAAAGTAAACGGAAGGGAGAGATGGGAGAGAGGGGAGGAAGAAGAAGATGGGGGAAGGGGAATAGGAGATGGAGGATGACACGTGGGCCCACCTTAATTTATTTGCTGACTATGATGACTTGTTGTCATGTCACTCAAAACTAGCTCACTTGTTAAAAACCACTACTATGTCAGCGCTACATTAGCTTAAAACCGGAGGGAAATGGGCTCAAGGGGGTAAAATGAATGATATTAATAGTTGAGGGAAGTCGGGTGTCTGATTTAGTATGTTAGAGTTGATTTCTGAACTTCCGAAAGAGTAAATGCGTCAAAATGGACTTTTTTCCACCTCTTTATAGCTAGAGAACAACGTATGGATTGAATGGTACCTAGAAAACGTGACTAACGGGCCAGCCCATGATTTGAGCAGGCCTGCGACAGTTGCAGCTGGTATTTATCTATCGACATGAGTATAAGACCGTTAACAATGACATGTGTCTCGAAAAAGAAAAGAAAAGAAAAACAATGGCATGCGCGGCGACCTAGTCTAGCAAGCATGGAATGCATATGGGTTATTATTGTGTTTTCAAAAATACTATGACAACTCGCTGACAAAGCAAACAATAGTAAATCCAATTTGCAATTTATTTATAGACAAATACAATTTAAAGATCCAGGTGGGAGTAAATCCAATCTGCAATTATACATCTTTGCAATTTATTTGTAGAGAAATACAATTTAAAGATCCAGGTCCCACCTGGATCGCGAGGTTTTTTTTTCCAATTCAGAGCTTGTTTGGATACGTTGTAATCCGAGACATAATTCGAACTAAATTCATTTCCAATCCGAATGGATTGGTTCTAATATCTCCCTATCCAAATAAACCCTCACGCAAAGATTGAATTATTTCCCGTGAAAAAATCACTGTCAAAATCCTCTACTACAAACGGCCCGAATTGGTGATGCAAACACGGTTTAACGAAGGAATCTTAATTTATAGATGGTGTAAATTAATTTTACCATAACATTAACATGCAACACGTACCAGCGGTACTAGACCTGTAGACACACGTACGATCTTGTGCTAACACACAGGAGACGATACCATTCTACATTTCTACCCGCCCATGGAACCAAAACTGCAAACTACACCGGCCGGCCTCCTCTTGCACGTACGTACTCCACTAACTTCTGCACACGCAGCCAAGACGACACCCGAGCCATGCACTTGCACAGTCTAATTTACACCAACACAAACGCAGAGGCACACCACTGGTACGACGACGTGTACGTATACCCCACTCTCTCACAGGTCACAGCATCTGAGCCCCACCATGAAGCAGGCCACCCGCCTGTGCTGCCGCCGCCGCCGCCGCTGCGGAGAACTCCGGCCAAATTGCACCCGCCCCGGTTCCGGGCACCTTCCACGTGTCCACAATATTGTCGTTCTCCAAGAGCCCGGTGGGCCAGAGCAGCGGCGCCGACGTCCCTGCAGAGCCACCCCTGAGCCCGAGGCCGTGCAGGCCCACCTCGGCCGCGCCGGCGTGCCCCACCTGGCCCGGCCCGGGCAGCCCGAGGCCGAGGTCGAACCCGATGCGCCCCTCGAGCAGCGGCGCCGCGCCGAGCGCGAACAGCGAACCGAGGAGGCCCTGCTGGGAAGGCAGGGGCGGCATCGGCGGAGGGGTGCCTAAGTGGACGAGCGGGCGGCGAACTGCCGGCGGTGCCATGCGCGGGCGCTTGCGGGTGGAGCCGCCGATGGGGACGTTGCGCAGGGATCCCCCGAGCGTCCAGTAGCGGCGGCAGGCGCGGCAGAAGTGGCGCGGCTGCGACGTGTTGTAGTTGTTGTAGTAGCAGAACTTGGTGTCGTGGGACGCGCACCGCGGGCACTGCTCCCGCCCGCCTGTGCCCGCCGCCGCTGCCGCGTTCGCGCTCGCCGGCAGCGGCTGGAGGCACGACACGTTGTCCGCGGCTGCCATCGCCATCGTCGTGGCGTCGTGCTTGCAGTTGGGAGGCATAAACGCTACTGGCATGGGGGGCAGCTGCTGGTGCAGGGGAGCTTCCATGACCTGTCCTGGCATTTGAGGTTCAGGCTTCGCTTTGTGTTCTCGTATGGCAACAGGAAGAAGCTGCTACTACGTTGGTCAGATATCCGTGTGTTGATGTCTGTGTTGCTGTTTTGGGATTGGAAGTGCAAGTATGGTATTTATACACGCGTGATTGCTTACATTCTTCTCTCCCTATTTCTCATTTGAGAGAGAGAGAGAGAGAGAGAGTGTTGTAGGTGATGGTACGGAAGGTGACACGAGGCTGGTGAGGAGTACGTAGGGTGCAGCCAGGGAAGAGGGTGGCCTACCGGCCTCTGCCTCTCTTACGCCTGCCTGCCTATGTGGAGTAGCTTTCTTTGGCAGAAGGAATCATATGTAGCTTCCTACTACTATCTGCTGAATGCTGATGTGTCACTATCTGCTGAATGCTGATGTGTCATTATGTAGTACGGAGTAACTATACATGCATATCCTATTCATGATATATACATCTGTCATATTTGCATTATTATTTGTAGGGTATATCCAATAATGTACTCTTATTCCCCCCCGCTCTTGATGAAAACCAACGAGTTAAGCAGAAGCTCTACTATTGCACTAGCTAGTGTGAGAAGGAAAAGATATACGGTCAAAACAAGCAGCAGTGGCA
The DNA here is from genome assembly GCA_036346395.1 of Hsuehochloa calcarea. Classification (NCBI taxonomy): domain Eukaryota; kingdom Viridiplantae; phylum Streptophyta; class Magnoliopsida; order Poales; family Poaceae; genus Hsuehochloa; species Hsuehochloa calcarea. The sequence continues at coordinate 22,329,462 of CM070598.1, read as the reverse complement.
CTAAATTGGTGCATGCATCCATGCATGGTGCCTTACTACGTACTCTTGGAGACTGAAGATGATGTAGAATTACAGGACAAGCGCCTGGTGCTTGGGCAGGAAGGGGGGAAGAAGGAAGAAGATGCATGTGAGAATAACCTCGGGAAACGAACACACGTAAGAAGAGGACAAAGGTTCTCGGATCGAGGAGGCGGCAAATAGGCGCCTTTCTTAATCCATGTAGCAGTAGCTACTGAGTCAGGCTCAGCTGATGTGTTCTTGTCACTGCCATGCCATGCATCCCCGCGACCACGACCAACACACTCTAGCTAGCTAGCTGCTGCTCCATCTCTCTCATCGCGTCGCGTGCAGGACCAGCAGCACCAGCATTGTGCAGCCTTTGACGCGCCCAATCACATCTGACGTCCCTCTCCCCCCCTCTTTCTCCCCTCAGGCCACGCCACGCCGTGACAACGCCAACATCCGGCGGCCGGTCGGCCGGCCGGCGCCGACTCCGATGCACGCGGGGTGGTGGTAGTCGACAATTTGCCATCTCGATCGATCGATCGCGCGCGCCTGACACAGACAAGTATTGCAGCGCATGGGCCCTCCTGCGTGTCGCTTGCCCACTGCCGACCGGTCGGCATGCGAGGCGAGGAGAAGCCTGCTCCTTTGGCGCCTTGCGCTTGGAACTGCATACTGTTCCTTCCATATGCCCGGCAGGCACGCTAGCCTGCTGCACGCTAACACTAGCACGTAGATATAGGACATTTGCTCTAGTACGTACGAGTATGGCATGTACTGTGTTACTGTCGCTATGCTAGAAACTAGTCAAAATTTTCAGCTAGCTAGCAAGTTCTTGTATGCCACAGATCGATCGATGAAGTGTTAAGTCCACAATGAATTTCTTAATTAATAAACTCACAAGTTTCTGTACCGTATTTAGTTTGCTGGCTTGCTGTTAATTATGATCTGACGCTAATGAGCTGCTTCGCCTTTGCCTGTGCTTCGTTTCCTCCCAGCTGGGCTCCCAACATGCCACATAATAATTCATTCATGTCCGTACATGCCAAATTTTGGCGTCTCCTTGTGCGCCTCTTCTCTTCACCGGTGGCGAGGTCGCGGATGAGCGGTGTGGGGAAGGGGGTGGTTGGCGGCGGCGGATGTAGGGTGTGTGCATTGTTGAGTGGAGGCAACCAGGAAGGGAGGAAAAGAGACCGGTGGGAGGTGGGGAGAGGAGAGAGGCGACGGGAGGTCATGCCACCACCGTCACTAGAGCTATCATCATCAACCACTTATATATTGTAATGCCTACAAGTATGTCGGAGATACGAGATCGGACAATAAACTTGTAGGCACCCCCAATCGGATGTGTCAACCACCGAGGATGCGACGGAGGAGCTTAACAAGAATCATACATAAGGGGATCGTACGGATGTATTGTATATGTGTGACAGAAGTTACATGTGACCTTCCCCTCCCCATTTACAAGGGGTTCTATTTATAGAGTGGGAGAGGAGATCCCCGAAGTTACATCATTGCCCTTGGGGCTTAACTTGCTCCGAGGGTACTTTCATCAATCGCGTCAAGTGGGTCCGACCACGTCTCAGATACAGGACATCGTTGGCATTCCGTCTATGTGGGTGTCGATGGGACGTCGGAGCGTGAATACACTGGATCGGGTCCGAAGTGGATTCGCCGACGTGTCACGCCTCACAGAGGTTAGTCCTCGGACCTCGTCCAGGGTGGATCCCCCAATGTGTGTGTGGGGACCCCGAATTATTTACATAGGATCATAGTCCTCTAGATCATATGTAAATAACTCTAGGTCTCCAAGTTCTGAAATCCAACTTAACCCATGGAGATACGTCGAACTTGGCAGTTCGAGGCTATACTCACATGAGCCAAGAAGCATTTCAAATCTTCGAATATGTGTCTCATGTTAGCTCCCAAGGATCAATGCTAACACGCACATATCTCAATCAACATTGATCACAGTCATACACAAGGTATACATATATATTACACATGTCGTACAAGAGAAGGACTAATGCCCATAATTTACAACAGAGGTTGATCGGCCAAATTTAACCATTAACATAAGTACACAACGAAAAATAAAGCATTAACAACAAAAACTCCAGCAAGGTGTGCCCTTCCCAAAGGCAACTAAGTGGAGGCCAGAAATAACATTATTCGTTAGCGTCGCCAAAGTCAGCGCTAATGAACTGATCTATGTTATAATCTTCCTCACCTGAACAAATGGACAATCCGTTAAAGTACAAAGTTGTACTTTCAAGACTTACACAAATAAAAATTTATACATGCTAGGGGTTGATCAAAGAGGGGTTACAGTGGCTCTAGTTTTTACAGAAACACAACATTAATCAATTTACACCTTCTACTTTAATAAAGTAGTTTTAGAAATAGACTGTTTAACAAAAGAAAATTTAATAACTTAAAGGTAGACATGTTTCAAACAATATCAATGTGGTAGCCCCACTTTGATAAACTAAATTTCATGACACACCTGTCATGTCGATACCAAGTTGTCCTATGTCAAGTTTTAATTTAGAGTATAACAATGATGTCAGTCAAGGCCCAAGTGATGTCCATAACCGTGGACACGGCTATTCGAATAGATTATAACCCTGCAGGGGAGTACATCTTTATCCACACGACTTGATCAGCCCGTAAGCCTCCGATTGATAACACACTTCCTTTGGTGTGTCGGCCGGAGAAACCAAGACTCAATATTTTTTAGCAGGAAACCCATATTGAAGTGAACCACCCTTACATGATAAAATCCCGCTTAGTGCTAGTTATACCGCCCACTAACTAACCGGGCATGCAAGTTGTGTCGGAGGGGCCAATGTAAGGAGTTAGCATGTGGGTCGATCACCCAACATTAAAATAAAAATAGTGCTCACTTGCACATTATATCCTTACATTGAGTTCCTAAGGAACATGAGATTTCACGGTCCCATGTCCTCACACCACCTGTGTTTCAAATCAATACGACCTTCCCCTGACTTGACCAAGTGGCGCCCATACACCGCTTATAGAAGTACGAGTGATACTTGGAATGACAGCCCAAAGTTCGGTCCTTAATGATCCGGACAAATCTTTCCACAATACCCAATTCTCGTGCACAAAGGCACCCTCACTACTAGCCACTTGTCCAGACCTAAATCCATTTTTAAAGAACAAAATTTAGATTCCACAATCAAATTCAAGATCTGAAATGAAAACATAAATATGATTATTCAGTGTCTCCTAGGATTGACGAGCTAACCCCGTCAACTGAACTACGCGACTACTGAGTGGCATGGCTAAGCATAAACACCAACGGTAAGTAATATCATACACAACTAAATTAGGCATATCTATAAAGGAGAATTCAAGGGTAACCTGCAACAATTGAGATATAACTAACTAGACCTCACAAAGTAATCATACTTGAAAATAGCATGCACACGTGTAATATCAAAATACTAAAGTAGGAAATACTGAGATCAACATGTATGCAACAATAAAAGTAAAAAGTGATACTTGCACCTTGCTGAAATGCCAACTGTTCACTCTCAGATGGATATTCGCTCGCTTCGGTCGACTCGGATTCTAGAGAAAACACGTTATCGAATAAACAACGAGAAAACCGAGAAAATCCAAAATACTAAAAAATGCATGAAAATATTACCGTTGAGAGATGATGATTTATTATGAATTTAGGTGAAAATTTTAATTCGTTTGGAGTTCATTTTTATTTTTTATAAATTTTTACAAGGTTAAAGTCATTAATGTTCATGTATTAAACAAAACCCAATTTTTCTCCAATAGTAACATGTTCAAAACTTATTCCAAATTAAAGTACAAAAAAATGTAAACTAAAAAAAATTGAGTTTACTCAATTTGGAGTTATATTGAATTAGTTATGAATTTTTGAAGTTTAAAACAATTTTTAGTGCAAAAATAATTAAATTTGGATTTTCTAATTGCGCGAAATACTTTTTACACTCATGGCCGCCTAGCCACAGAGTATGACCGGTGGGACCGCGTGAAAAACGTTGACTGGGTCAGCTTTGACCCAACCACGTTCAAATGACGTCGAAGGCGTATTCCAAGAAGACGTCTTCGGTTATTCCAAAACGTACTCTGGTGAAACTACTCTAGAAATTACGCTTTCCAAACTTAGAAAATGTATTTCACATTTTGCACAATTACTTAACTTGCCGTGAGGGCCCACATGTCAAAGAAACATTTACTTGTTAATTGCGCTCCTAACCATCATTAACTCTTAAACGACAATTAACCGCCCAGCTACAGTTGCTGCCCGGCTGTTCGGTGCTACAGTCCACGACCACGCGAACTAAGATCGAAAATGGATTCACAATAGTCCTGCGATTCTAGAGGTAGCCAGAGTTTCGCCGGCGGTGAGCTCTAGCGGCGGTGTGACAGAGAGCGCGGCGGTCGTCCGTGCAGACGAAATGGCGTGGTGGTGCCAGAGAAGAAAAAGGAGGAAAGTAGGGTGTGCATGGGCACCGGCTTGGTGTGGGGAGCTCGCCCAACCATTCGGTAGAGGCGAAGGGTGGCCGGAGAGGGCTAACGACGGCGAACCAGGTTGTCGAGGGGTAGCTCGCCGTGGGGACGACGCTACGGTGGGGAAAAGCTCGATTGAGAGGTAGGAAATGAAAGAGTAGGGCAAGGTGGTACTTTTGACGGAGTTAATTGTGTTGGTACTCACCGATGAAGAAGGGACGATGCGGGCTGCTCTTTGGCCGTGGTCGGGGAAGAAGAGCGACGTGCGGTGCTCCGGTGGCTCAAGCCCCAAATTGATGAAGGGGATTTGGTCCTCGGGGTGAAAGGTGCTTCGTGACGTGGTCGGGCTTTGCCGGAGCAGTCGGGACGACACTAAGTGGTTCGGCGGCTCAGCTTGAGCTTGCTCTCGGTTCTAGGACCCTCGATGAAAAAGAGGAATGGGAAGGAGAGGCCAGTCATGGAGGGGTTAGAGGCGATGCTGGATGGGGTGGCATGGCATCCATGCAAGCTCATCGGCCGAGCGTGCTGGCGTGTGTCCCAGGCGAGAGAGTGGCGCGCAGCAGTGTTGCTCGGGCGCCGCTGAAGAAGAAGACACGCTGGCGCTCGGGGGCCTGCCGGTCAGTGGAAGGTGAAGCGGCACGTGTCGGACCGGGCGAGCGGCGCGGTGAGATGGCACAGTCGAGTGTGAGAGAGATGGAATAGTCCAGCCAAGCCGAGAAACTTGAGTCGCTACGGTGAAAACAGGTTTGGTCCAGTCGGACGTTTGACTGAAATCAAAATACAAACTTCCAACTTTGACTGTGGTTTACACCTATCAAATAAATTTATAAAAATCCAAAAATTTTCAGAGGGGTTCCAAGGACAAGGTAGAACCCATATAAATTTTCTAAAAATAGTCATAATTTAATCACTTATTTAAAATTTATTACATAAGCTATTTAAGGAGTGAGTTTTGCATTTTTCCCAATGCCAATTTAAATTCCAAAATTTAAAAAAAATTCATCTTTATTCAGGATAATTAGTATAGTATTTGAATAAATTATTTCTTGGAGAGCATTATGAACATTTGTTCGCATTTGTTGTAGGATTGAAGTTTAACCCTATAGTTTATTCTTTAATTAGAAAGTTTTAAATTTGAAAATTTATGATGAAGCTCCAACAATGAGATGAAATGTTTATGAGATGCATCTAAAATCCATTAATAAATTTTTGGGCTGTGACAGTGTGACACCTCACTGGGGTTGGTCCCTGCACCTCGTTCAGGGTAGACCCTCGATGTGTCATGCCTCGCCAAGTATGGTCCTCGGACCTCGTCCGGGGTTGTTCCCTGGACCTTGTCCAGGTAGTACTACAAAAAGGGCTATACTGGACACCTCCACAACCGTCTGTGTTGTAATTATCACTAACTGTTTTACAAGCGTGGCCGTCAATGTTACTAGCGATGGCAAAAACCGTCTGTGATACGTTATTATCACAGATGGTTTTTTAATAAGAACCGTCTGTGATAATTGACAGACGGCTCATGATAATTAATGTCTGTGATAATAGCATACATCATAGGTGGTTCTTAAATATAACCATTTGTGATCTACATCACAGACAGTTCTTAAATATAATAATCTGTGATAGCTCACAGATGGTTCTTAACAAGAACCGTTTGTGATAATAGCAGAAATCACTCACGATTCTTAAATATAGCAATATGTGATAGTTTACAGATGGTTCTTAATAAGAACCATGTGTGATAATTTTGCATCACAAACGGTTTGTGGTTAGAAGTGTTTGTGATAATGCCACTTCGGCTTCTGCGTGATGCGTCTCTTTATCTCACTCACCAATTTTATTAATTCTTTTACAAAAATGATCATCCGCCACCGAAGATGAATCCCCGCATCGCTCCCTACTCTTCGTCTTTTCGTCTTTCAAGCATAAAACCTTGCATTGTTCACTCAAGCACAAACCTTCTAGTCGTCTTTAAAGAAATGGCACCCTCTTTCTTCTCGCCGGCATTGATGGCCTACCTGGCCATCCTGTACGAGCACCTGACCGGCCGTACGCTAGCGGATGCCACTGAAGAACACTGTGTCCTCCCTCCTCCCACAGAGGCTCTGCCAGGGGACATGCTGGCCACATTCTGCCAGCTTGACCTCCTCCTCCATCTCACTTCCAGGTGGTCCTCTTCCGGCGAGCTAATGTCGCCATCGAGGTGGTCCTCGAGAATGAAGTTTTATGTATTGAGGAGGATTGCGATCGCTTAAACACCGACATCGAGATGTCAGTCCAGCGGATTGAGCAAGCCGAGACGTCAGAAGCAATGGAAGAGGCTCTCTGGGCGTAATTCGACTTGGTCCTTGAGTCGGAGCGTCTTTGGGAAACTCTCCAACAAGCGCATCAACGCATCGTTGTGTTTCGGGCTACATACATTGATCCTGAAACATCAGTTGCCGACGATGTCACCTACAAAGATTTGATAATGGATATAGCAGGCTACTTGGTCAGTTAGAAACTTCTTTTAGGATTCTTCTTTTTTTAATCTTTTGTAAGAATTGCGACTGGCCACGTTGTTAATTTGGCCATATATAAATACAAAAAATGATTAAAAAATCCATTTTAAAGTTAAGTTACTTTCTATGTTGAACATGTTTACTGAATAATATGTTTACCTTACTGTCTTTTATGTCTATGGTGAAAAACAAGTCATACAAATTTACTCCTGATGCTAGTAGAAAAACAGAATACTTTTTAGCTATAGAATGCACTATCACATGCAGTTTAGTGGGACAAACCGTCTGTGATAGACGATTATAAAATACAAAGGTCTGTGATACATAATTCTCATAGACAGTTATTAAATAGAATCATCTGTGATGTGTATTTATCACAGACGGTTCCTGTTAAAAACAATATGTGATATGTCTATAGTCGGATTTGGCTGATATGCGACTGCTTGAAGAAGACGACGAGTACGCCTAAGAAAGCAACCAAACCCACCACGAAGCATGATTTTTTTATCGGCGGGTCGTCCACACAACATGAGGAGGATGAGATAGCAGTGTAACATCCCAGTTTTTTTGAAGTTTAAAAATCTTTTTGAGTAGTTTAGTTCTGTAGAAAAATTCACCAAAGTTTTATTTGAATTAAAATAAAGCTTAATATGGACTTTCAAAAGAAAAACAATTTAATATGATTAATTCCAACGTCAACTATTATCAAAATTATTTTATTTAGGTTCTTTGTGCTTGTATATATTTTCTAGGTTTTTCTAGAATTTTTCTTAGTCTACTTGCTATTTTTTCTTTTGACATTTGGATTTTTTTCTATTTTTAAAATAGAAAATCTATTATAAATCCCAAAAATTTCTTTGGGCTGAAATCCATTTCTTCAGCCCATTCCTATTCTCCTTTTCCGCCCAATTGCAACAACCTTTCCTTTCCCATGCTTCCACTGGCCATGGCCCTGCGTCGCCAACAGTGTGTCTTCTCCTACCTAGAGTCCTTGTGTCGTGTCTGAAATGGTTGTGCCGCGTCGCCATGATCCTTGTGGAATCCTCTCATCTCCAACCCTATATAAAGGCAACCTACGCATCAATTTTCTCGGCTTGTGCTCCTCTCCCGAAACCATAATTAGGTTTTCCCGATTTTGGTTCAATTGCACCGCAATCGCTGAAGATCCGAGCACTGCTGAAGCTTCTTCACCGACTAAATTCTTTGCTGCTGGTCCTTCTCCGCCTGCATCGTCTTCGCCGGAGAACTTGCCTCATCGTTGTCTACACCATGACACCACCATTTTCTTCGGAGATCCATTGCACCGCCGTTGACCTCGTCATCCAAATCCGACCGCACCGTCTCTTTTCGGATCTACCTGTTCTGGTAAGCTCCTTTGCTCCTGAGCGTGTCATCTTGTGCACAATGCTATTCGCACCTAATCCTCTCTCATTTCGTTGCTTCTCCTTCGCTGATATGCCACTGCCGCTCGTTTTCCTCTTTTCCGGTCATCTTCTTCTTGCCGGCGTTCCCGTCGATCTTCGATAGCTTCAAGGTGGTCTCTGAGTTCCTTTTGTCATCACCAATGTGGTTCTCCTTTTCAATTCCTTCGGGCGTCGTCAAATCGTCGATTCCACCACCGGGCCAAGCTTCCCCACCGCCAATATCACCGTCGCCGACGTTTAGCTACCGCTCTCGACAAACCTTCACCACCCAAGGGATCGTCTCTTCCCTGGCATTCCATTTCTATCTACGGTTGCCATCGCCTCACTGCTGGTTGTTCGCACTACCTTGCGCCATTGCTGCCGGCAGTGCCTCTCTGTTCTTTGATCTCTCTTAGCTTATCTCTCTGCCAATGTGGCAAGCCATCTCAGCTGCTAGCTCATGCGCCACCTCACCTCCTTGTCTCTATGTCAGTCCACATGGGAGTCCATGTGGCACACCCAAAACCGCACTCGAGCCAAACATCCTTGAACCCAGTCCACCATGATCCAACTCAATGCCAGTGGGGCCTGCTTGTCAAGTTCAATTTCTTTTATTTTCTTTCTGGCTGAAATTTCCTTGATGACATCAACAGATGCAATAATTAGTTTTTTCCTATAGGAAAACAATTCCAGTAAATCCATAAATACTGATTTTCACCATTTTATGTGATTTCTATCTTCCAGAAGCCATATCTTTTTCACCAGAACTCCGATTGAGCCCATCTAAATTTCTAAATTCATCTAAATTTGAGATCTATGTATCTGAGATTTTTATTTAATTTTTTGACTTTATTTTGTCTCTGTTTTAAATTTATTTAGTTTATTTTCTTTGTTGCGAGTAGACATTGATTCTTAGGGAGTTTTGAGCAAGGAGGAGTGCATCAAGATCAAGACCAGTATTAGGATCTATTCCATGGAAATCCATAGTCCTTTGACTATATTGAACCTATGATTTCAAAAGTATATTATTTTATACAATTGCATGCTATCTTTATGCAAATTGTTTTGGGATTAGCTATTACCTATTGTCATTATGCATCCTTTGATTATTTGAATACCATGAATCATTTGTTACCCTAGCATGGATAATTTTAGTTGGACATATTTATATCACCAACATGGTAGCGTACAAATGCTTAGTCAAGCTTAGTTACGATGAGTTCATTATCACATGTGTTATAATGATTAATCTTGACTTAATGATACATAGAATTGTGGTGGTTATCCACTCTTGTTAAAATTTGTATACCATGACAGGGTATGTCATTGGTCTTATTAAAGCAAAATGGTTTTCATTCGGGCAAATGGATGGTGGATTGAGGGTGTGATTATAACATGTTGTGTGTTGTGGTAAGATCGCTTTGAGTAACTTGTCAAGGACTTAATCTTGTACGCCATTGAACTATGCCTTAATCGTACAACTACATGTCTTGTATGGGCGGGACCTGGCTAATTAATTAGCGATATTTTTATTTGGTTCTGCTTGGGTTATGTTTGGCACAAGAGGGGGGCCTATCTGGTCGGAAAGACATTCAGTGTTGAAACCTTAGCGAGCAGAATCGGGTCAAAATAGAACTTTGTAAAGGTATTGACGCATGCTCTAGACTGCTTTCCTAAGATAGTAAGCAGTGGTATCGACGGATGCCAAACAAACTAGAGAAGTCGTGTTATGTGGGTAAAGCTGTACAAGCTTTGCAGAGTGTAAAACTATTCAAATAACTGTGTCCGCAATTATGGACGTGCTCGGGGATTTCACATGAGAGATAGAGTGTCTTCATAAAATGTGTCAGATTGTGAATGAGAAGTTCACTTGATGAATATAATGTTCATTTGGTGAATGGATAATTTACTTGGTGGTTTGGGTTGGGAAGTGAATGGGAAGTTCACTGGTTATTTCAAAACAATTGTTTGTCTATTTATTATTCTTTTTAATTACACATTTAAATCTATTTATTGTATGTATCGTCAATGCAGCTTTCTGCAAAAGAACTATCTGATTGACCATTGTCAAGCCGTGCATGAATATTGTTTGCATACATTTCCTTACGGCTTGCTGAGTGCTTTATGTACTCATAGCTTTATGCCTTTGTTGATTAGTTGAGGAATATCAAGCTGCTCAAGAGTTCTTTTAGAGGGAGGACTGGACTATAAAGGTTTTGCGGATTAGGATGCGTTCTCCATTCGATTGTCTATGGGCATATTGATTGTCCTTTTCAAGTTTTTTCGTTCCGCTGCAAGAGTTTATTTCTTTCTTTAGCCCTACGAGGCAAGTTAAGTAAATGTTGACCACAAGGTCCAATTATTATTAGTATTTATTATTTTGAGATCTTTTTAGTTAAATCGAATAAATGAATGTTGTTTCATCACTGTTTCCTGTATGAGCTAGCTACTGATTTGAGACTAGTCCAGAATACACAGAAGGTCCCTGAATCCTATTTTTGGGTCCCGACAAGCAGTCATGGTCAACTTCATCGAACTTGACACACTGGAGTGTATAATTACCTGGCGCTCTCCTAGCAGCCATCCATGCTTCTTGAACTCTAGTGTGTCAGGTTCGATGAAGCAGGTCGTGGCTGCTGTCTCATCCCCCTCTTGCTGCGTGGATGAAGACCTGAAAAAAATCATGCTTCATGGTGGGCTTGGTTTCTTTCTTATGTGTACTCGCTATCTTGAAAGTAGCCGCATATCAGAGACAGATCTCACTACAAACAGATATATCTTGATAATTCACAGACCGTCGGTGAGGTTTTCGAATACCATAGAAGGTCCTTGTTAAGAACCGTTTGTGATATGTGCTATTAAATATTTGGTCGTCCTGATCTATTTGTGATATGTCACTGCTTTGAAGGAGGCAGCCGGCTCTGGGGCGTTTTGTGAAAGAATTAAATACCGTAGATTTGCAAGTGTGCTTATATATCTATTTATTATCGATGACCTAAGGTTAGTATTTGCTTCTAATTATATGCATTATAATCTAGAGAGATCGATGACTAGTATATCAACTAGGGAGGTTATTGGCAGTTTACAATAGAATAATGAGCAACATGTATATATACATTGACTTATCTTGTATTGTGTAAAATCATATTGTTTACATCATAGTGAGCCTTAGTTACTATGTCAAATGAAGGAGGAAGGGGGGAGAAGGAAAGGAGGAAGAAAGAGAGGAGGATCTCGTAGGATATTTGGGATCTTCGTGGTGAGCTCAAGGGGTTTCAAAGAGCAGTTGCATGCATTAATATAATTTAACACTAATTTGTTACGTGCGTAGCATAGATGGACCGAAGCTGGATGTACATCAAGAACCGTGAGAGTGAAGATTACATTGGTGGCGTGTATGCTTTTAGAAGAGCCGCCGAGCAGGATATGTTAAGGAAGAGGATAAAATTTATGTACTATTCATGCATTGATTGCGATAATCTGAAGATGTTTATCAACCCAACGTAGAATGAAGTGAGCTTAATTCGAAGGGGTTTCAAAGAGGAGTATACATGTTGGGCTAGTCACGGTGAAGAGCAAATTATACCAGAAGGTAGTAACATCATCGAGAGAGACAATGATATGACGGATATGGACTATGCTTTCGATGAGGGTTGGCATGACGATCATCTAGATTAGATGCTACGTGAAGCAGAAGGGAACTATAGTGAGACAGAGTTTGGTAAATTCTAGGGGTTAATAGGGGACTCAAGAAAACCTTTATTCCCAGGCTGCAAGCCGGAATACACAAGGTTGTCATCCGTGCTTAAACTGCTGAAATCGAAGGCAAACAATGGTTGGTTCGACAAGAGTGTCTCCTAGCGGACATCCTTCCAGAGGGAAACAAGCTGCTCAGAACCACCTACTAAGCCAAGAAGGTTCATTGTCCGTTAGGAATGGAAGTAGAAAGAATACATGCATGTCTAAACGATTGTATCATTCACAGTAAAGAGTATGCAGCCATGCATGTATGTCTGGTGTGAAAAGCATCATGATACAAGCGTAAGAATCACTCTGATGATGGCGATGGCATCAAGGTGAAGCAAGGACCTCCTGCTAAGGTGTTGTGGTATCTGTCTGTAATTCCCCATTTGAAGCATTTATTTACAAATCGAAAGGAGGCAAGATTGCTGCGTTAGCACTAGGAAGAGCGTAAGAAAGATGGAAGGCTAAGACACCCTACTGATTCTGCCCAGTGGAGAAACTTCGATAGGAGATTTGAATATTTTGGTGCAGAATCGATGAATATAAGATTTGGGTTGAGTACAGATAAAATGAATCCTTTTGGTAATATGGGCAGCCGACATAGCACGTGGCCTGTGAATCTATGTATGTACAACCTTCTTCATTGGCTGTGTATGAATCGGAAGTATATTTTAATGTCACTACTTATCTAAGGGCCGTAGCAACATGGGAACGATATTGATGTGTGCCTAGAACCATTGTTGGAAGATCTTCTAACACTACGGAATGAATGGGTACTGGTATTAGATACGTACAAACAAGAAAACTTCACTTTGCGCACCATGTTATTCTGCACCATCAATGATTTTTCTTCCCCTGGTAACCAGTCAGGGTTCGGTACAAAAGGAGCTAAAGCCTATCTGCACTGCTTACATGATACCGAGAGTGTGTGGCTGAACAACCTACGCAAAACTGTGTACATGCGTCACCGTAGGTGATGAGGACATCCCAACCTTCAATGACCACGCTGAAGATGATCATCTCCGCGACCAAGATATTCTCAAGGACCAAAAATATCAAGGACCAATCAAGCAAATACATGATCAGGTGAATGCTAACCTAAGCTACATTTCGGATTCTTATGACTTGGTCGTGCCCTCCACCTTTTCTTCTTTGATTGGACTTAAGTGCCTCGGTGTGGAACGAGAAGAAGGATATGTGCTACCAGTATGACGTGCGTAAAAACAAAGGAGTTCACTAGCTTGTGACAGATGCGTCACTTCCTAAGGGCAAGGCGTACCAACCTGTCATATTTCACTGCGCATAACCTATATGGATGGAAATATAATTAAGTCTATTTTCACCTCCAACAAACGGCTCGTCATTTGGACATCCGAGGAGAAAGTTATTGCTGCTTTACTGAAATCTGCGCAGAAGTTGAGCAAACACGCGAGAATTCGAGAAGACTGCTTTAATGCTTCAACCAGTTGGCCTTCCACCTTCCAACGTGGTGACTTATGTTAATACCCAGCTAAGAGGATTGTTCCTAGTATATATACCCCTCTACCCTCATCCGTGGAGGTACCTTTGAGTTTTCAACAAATCAATATATAAAAATTACAGCAAGACTGTTGAGTGCCTTGTTCCTTTGCTCTTGGGAGTTCTCTTGAATTTGCAAGAAGATTCTTCTGGGATCCCCTAATTTGTGCTCTATGCTTCTGGGCGATTTGTGTGGATTAGTTCCGGATTGTGGTTCTGTGATCTTTTGGATAGCTGGTCGGAGTCCAGAAGGCTTCGGATCGTGTCTCTCCAATGCTTGGTCGCATCCAACCTTGGTAGGTTAAAGCTAGTTACCCTTTTCTGCTGCTCATAACTAGTTATCCCTGCTGTCCACAGCAAAATTCGCTTTGTTCTTCAACCTACGCCGTGAAGATCGGGCCACCCCTAGCGAGTACGCATCAATTGATATCATAGCTTTTCGTTGTCTCGGTAGGTTTCCATCCACAAATTAGCCTTTTAGTGCATCACTTTTCTTGTGTTGATATTTTTTTCGATTTCTGTCCTGAGAAGTCCAGATTCAAAATAATAATAATTACCAAGCCTTCGTTTAGTACTGTTAAACTTGTGCCGTTCGAGGTCATCTTGTTTCTAGTCACCATCGATATCTTGCACCGTGTTTGTTTTATTTGTTGAGCTTGTTGTTTAGTGTCAAAAAAAGAGAGATGAGAAAGAAAAGAGAACTGCAAAAAAAAAGAAAAAAAGAAAAAAGAAAAAGAAAAAGAAAAAGAATAAAGTGAAGGGTTGTGTTGCGGTTATCAAAATTGCAAGTTTCAGATTCATGTTCTGAATTTTTTTTGACCGGTGACATTAACGTATCCATTGCGTGGTTTACGACGCTTGTTTCCCGTACTACAATCCTCCTTGTTTAGCCCACCAGGCCCCACTAAAACCAGAAGCCGGTTATTTCGATTCGTGTCCTTTCAATCGCTTGACTACATCTAAGGTACTGCCACTCGTGCACTCTTGTTGTCCATTGAGAATGCATAAGAACATTGGTGAGTAAGAGGAGAGGTTGTGTGATTCCACAAATATTACCTATTCCACTTTCTCTTCGCTAACATGGCAGGTTCCAACTCAAGTGTACGTGGGGAAAATCGTCAAGGAGATGAACAACTAGTCACACGAGCCGAGATGCAATAATTACGTGACCTGGTTTAGGCCATGGGACAGATGCTCAATGAACGCCTTCCCGCCACTAGTGGTGGGGGTCTACATCAACCTAACCCTACTGTTGATCATGGTGAAGCCACTGATGAGAACTCAGTGGGAGCTGCTGCTAATGACGGTTTCTACGACCAGGAAGATCTTGGTTGGGGTGGTGGACGAGGGGACGGTGCTCATTGTGGCCGAGGCGCAGCTACACATATTCTGCAGTATGGGGGAGGAGCTCACGATCGTGGTTTTGGCCACCATGTGCGCTTCAACGACCAATATGTGCATGACGGTCGCAGGTATGGAGAAGAATATGATGACAATAACGAAGCTTTTGTAGATCATGATGGCTACGGACAGCATCCACCCCCACATCGTGGTGCTACCCATGTTGAGGGAGGACAGCCTCGAGGTCGCCGTGAAATGGATGATCCAGATAATATTGCTCGGATCACGTTGAGCGTCCCTAAATTCAAGGGAATAGAAGACCCTGATGCTTATCTTGATTGGGAAGAGCAACGTGATCATATTTTTCGTGTCCATAATCTCTCCGATCAAAGGCGGGTAAATCTTGCCTCAGTTGAATTTGTAGGTTATGCTCTCACTTGGTAGAATCACATGCAACAAAATCAGCTACAATCAGGGCTTGATCATATCAATACTTGGGCTGAAATGAAGCAAGTGATGAGAAGACGCTTTGTGCCTTCAAGCTACCAGCGTGACCTTCGCAATAGGTTGCAGGCATTAAGACAAGGGTCTAAAACGGTGGATGAGTATTATAAAGAAATAGAATTACTCTTGATCCGTACCGGAATTAGAGAGGATGCTGAATCCAAGATTGCAAGATTTTTGCATGGTCTAAATTATGAAATTTCAGGTTTTGTTGAGATGTTTCCTTATAACAATCTGCAAGATCTTTTTGCCCAGGCTATGCGCATGGAGAGAAGGATTCGACAAGAAGGATGTGGTTAGTCATTTGGGGACTATTCTTTTTCAGCTCCGTGGCGTCGATAACAGCTGAGTACATCCTCTACTGGTCGTCGTTCTTCAGGAGCCCCTACTGGGACGTCTCCATCTACTCCTGCTGCCAAGCCTACCCCTTTGTCGGCTTCTTCACCTGGAGGACACCAAGATAATCGACGCTCTACTGGAAAATTTAGTGCATCATCTGCCACATCGGCAACAACATCCACATCTCGTAGCTGCGAAATTCAGTGTCATAAGTGCCAAGGGCGTGGGCACATTGCCTCTGAGTGCCCTAGCAGAATAAACATGCTTGTTAATGAACAAGGAGAATAGGAATCTACGAGTGAGCCAGAGGAGTATGGGCTACTTGAAGAAGCATCGGATGATGGTGGTACTCCCGCTGATGATGGAGACAACAATTGTTTTATGTCTCGATGTGTGGTTAGTGTTAATGTTGTGAAAGGAGAGAATAGTCAGCGGCATAACCTATTTCACACTCGAGGCACCATCAAGAGCAAGGTATGTAGTATTATTGTTGATAATGGCAGCCGCAATAACATTGCAAGTCTAGAATTGGTAGAACGAATGAGACTAAAGCAACGACGTCATCCTGTCCCATATAAGATGCAATGACTCAATGATTGTGGAGCACTGCGAGTGAACAACATTGTGACCGTCCAATTCTCAATTGGAAAATACCAAGATCAGGTGGAGTGTGATATGGTTCCAATGCAAGCATGCCAGTTACTTTTGGGGCGACCTTGGTCATATGATCGTAATGTTCAGATTAGTTGCCGAGCAAACACCCTTGTTTTTATGTATAAAGGGGAGTGTATCACTTTGCTTCCTTTAACACCGGAAGAGATAATGACGGATGAACTGAAAAAGAAAGAGCGAGAGAGTGAGAACCACAAACATAGTGAGCAAGTGAAACAAAAGCCAAATAAAGCTCCACAGCTGCAAAATAGCAAGACACAGGGAAACGAGGGATTAGTGATGATGGCTAGGAAAGGGGATATAAAAGAATTGAGTGAACCCAATGCCAAGTTCTTTGTACTCTTGTACAAGGAAAGCCTTTTATCAACTAACAACTTACCCTCTACTTTACCGAGTGTTGTGTTGGATCTCTTACAAGGTTACGATGAAGTGTTTCCCGATGAAGTGCCACCAGGACTGCCACCAAAAGAGGCATTGAACATCAAATTGACCTTGTCCCTGGCGCCCACTTCCTAACCGACCAGCATACTGCACAAATCCGGAGGAGACCAAGAAAATTCAACACCAAGTTCAAGACCTACTTGACAAAGGGTATGTAAAGGAAAGTCTTTTACCCTGTGCTGTACCAGTTCTTTTAGTCCCAAAGAAAGATGGATCATGGAGAATATGTGTAGATTGCCGAGCCATTAATAAAATCACAGTAAGGTATATGCATCCAATACTGTGGATATCGTGAGAATATGTGCACGATCTTAGAATGATGAGTCAATTGGCAATGGCTTTGTTGGTTTGCAAAATCTCGCGTTTTCGGTTTTGCTTCAGGTTTGTCAGACCACAGGCGGTCTGACCGGTGGCAGGGGCGGTCAGACCGCCCGTGGAGAGGTCCGACCGGCCGTGGTGGCCGGTCCGACCGGTCTTGCCTAAAAGTGGATTTTGGAGCTGATCCAAAAATAGGATGTGTAGGCAAGTGAGGGGAGTCTCCTGGATGTGGTCACATTATTTTTGGAGCTCCCAGTCAAAAGTTCTATTCAGTTGAAAATTCCAGAAGGTTTCGGATTTTCGAGATGGAATTTTGGCTAAGTCTTTTCGGGCGGTCCGACCGCCGTTATGGAATCGGTCGGACCGGCTGTGTGGGGCGGTCAGACCGCCGATCACTTGAAGGTGAGCCTTCTTGGCATTGATGTGTTTTGACTGTGGTTATTGTATGGATGTCAATGCTTTATTGTTGCATATTGCATTGTGGAACTAACGTGGGTCAAGTTGTGAAGAACTTATTCCCGGAGACGATTTGTTTGTCTATTGCTGTGCATGTGGCTTGCAGGTCAACGACGTCAACGGTGAGGTGGATCGGCACTGCGCTTGGAGAGCTGAGGTCCAGAACGATCATGGATGCCTGGTGAGGTCGTGTGACTCAAGCATGGTGCAGAATGGGCAAGGTGGATCGAACGGGCAGTTCAGTGCAGCTGGTTGGATCAGGCGGTGCGGAAGTCGGTGCAAGTCTCTAGGAGATTCTGATGGGATTCGGACGGAGAGACTTGTCGACATGATGAGAGCCGCTGATCAACCTACACGTGGTGAAGCAGGCGATTGCTTCAACAGATTGATGTGTGTGTGGGTCCCATGTGTGTGTGGGTCCCATAAGTGAAACCCTAGGCCTCTCCTATAAATAGAAAGGGGAGATGTAAAACCCCTTGAAGCACTTTGAGCCCTCATTTGGAAACCCCTTGTTAGGGTTAGGGTTTGAGAGGAGAGGAGAGGTTTGGAGAGATTGTATGTGTGCTCTTTGTTGAGCTCTTGTCCTCCTTGTTGGAGTAGTTTTGTAAGCATCTTGTGAGATCAATCAATCTTGTGATGCTTGCTTGAGAGATCAATTGTCTCCTTTGTGTTCTTCTCTCTTTTGATGAATTTGGTGCTTCCTTGATTCAAGTGTTTATGCTTGGTCTCTTGACCGATTTTATCTTGCTTTGACATGTGGGAATACTCATAGAATCATCTAGACCATCAACCCCCCACAAGCAAGTCTTGAATCAAGATTTTTATATTTCTAGGGTTTGTGCACTTCTTTGGTAAAATCGTCAGAGATCGTTTCTGTGAAGTGGATCTGGAGGATCATCGCTAGAAATAGGTCTCTAATATACTTAGGGAGGTGTGCTCTGATACCACTTGTAGGACCGTAAAGGCGTCTAGGGGGGGTGAATAGGCGCTTTCTCGAATTCTTCGCCTTAATCAAATTCAACACGAACTTTACTCCTTTAGCTATGAAAGCTAAGAAGATCAGTAAGCGCACAGAGGAAACCTTGTGCTGAATTCGATAACCC
The DNA here is from genome assembly GCA_036346395.1 of Hsuehochloa calcarea. Taxonomy (NCBI): domain Eukaryota; kingdom Viridiplantae; phylum Streptophyta; class Magnoliopsida; order Poales; family Poaceae; genus Hsuehochloa; species Hsuehochloa calcarea. Next base: position 22,310,601 of record CM070598.1, on the reverse strand, counting down.
CCTCAACCACAAGACACAAATGTGGAGAATTGATCTCACTGGTCTGGTCTGGGCACTGGCGGTCTGACCAGCAACCAAAGGGCGGTCCGACCGATTTAAATTTTTGTCAGCCGGGTCCTTGAAGCTTTAGAGGATGTAAGCATGAGCGATGTGGACTCGGAGGTGGAGGACGACAAGAGTGACTCCTGTGACTAGAAGAAGGCTCGTGATTTCACGGGCATGTGTTTCATGGCTAAGAACAGCCACGACAGCGACTCCTCCAACAACGAGGGTCCTTTTAGTGATCCCGATGAGGTATGCCCTTCACTTCCTGATATGAAAAGGGCTTTGGTGCTTGCTGAACAAAAAATGCATAAGCAAGCTAAATTGATTAAGAAACAGGACACTATGATTGATAATTTGAACCTAGAAGTTGTTAGGCTCAAATCCATTAATCCTGATGATTTTTGTGCTTCATGTTCTAGCTTGCTTAATGAACTGTCAAGCTTGAAAACTGCTCATTCCTCTATTGAAAATCAATTAAAAGATGCTCTTGTTGAACTAGAATCTCTCAAGTCTAGTTCTGTTTGCATGGATGCCATTCCGCTTGATGTGACTACTTTGGATGCTATTCCTTTAACTTGCTCAAATTGTGCTTTGCTTGAATTAAAATTGGACAGCTCCTTGAAAGAATTGCAAAAATTTGATGCTAGTCACACTTGCTCTCATTGTAAGAACAATAGGATTAAAATACAAGAGATGACCGAAATGGTTGTTTACTCTAGAGCTGCATCTTGTGAAAATTGTCCTAAGCTTACAATTGAGATTGAAGCTTTAAACAAGACTCTTGAAGAGAAAGCTAAAATTGAAAAATCCATGTCTCTTACTGCTTCCAAGAAAGTCATTGATTCTTCCTCTTGTATGTTGCATGCTGAAGTTGAAACTATTGTTGGTAAGATACAAGATGCTTTTAGAGTCAAGTTTAAGGAGCAGTTGAATAGGATTAAGGAATCCTATTGTGTGTCTTGTGAGGCTTTAAAAGTGGAAGTGGCTCTTCTTAAGAGCAAACATGATGAGGCAATCAATTCTAGAAAGTGCTCTAAATGTAGAGTTTTAGCAAAAGAGAATGATTACCTCAAATTGACTCTTGAGAAGTTTTCTGGTGGGAAAAAGAAACTCAATATGATTATTGATCAATCTAAAGTGAGTAAGAAGAATAGTGGCCTAGGTTTTAAGTCCCTAGAGCATTCCAAGAATCACCCACCTAAGATTGCAAAACTTGTGAAAAATGGTCTGTTTGAGCTAGAACCTCTTAAGTCAACTAAGGTTGCGTTTAAATCTGCAGGTTTTGCTCAAACTCTTTCTGGTAAGAAAGGTGCTTCATTTCACCAAGATGCAGACCCAAAAGGTCAAGTACCATTGCACCTTCTGCAAGAAAGAGGGCCACACTGTTGAGTTTTGCTTTTGGAGAGCAAAGATTGAGAGGAAAGAGATAATGAGCACTTGAGATCCATTAGAGGAGTCTTTTCACCAGCTGTAGTCTCTAGAGCCAGGCAGCCTATTCATCGTACCACATATAGGCCTAGGTTTGTAGAGAACTTTGTTGACTCTTTTGGTGGGTCCAGGCAGCATTTTGGATTAGGATATCGTGAGGAGAGACCACGGGTAGCACCTAGACAGGGGGAGTATCGATCTTTTGGTAGATCGTTTTGGAGAGGTCCAGGTGGTTCTCATGTGCATCCTTATAATCTTGTTCCTGATCATTTTTCTGCTACTTCTTCTGCTATTCCCAGGCATCGTGCGTCCCAGTACTGGACTCCTAGATCGTTTATCTCTAACCCTAGTACTGAAGCATGGATGTTTTGAAGAGAATTTGCTCTTTTTGCATTCATTGTATCATAATGCATTTTTCATTTCAAATGTCTTGTATTGTATAATAAAACTTGTGGAGCTTTGAGTATTATCCTTGTATGGCTTGATTTCATACTCTATACCTTGTCATGTCATGTGATAGTCAGCTAGACTTCTTTTATAGCTCTTCATATTTTAGCTTAGCTTTCACCTTGCTAGCTTTATATCTGTGAGCAAATTGAATCAAATCATGTCTTGTTGGATCTTGTGACTAGTTTTGCTCTAGTGATCCTCTTATGATTCATGCCATGTCATATAGGTTAAATTGAGTCTTGAACTTATTTTGAGATGAAAATGAGCTTTTTAATTTCTTAAGTCAAGCAAATGAAGAAATGAGATTTTCTGTGCGAAAAAACTGATCTCACCAATCCTTTCTCATGAGACGGCTTGCTATTGCACTAGGCATGAACTCAGGGGGAGTTTTGGATGACCTAGACCACTCTTTTAAGCTTCTTGTTTGAGATGGTCGCGGAAAGGCTTGAGATCTAGCACATTGAAAAAAAATCCTTTTTAGAAAAATGCTCAAAATGCTAAGTGCTTGAATTTTGCTTCATATTTGAACTCTTAATGCTCGAAATGCCTCAGTTCCAGTTTTGAGTCTCTTTTTACTTATAGACATGGCTTGACTCATTTTTGGTTGCTTTTAGTGAAACTATGATATTGAGCAACCTTTCATGGTTTTAATTCCTTTAATCTCAGATTACTGCTATTTTGGTCTTAGCTTTACAGTACATGTTTTGCCATGATTGAATATAGCTTGTACTCTTTATATGGCTTGGTATAATTCTTGTACTGTCTACATAGATAATGGTCATGGCTCCTTTTTATTAAATTTCAAAAATAAAGTCATTCCTTCATACTCTATCTTTTCCCATGCATCTTGATGAATTCATTGTCAAAGGGGGAGAAGGATTGTGAAGAAAAATGTTGTTTTGGAGCTTTTGGTTTCATATAGAAGGTTTCATATAAAAGAACTCACATAAAAAAATGAACCTTTTGAAAATTTGTGATCATAGTGAGTTGAGTCTCTGGGTTTTATTGCCTTTTTCTGATTATATTTGCAATTGAAAAAGACTCACAATGATCAAAGGTCAAATAGAACATTTATCTTTCATATGGACCTAAGTGAGATTTTGGGCTACTTTCTGGAAATTGAATCCTTTTGTGCCTTCATTGCCTTATCTCACTTGCTTATACTATTCTGAAGCCAGCTTGGTCGTTTTTTAGGCTTTTTCTTGCTTATGGACCAAGTTGTGCCTTTATGCGGGTGAATTTTTTACTTTTCAAACCTTTAAACTACATTTTCTGGGAAATTACCAATGTGTTCATCACGGGGGAGATTGTGGATATCGTGAGGATATGTGCACGATCTTAGAATGATGAGTCAATTGGCAATGGCTTTGTTGGTTTGCAAAATATCGTGTTTTCGGTTTTGCTTCAGGTCTGTCAGACCACAGGCGGTCTGACCGGTGGCAGGGGCGGTCAGACCGCTCGTGGAGAGGTCCGACCGGCCGTGGTGGCCGGTCTGATCGGTCTTGCCTAAAAGTGGATTTTGGAGCTGATCCAAAAATAGGATGTGTAGGCAAGTGAGGGGAGTCTCCTGGATGTGGTCACATTATTTTTGGAGCTCTGAGTCAAAAGTTCTATTCAGTTGAAAATTCCAGAAGGTTTCGGATTTTCGAAATGGAATTTTGACTAAGTCTTTTCGGGCGGTCCGACCGCCGTTATGGAATCGGTCCGACCGGCCTGAAATCGGTCGGACCGGCTGTGTGGGGCGGTCAGACCGCCGATCACTTGAAGGTGAGCCTTCTTGGCATTGATGTGTTTTCACTGTGGTTATTGTATGGATGTCAATGCTTTATTGTTGCATATTGCATTGTGGAACTAACGTGGGTCAAGTTGTGAAGAACTTGTTCCCGGAGACGATTTGTTTGTCTATTGCTGTGTAGGTGGCTTCCAGGTCAACGACGTCAACGGTGAGGTGGATCGGGACTACGCTTGGAGAGCTGAGGTCCAGAACGATCATGGATGCCGGGTGAGGTCGTGTGACTCAAGCATGGTGCAGAATGGGCAAGGTGGATCGAACGGACAGTTCGGTGCAGCTGGTTGGATCAGGCGGTGTGGAAGTCGGTGCAAGTCTCTAGGAGATTCTGATGGGATTCGGACAGGACAGACTTGCCGACATGATGAGAGTCGCTGATCAACCTACACGTGGTGAAGTAGGCGATTGCTTCAACAGATTGATGTGTGTGTGGGTCCCATAAGTGAAACCCTAGGCCTCTCCTATAAATAGAAAAGGGGGAGATGTAAAACCCCTTGAAGCACTTTGAGCCCTAATTTGGAAAGCCCCTTGTTAGGGTTAGGGTTTGAGAGGAGAGGAGAGGTTTGGAGAGATTGTATGTGTGCTCTTTGTTGAGCTCTTGTCCTCCTTGTTGGAGTGGCTTTGTAAGCATCTTGTGAGATCAATCAATCTTGTGATGTTTGCTTGAGAGTTCAATTGTCTCCTTTGTGTTCTTCTCTATTTTGATGAATTTGGTGCTTCCTTGATTCAAGTGTTTATGCTTGGTCTCTTGACCGATTTTATCTTGCTTTAACATGTGGGAATACTCCTAGAATCATCTAGACCATCAACCCCACAAGCAAGTCTTGAATCAAGATTTTCATATTTCTAGTGTTTGTGCACTTCTTTGGTAAAATCGTCAGAGATCGTTTCTGTGAAGTGGATATGGAGCATCGTTGCTAGAAATAGGTCTCTAATATCCTTAGGGAGGTGTGCTCCAAATTTGGTCAAGTTTTATTGGTTGAATCAAAAGTTGGACCAAATTTCGTTTTGGTTTTGGGCATTGAATTTCGGTTCTGGACTAAATCGGTCCGACCAATTTTTATACGGCGGTCAGACCACCAGCATTCAGACCGCCCGTTAACGGCCGGTCGAACCGATTTAAATTGGTCGGACCGCCCTTTGGTTGCCGGTCAAACCGCCAGTGCCCAGACCAGACCAGTGAGATCAATTCTCCACATTTGTGTCTTGTGGTTGAGGGGGTTATCGAATTCAGCACAAGGCTTCCTCTGTGCGCTTACTGATCTTCTTAGCTTTCATAGCTAAAGGAGTAAAGTTCGTGTTGAATTTGATTAAGGCGAAGAATTCGAGAAAGCGCCTATTCACCCCCTAGACGCCTTTACGGTCCTACAAGTGGTATCAGAGCACACCTCCCTAAGTATATTAGAGACCTATTTCTAGCGATGATCCTCCAGATGCACTTCACAGAAACGATCTCTGACGATTTGGTGACATGCTTTAACCATCTTTTCTAAGATTGATTTGCGAAGCGGATACCACTAAATTAGAATGAGAGTGGGTGATGAGTGGAAAACTGTATTCAAAACAAAATTTGGGTTGTATGAATGGTTGGTCATGTCGTTTGGATTGACAAATGCACCAAGTACTTTCATGAGATTGATGAATTATGTGCTTAGGGATTTTATTGGTAAATTTGTTGTTGTTTACTTCGATGATATCTTAATTTATGGCAAGTCTCTTGTAGAACATATTGAACATCTAGAATGTGTACTATATGTATTGAGAAAGAAAAAGTTGTACGCTAACCTTGCCAAGTGCACCTTTTGCAACGCCAAGATAGTTTTTCTTGGCTTTGTTGTTTTATGTCAAGGGGTGGAGGTGGGTGAGGAGAAGATAAAGATTGTTCGTGAGTAGTTACCTCCACAAAATGTGAGCCACGTGAGGAGCTTCCTTGGCCTTACTGGTTTTTATCGTCGGTTTGTGAAGGATTTCAGCACCATTGCTGCCCCAATCAACTAATTGACAAAGAAAGTAGTACTTTTTCAATGAGGTAAAACACAAGAGAAGACATTTGAAGAGCTGAAAGCTAAATTGACATTAGCACCACTCCTTGCACTCCCAGATTTTAGTAAGACTTTTGAAATTGAATGTGATGCAAGTGGTATAGGGATTGGTGGAGTACTCATGCAGGAAGGTAGGCCGATTGCTTATTTTAGTGAAAAGTTAAGTGGTCCAACTCTCAATTACTCTGTTTATGATAAAGAATTGTATGCCCTCGTGAGAGCTTTGGAGACTTGACAACACTACTTGTGGCCTAAGAAATTTGTGATACACTTAGACTATGAATATTTGAAACATCTTAAGGGTCAACTAAAACTGAATCGACGACATGCAAAATGGAGTGAATTCATTGAATCTTTTCCTTATATAGTCAAGTACAAGAAAGGAAAGGATAATGTTGTAGCTGATGTCTTGTCTAGACGTCATGTTTTATTTTCTCAACTTGATGCTACAGTTCTTGGGTTAGAAAGTATCAAAGAATTGTATGTTCATAACTCATATTTTTTTGAACCATTTTCCAAATGTGGTAATGGAAAGGGCTGGGATAAGTTTCATTTGCATGATAGTTTTTTATTTCACGCTAATACGCTATGCATTACAGATTGCTCTGTTCGCCTATTGCTTTTATAGGAAGCTCATTCTGGAGGACTTATGGGCCATTTTGGTGCCAAGAAAACTGAGAGTGTGTTGGTTGACCATTTCTTTTGGCCAAAGTTGAGGCGCGATGTTGAGAGATATGTATTGCGATGTGAGACATGCCATAAAGCTAAATCCCGTTTGAACCCTCATGGATTGTACATTCCTTTACCTATTCCTAATGTTCCGTGAGAGGATATTTCGATGGATTTTGTTCTTGGTTTACCTCAGACAAAGAAGGGGAGGGACTTAATTTATGTTGTGGTTGATAGGTTTAGCAAAATGGCTCACTTTATTCTCTGTCATAAGAGCGATGATGCTTCACATATTGCTGAATTATTTTTCAGGGAGATTGTGTGATTACATGGTGTGCCTCGCACCATTGTATCAGATCGAGACACCAAGTTTTTTAGCTATTTTTGGAAGACCTTGTGGGGAAAGCTTGGGACCAAGCTATTGTTCTCTACAACATGCCATCCTCAAACTGATGGATAAACTGAAGTCGTAAACCGAACATTGTCCATGTTGCTTCGAGCTGTTCTAAAGAAAAATTTGAAGATGTGGGAAGAGTGTCTACCTCATGTGGAATTTGCATACAACAGGGCGGTACATTCGACCACTAAAGTTTGTCCATTTGAACTTGCATATGGTTTCAAAACCACTACTCCCATAGATCTTTTGCCTTTACCATTGCACGAGCGTGTCAATTTGGATGCAAAAGAATGTGCTGAACATGTCAAGAAGATTCACCAAAAGGCGAGAGAGAATATTGCGAAGATGACCCAACTGTATTCGAATAGTTTTACACTCTACAGAGGTTGTACAGCTTTACTCACAAGAGATAATCAACTTTTAATGTTCGTCTGACACACTTCCGTAGGTGTGCGACTAAGTGATTATCACGAGGCCTTTACATTGCGTCATTCCAAATTAGTCATGCCCGCTGTAACATCCCAATTTTCAGAGCTTCAAAAATCTTTTAAATAGTTGTAGTGAGAAAATTCACCATTTGGATTTATTTGAAAATTAATTTAAAAGCTTAATATGGACTTTAAGGACAAACTGATTTAATGTGATTAATCCCAATATCAACAATTATCAAAACTATTTTATTTAGATTCTATTTGCTTGGATATATTTTATAGAATTTTCTAGAATTTTTCCAAGATTATTTGCTATTTTCTAATTGCTATTTGCATTTTCTGGATTTATTAAAAAGAAAAATCTATTTAAATCTTCCGAATAAAGATCTGGTCGAAGCTCAACACTATTCGGCCAGCGCCAACCATTCCGCCGCTCGGCCGCGCCCTCGTCCTTGGATGCTTGACGCGTGCCCCTCGTTTTCGATCGGACGCACGCGCTCAACCCCGCCTTCCTCCGTTGGATGATCGCCGCATGGCCTCGCCCGCTAATCTGGCTCGCTCGCTCGCCGCACCCATTCTGCCGCCAGTGGGACCGCCACGAGGTCGTGTCTCGCGCTTTCTTCTTCCTCGCGCCGCCGCCATTCTTTGGAGCTCAAGCTTCCGACAAAACCAATTCGGTTGCTGATTCTTCGCGCCGACCCCACCAAATCGTATCTCTGTTTATTCGTTATCTCTTCAAAACCAAATCAAACCCCGAATCTCTCTTAATCTCCGAGAATCAAGGATTTCAAAATCCCACCCGTTTCGGACTCAAATTGGGGATTTCCAATTCCGGCGTCCCCCGGCCCTATAAATACCCCCCTTAGGATCGCCTAGTCCGCCGCAACCCAGAACCACCACCCTCGTTTCCCCGATCGCCCTAGCGCCGCCGCAATCCAAGATTTAGGGTTTTCGGCCGAGCTTCTTCTCCGGTGAATTGCGCCGCCGTCGTCACCACCCTTGCCTCGCCGACTGCACCACCATGATCAGCAAGTCTCAGGCTACCTCGGGCGCACCTCCTCATCGCCGGAGCATCACCAGAGCACTCGTTCGACAAAACCCGAAGCTCCACCACCGCTTCTTCCTCGCCGCCGGTCACCACCGTTGTTGCCAGCTACTGGTAAGGGCACCCTTGAGTGCGCAATAGCACGGGGAACAATCTGGTACCCTCCACCGCCGGCGAGTCGCCGCCGTTCGCCGGTGACCATCGGGTCCCGAGCGCCACCGCCGCCGTTGTCGTCTAGCTTAGCGCCAGCGTCAGCTTCGGTGCTGGTGTGGCAGCCGCGTGGCGCCAGATCAGCGCTAGCACACGCGTGCGTGGCTCGGTCCACCGTGCCAGATCTCCCTCGGTTCGGTGCACTTGGTCCACCGTGAGCCGTGTCACTGACATGTGGGACCCACATGTCAGATTTCTTTTTAAATCTATTTCTTTTTCTGGAAATTCTCGGCTGACGCAAGCATTGCGCAATAATCTGATTTTCCTTTATAAAAATAATTAGGGAAATTTAATAAAATTCAAATTAGGGGTTTATTTGATTTTCAAACTTCCAAAGCCCATATCTTTTGCATCCGAACTCCGATTGAGCCCATTCAAATTTGTAAATTCATATAAAATCAAGATCTATTTAATGGTGAATTTTATTTGATTTTTGGAGTTGGTTTTGCCTCTGTTATTTATTTATTTTTGTTTCTTTTGTATCATTTGCGAGTAGACTTCGATACTTCGGGAAATTTTGCTGAAGAAGGAGCACCTCCTCAAGATCAAGAACAAGACCAATATCTAGATCTATTCCAAGGCAAGTTATACCTTTGATCATATTGAACCCAGTTTTTCAAAATACTTTGTTTCAATGTATTGCATTCTATTTCAAGTATTTATTTAAATGCTTTTGGGATAGTTATTAATCCAATTTGTTACACCACCTTGTCTATTGTATGGCATGATCTTTTATCACCTTAGGTTGGTTCATAATTAGTTGGTATTATCGTGGCACCAACGTGGGTTGGTTAGATACGAGTAGGTTGCTTAGTCATGCCACGAGTCATCATTTCATGTGAGTTGTAATTATAAATTTGACTAAGTGATTATGGAACTGTGTGATGAAACTGTGTGTGATGTGTGCTGTTACTCGTTGATGGCATGTGTTGCACTTAATCAACAGGGTGGGAAAAGATTTAGACTGAGGCAAGTGGTGGATCTGTGTGAATGGTGGAGCTGTGTGATATAAACTTTGTGATTTGGAAAAAACTGAAAGTCTTGCCTTGGTCAATTAAGGACTTAACTTTGTGCGCCATTGAACTGGGCCTTACTGTCCGACCACATGCCTAGTTTGGGCTGGGCCTAACTTAGTAAGTTACAGAGTCTTGATATTGACAACTCAGGTTGTATTTAAACTGTGTGATGGGTTGGAGGTGTGATATGTCACATCGCGGAACGGTTCGCTGCATCCCTGTCCAACGATGTGTGTCGTAACCAAACGCTGTGTGTATCGGTTGGCCGGCAGGAAAGCACACCGGGAGTGTCATTGTTTGAGATGAAGTCTCTGAAAGGTTTTGTTATGGTCAGTGCTGGCCCCACTGATTGTATCGTGTGGGTAAAGTGTACAACCTCTGCAGAGTGTTAAACCAATCTATTCGAATAGCCGCGTCCTCGGTTATGAACATTCTCGAATTTCACACGAGGGGTAGATTTTCATAAAAACAAATGGGAAGGGTCAGCTGTGTGAGATAACTTGTGCAACTGTGTGAATAACTTGATTAGACTGTGTGTCCTTTGTGAAATCAATTGTTAACTTATTATTGTTTATTTGTTTTGAATTATGCTTTCAATCTATTATTTGTATTCAATTGCAAATGTTGTATTTCTGCAAAATAACCACAGAAGCCATTCCTTTGGAATAAGCCATCATCTATAAATTGCATTCTGTGGTATGACTTGCGAGTACGGTGTGTACTCACTCTTCTTTGAACAAATCAATGAAGTGGAGGAGTAAATCACTTTGCTTTTGAAGAAGAGTTCTCTGAAGGTTGATCGTTAGGGTCTTGATCGATCGGTTGCACGTGGTAAATTGATGGGAGTCCACCGAGTTTATTTCGTTTCCTCTGTAGTTATTTCTTTATTGTCAGCCTTGCATGGCTTAATAAATGTAAAACTCGACCGTAAGGTCCCAACAGTTATTTGTTATTCAAGGTACTCGTTTATTCTTATATTCGTTGTATGGATGTGATATTTGATCGATGTTGATACTGTGTGCACTAGCGTGATCCTGGACTAGTGCAGAATACACAGAGGGTCCAGATTTGCATATTTGGGTCCCGACAGAGGTGGTATCAGAGCCATACTGACTGCAGGTCTTGACCTTAGTTAGATCGGCCGTTGTAGTATGTCTAAAATTATTTTCTAAAGCAAATATTAACTTGCAAGATTAATTAAACTCTTTAACTCATCTCATGTCTATCTTGACTCAACTATTGCTAAAATTCTTTCTCTCCCCGCTGTTTTAAAGTTGTTTTCATCTCCTTGTCCATCTTGACAGATGCCTCGTTGTCAGAGTTATGGAGAGCGCAAGGGAGGACTTGCTGCTGAACTTTGGAAGTTGTTACAAGTACTTGGAGGATTTGATCGTCCAATGTACCGTGGAAATGCTTGGATCGTGAACGGCCGAGATCGTGGAGTGATCTGCCATTTGACCGTCTACGCCCGGAAGAACACCAAGGCGAGCAAACCCCTGAACATCTCAGCTCGAAGGAGTGTTTGGATTGAAGCAATCCAGGAGTCTTCGCGCCTTGCCATCCTGAGGATCTACAACATCTACGCTCGAGAGCTTTGGGACACCATTTTTCGTTACCATCCCTGCTCTTCCGATGTGGATCTTGTTGCACGTTTTTCGTCTACGGAAGGAGAAGGCAACGCCACCGTTGTACATCTTGCCCAGTTCGCCGCTGCCCAGGAGGAATCATTGGAGTTAGCCGCTACAGAGCTGGAGTGTGCCTACGAGACCCTTCAGAGAGCCGAGGAGAGGATCGCCATGCTGGAAGAAACCCTCTATGGACAGCACGATCACGAAGAAGACACTGAAGAAGAAGACCCAGAGGAAGCCGATGAACCGGTGAACTGTAAGCACCAGCAGGCAAAGTGAGCGGAGGAACCAAAGAAGACTGCACGAGACACTGCTCTGTTGCACCATCCGGGACATCAAGATCGGTTGCAAGGATGCCACTTACTTTCGAGTCTCTGGAAAGGGAGCACCGTCAAGGCTACGGAGGCTATTTAATCGAGTAGTCTGTTCGAGTTGTTTCAGGCTTAGCCAGTATTAAGTCTTGAGTCGCCCTTTAGGCGGTAGTTTGTGTGCTTAGGTCGTCCTTATTTTCTTTAGTGCAAGTATGAGCTGCAGAGGCCCTTAGGCATTTGTTGCAAGCCATACTATTATCTTAATTAATATAAGAAGTTTCGTTGAGTTTTCTTAAAATATATTGTTGGGTTTTACCTACCCCGCTTAGTTATACAACTCATCTTGTGCTTGCTACCTTATCTAACCCATAGAGATTCACCAGATGGTTCAGACTCGTCAAGCTGCTGCAAGTAGTTCCGATGCTCTAGTATCAGAAGGACAGGAGCAGACCCCCGCAGTGGCAACATAATCGGCTCAGGAAAAGAATGACCGAGGAGGGAGAACGGAAGTGGCAAAGTTTGGTGCATTGGGTACATGCATGTGTTGCATGCTACTATTCATTTCCATGCATACATGAATAGTAAAAGTCATGAGAGATTTGGCTGTGCCGGCGAAAGGAACTGAGAGGTGACCGGCGAATAACAAAAATGGAACCCCAGCGAGGTACTCTACCCGATGGTGGTGGCGGTTCGGCCGACGGCGACTGGTGGCGGCGACTACGCACAAATGGAATAAATAGCAAAAAATAAAATAAAAACTAAAAATTACAAACTAAATACTGAAAAATAAAAGGTGAATTTAGGAGGAAGAATTAATGGATTCGGAGTTTGTATGAGGGAGAACGAATTCCTGGAAGTCGATTCTCACATGAAATAATGAATTCCAAAAATTGTGTTGTTCACTGGAAATGGTTTATTCAGTTGTTTGCAGTGAAGACCAAATGAATGTGTATGTGTGTATGACATCAATGGCCCACATGCTAGTGAGAGAATGATGTTTAGTTGGAATATAAATGGGAGTATGGCATATGGGTCCGGCTGTCATTGACCTAAGAAAGAAATGAAAACTAAAAATAATAATAATAAAGGTGGTGCAACAACCGAAGCACAAGATAGCCTCATCTAGCCAACTAAGCCAGCGAGGGGATGTGACAAATATACTAAGCCGAAATAATTGAAGCAAGGGAACCGAGAAGTTCAACCCACCAGGAAACGAATGGAGCAGAACATGGAGCTCCGACCAGTAGCGACTCGGTGAGGCTAGCGGCGAGGTGGTTAGAGAATAGCCAAAATGGAAACCCATCGGTGTCCTCTACACAATGGTGGTGGTGGTTTGGCCGGAGACGGAGCGAGGTGGTGGCAGTGAAGACCGGGGCGCACGGTGGCGGCGACTTGCACGGGGCGGCGGTGGTCGCGGGATGGCACCGACGAGAGGAGGAGCACTGCCGATGAATGGAGTTTGGCCGGCGTCAGAAAAACTTCGATTGCGTCGTGGAGGAAGGAAGAGAGGAGCTGATATTTTCGGGTATGGATGAGTGAGAGGAGAGGCACACGGTTCTCTCTTATATAGGGGCGGAGATGGACCGAGGAGGGAGATCAATGCACGTATGTCACGGCCGGACATGTTGCGTTCCGTTTATTTTGCGCATTAATGAGGGAGAACGGCCGGGAATGGAGGTGGAGTGATGAGGGGAGTTGAATGCCACTAATTTGGTCAAGAATGGTGGAGGGAATCATGGGTTTTAAAAGCTTTATTTGGGCATAAATGGCGTGAATCATGGGTTTTAAAAGCTTTATTTGGGCATCAATGGCGTTGGGCTGCTGCATGCGCTCTCTGGAGTCCAGAAGGAAACGTTTTAGTTTGAGAAGAAAGGGAGGGTAAAGAAGAAATAAATGGAAGAAGAGAGAAGGCCAAGTCAATTGAAAGAAAAAGGGGAGATGGCAACGCATGCTAGGTTAAGTGAGATTGCTCGGGAGTAATTCCCCGATGGGTGGCCGACGGGAAACTCCTTTTTTTCGAAATACCATCTAAACCATAATTCGAGTAGATTTTTAGAATATAGCAAATAGAGTCCAAAAATTCTAGAAAAAATTCACAAAAATTTCTAAAATTATTTTGAACTTAATAAGAATAATTCCAACTTAAAGTTGATTTTATTATTATTTTATTTTATTTTCTAAAAAATAGGAAAAACATTTTTAAATTCCAAAAAATTCCAAAAATTAATTAAAATTTTATTTTTCAATTTAAATCCAATAAAATCCCAGAAAATTCAATAAAACTCAATAAACTTTATTTTTGACTTTAAAACCAAAAAATTAAATATTTCATTTTCCTTTTTTAACATTGAAAACTCTTTTTAGGTTACAGAAAATCGAAAAAATTCTTTGGCAACCAGAAAATCCAATACAATAATAACTTTATTTATTTTTATTTTGGTAACAGAACTTTGGGATGTTACAAAACTCTTTCGATCAGGTAGCCAAAACCTTTTGACCAGTCGAGCCTCCTTCTGATCAGTAGTCGAACCTCCTTCCCACCTGTAGTCGAACCCCCTTCGACCAAGTTGTTGTAACTCTTTCCGGGAGCCCGTTCTCCTTCATTCGAACTCCGATTTGAGTGATTCAAATATCCAAATTCATCTAAATTCAGTACCTTTCTTTTGCTTCTAGTTTGATAATTTTTGGATTTTATTTGGAGTTGTTTTATTTATTTGACTCTATTCACATGTGTAGATTCCAACGTTTCCGAAGAATTCTTGGACCCGATGACCGAAGCAACCGAAATCTTGAACGAAGGAAAGCCGTAGACCTTTGATCATGTCATACCCAGTTTATAAAATTATATTGATTTATATCAACATGCATTGCTAGTTTTATAATAACTGGTTTCAGGAATAGTTAAATGCCTAATTGTTTTAAGCCTCCTTGGATGATTGTGAATGACATGCTCACTTGTACCCTTGGACACCATAGGTTGGGTAATCTTAGTTGGACATTATTGAAATACCAACATGGGTGCGTATTAAGCTTAGTCTTTCTTTAGTTATGCGATGGTCTCTCAATCACATGATTCAATGATGATAAATTTGACTAAATGATATATGGAATTATGGCGGAAGCCACTATTATTAAAATTTGTGGTGCCATGGCAAGGGTTGCCATTTGGTCGGGTTAAGCAAAAATGATTTATGCTTGGGCGAGTAGTCGGGTAGAAAAGGGGAATGTGCGAAGCACATTACGCGAAGCATATGGGTTGAGGTAGTCTCGCCTGAGCAACAACTAAGGACTTACTTTGTGCGCCATTGATCTGAGCTATATCGTACAACCACATGTCTAGGATAGGGTGGACATGACCAACTAATTAGCAAGGTTTTGGGTCGGTTCTATTTTGGTTGACGAAACGGCGCAAGAGGGGGTCCACAATGGCGAAACCTTAGCGAGCAGAACTAAGTCAAAACGGAGCTTTGTAAAAAGCCTTGTGACTCACATGTCTAAGGAAATGTGTGTCTTATCCAGATTATTATCTCTTGTGGGTCAAGCTGTACAACCTCTGCAGAGTGTTAAAAACTATTCGAATAGCCATGTCCCCGGTTATGGACAATGCCTGGTCATTTCACACGAGGGGTAGATTTTCATAAAAATATTGGATTGGTTGGAAAGTGAACGGGTTGTTCACTGGTCGTTGGTTGGGAAGTGAACAAGATGTTCACTAGTTGTTTCAAAGAACTTGTTTACTTATGTAATTATTCTTTTAAATTGTGCTCTTCAATCTATTTATTGTATTTACTGTCAATACCGCTTTCTGCAAAATAACCATAAAGCTATCCTTGTCAAGCCTTGCATGAATACTATTTGCATAAATTTCCCTACGACTTGCGAGTACTTTATGTACTCACGGCTATATGCCATTTGTTGATTAGTCCCCGTAGAAGAACCAGGGAGCACAGAGTTCTACGAGGAGGAATATTTGGAAGACTATGCGAACTAGGTCGCATTCTCCACTTGACTGCATGTGGGCAAGTCGGATGGCTACCACGAGCTATTTCTTTCCGTTGCAAGTTTACTCTATTGTCCTAAGCCCGGCGTGGCAAATTTTGTAAACCTTAACCATAAGGTGTTTTGGCTACTAAGTAATATTATTTTGTCTGCTTCTTAGCAATCTTGTTGTATGGATATGATTTCATCGATGTTGCAAACTATGTAGACTACCTTTTGATCATGGGACTAGAGCATAATACACAGAGGGCTCAGGTCTAGCGGTCCAGGGTCCCAACACGGTGAGGAGTTTTGTATAACCCTTACCACATCATATCATGTTCTAGTGATCACTGATGCTATCCCCTCACTCGATTTCATACTCGATTCACAGGATCAGCCGAATTGACCCTTCGTCCTCGTCTCTGACCAGAACCGCCGCTCTAGTCATCGTGAAGGACCGAAATGGCAACAGAGGGGGGGTGAATGGTGCCTTAAAAATTAAGATCCTCCCCTCACAAGTGTCCACACAGCAATCCAAAAACGTTCTGTTAAACAAAAGGTGTGATGTGAATCAAATCCAAAGAGTTAAACAAAATGGGCATTACATCGGATATCGGAAGCTCGATTCTACCTTGTAGTTCCGATCGCGTAGTTCCGTTCTTCCAAAGGCGGAAGTTCCGCTAGCGTAGTTCCGCCTTGTAAAATCGGAAGTTCGATTGTCCCGACCAAGAACGATGCGCTCGGGTTTTGCCAAAAATTCAAAATACTAACTCGTTAATGCTCTTCTCAGGTCAAGTCTCACAGGACATCATCCTAAACAACATCTTGACCCCATGGAGAAGAAACGCAGACAAAGATCCATTAATCAAAGCAAAATCGGATTTCTTGAATATTTGGCAAGAAAGACCAAAAACCACAATTAGCAAGATTCTTAGATTCTTAGCTCATGAAACGTTGAGGATATATTAGCAATATCAATAAGACTCTAGATATCAAGTTTCATGCCATCTCATAAGAGGAATCAAAAGTTTCACCAAAACCCTAGATATTCAACGTGAACAGAGAGAATAAAAGAGGCATAAACAAAGAACTAAAACCTCAGAATTTCATTGATAGGAATCAAAAGATTACAGAGGAAAACACAGAGGAATGATTACACAAATTTCAGTTCATCCTCTCCAACTCAACAACCTCTCAAAAAGCAAAACAACCTCTCCAAAGGCTCTTTAGCTAAAGCTAACCCTAATTTTCTCTCACCAAAAGTCCAACCCAACAACCAGGGGTTCACCTCTATTTATAGCCCTTGGCTAACGGGTCTCCAACCCGTTATGCCGGCTAAACCCTAACGGAGCCCGCTTCCACTTGTGCCGCTTTGCAAAATTCCCCTTTCGCCCCTCGCACACCTTCTGGAAGCTCCCGCATTCCTTGTTGTTCACGACTCGCAACCGCCTCGAGTGCACGCCGTCTTCGACACATCTTTACCGTTCTGACCTCAACGCCGCCTGCGTCTAGTCCGGTCTCCACGTGTCTCGCCACGACTCCACCTCGATGCTCTGCAACCAGCACAAACAAGAAACACATCACATAGCATTGCTCAAGATAATAGAATCATCATTTGCATTTAACTCAAATCAATTCACAACTCAAAATCAAAACTATGCCTTTCTGCACAGTTCTGCCCTCAATCGGAAGTTCCGCACTTACCATTGCGGAAGTTCCGATTATCGGAACGTCCGCACTCCCAGATTGGAAATTCCGATTTTCGTCACAGCCGAACACACTTGTCAGTATTATCGGAAGTTCTGCGTTCCCAGGGGCGGAAGTTCCGATTATCGGAACATAACACAAACGTCAGGATAATCGGAAGTTCCGCGTTTCCAGTGCGGAAGTTCCGATTATCGGAACTTCCATTTTCCAGAACCGGAAGTTCCGCACAGTACAGAACCACACCGGCAGCATCGCAAATGCGATGAATCCAATCACAAACTATTCAACATAGCGTCAAATACTCATCACTCGAAAGGGGACCCTACTCACATGGTCTCTCAATCTCCCCCTTGATGAGTATATTGACAAACACGAAAAAGCATATAGATGAGTTTGTGGTAAAGACCAAACATGGTCTAATCTAGGAGACAAGAAGGCTCAAGATCATGTTTGTCAAAAGAGAACGACTGAAGCTTGAAATGAAAGAGCAAATTTTTCTGCAAAGCTCCAGTAGACTTTTTCTCTCCAAACTAACTTCTCCCCCTTTTGGCAATAGACACATCAAGAAGTGTTAAAGAGAGGAAATGACTATATGATATTCATTTTAAGCATTAGGAGCCATGAAGATTATCCAAAATGACTATTAGAGAATTACACCAAGCCATAACACATAAGAATGCTATCAAGATCATGACAATTGATGTATAGCATAGCTAAGACAGGAAATCCATAATCTAAGAATTAGTCCAATTCTTTAGCATGTCAAATAAATCAAGATTATAGTCTAGCTAAAGGTATCCAAAGATGATACAAGCCATGTCAAATACTCTAAGAGGGACCAAGAAGCATATTATTGAACAGTTCAGAGAGCTACCAGTTTTAAGAACGACTCAATTGAACAAGTACTTGGTCTGTTCGAAGATAAGCAAATTTAGCACAGTTTTCTTTTTCTGAAAATTCTTTATGGTTTTATCTTAGTAAAGCAAGTCCTGGACTAGGTGCCATCCAGAACTGCCTCCTAAGCTTCAACCATTTTTCAAATCTTAACTATGTGCTAGATCCCAAGCCTTATGCGACCACTCCAATCAACAGACTTAAGGAAGTGATCTTAGGTCATCCAAGACTCCCCCTGAGTTCATGCCTAGTGCAATGGCAAGCAGTCTCATGAGAAAGAGTTGGTGAGATCAGTTTTTTCGCACAAAAGAGATCATTTTTGCTTTTGAAGTTTTTAGACCAACGATTAAAGATAAGTCATGTTTCTTAACGAACTGACATAGCTTACTCTAAAGTCCAATAGAGAATCAGGACTCAACTCAGCCTACTTAACATGGCGAGAATCATAAAAGGATAGCTTCAACAGACTAGACTCAAGAGCTATCATGACAATATTTTAGTTCAAGTTGAGCAATTTTAGTCACCTTATCATGGCAAAGACTAAACTACACATAAAAAGTCATGATAAATCTAGCAGTTTAGCATAAATCATGGCAAGATGTAAAACAGTGAAAACAGATCATAAGGGATAATAAACAAGGCTCCATGTAATTATATTACAATGCAGGATGAAATGCAGGAAAAACCAGATTCCCTTCAGAATGAGATGCACTTTTTAATTCAGGTTGAGTTATGACAAATTCAAGAACTTGAAGAAACAAGATGAACTCCCCCTGAACCAAAGGAACAAAAACGAGAATCTGATAAGAGAAACAAAAACGACAGTCCTTAGAGCATAGATAAGATATAGAGAATATTATAACTCAGACAGATTCTTATCTACCCCATATGATTCCAGGACTATTAGCTGATCAACTAACACACTAAGGAGCAAACACTGTCCCTGTCTACCCAAGGGTAGCCCGACCCTCGCTAGAACCTATAAGAAGTGAGTAAGCTCGACTTAAAGAGAGGAGAAACAGCTAATAAGCAGCATCCTAGAAGCACAAGATAAGAACTAGCAGTCAAAGCAACTTGGCAAGAGAACCACTCTAACCTATGCAGGAAGGACTTAGACCCAAAGTACCCAAAAGAAATGCAACCAGAAAGGAGTAATAGCATAGTTAAAATATAATACAGTAGTAAAGCACAAGCTCCCACTCACAACAGTCCATAAGGACAACCACCCCCAAGCTCTCCCCGCAGAGCTGAAAACCGAGAGCTGTCCAAAGGCTTGGTGAAGATATCAGCCAACTGGTGTTCACTCTCCACAAACTGGAGCACAATGTCACCCTTCTCTACATGGTCTCGAAGAAAGTGATATTTGATATCAATATGCTTGGTCCGAGAATATTGCACTGGGTTCTTGGCAATGCAAATCGCAGACGTGTTATCACAAAAGAGTGGAACACAGTCGATTACTAACCCAAAGTCCTGCAAGGTTGAGACCATCCAAAGCACTTGGCTCAAACAATCGGTCGCAACAACGTACTCGGCCTCTGCGGTGGACTGTGCAACACCGGACTGCTTCCTTGAAGACCAGGAGACAAGAGAAGTGCCAATGAATTGGCAAGTGCGAGAGGTGCTCTTCCTATCTATCCTACACCAAATAATCGCATCGGAGAAGACTCTAAGAGATAGACAGGAAGAGGAAGAGTACCAGATACCATAGTCAATGGTAGCTCGAAGGTACCGAAAGATGCGCTTCACCGCCTGGCGGTGAGATACGCGAGGAGAAGCCTGAAACTGAGCACAAAGACACACGGAGAAATGTATGTCTGGTCTCGAGGCTGTGAGATACAAGAGAGAGCCTATCATGCTTCTGAACTCCTTCTGATCAACTGGCTCGCCGTCTTCATCTGGGTCGAGTGAGGCTGTAGAAGCCATTGGAGTTGACACTGGCTTGCCATCACTCATGTCAAAGCGTCTCAGGAGATCACGAGTGTACTTGCCTTGGTGCAGAAAAGTACCTTCCCGAGTCTGTTTGATTTGGAAGCTAAGGAAGAAACTCAACTCGCCCATCATGCTCATCTCAAACTCTGAGCTCATGCCATCCGAAAACTGAGAGACGAGAGCATGCGAGGAGCCACCAAAGATAATGTCATCCACATAAATCTGGACGAGCAGAAGATCAGTGCCAAGACGGCGGATGAACAAGGTCTTGTTAATTTTACCCATTTCAAAATCATGACTCAACAGATAGGACTTAAGCCTTTCATACCAGGCTCGAGGAGCTTGCTTAAGTCCATAAAGAGCTTTTGAAAGCTTGAAGACATGATTAGGGTACTTGGGGTTTTCGAAACCTGGGGGTTGTCTGACATAGACTTCTTCCTCAATTAGTCCATTGAGAAAGGCACTCTTGACGTCCATCTGGTAAAGCTTGAAGCTCTTAGAAGCTGCAAAAGCAAGCAAGATTCTAATAGCTTCAAGTCTGGCTACAAGGGCAAAAGTCTCCTCAAAATCGAGACCCTCAACCTGGGAGTAACCCTGAGCTACCAGTCTTGCCTTTTTAAGAATGACTACCCCATCTTCGCTTTGCTTGTTCTTGAAAACCCACTTGGTCCCAATGATATTGTGACCTCGAGGGGGCTCAACAAGCATCCAGACCTTGTTTCTTTCAAAGTTTTCCAATTCCTCATGCATGGCATTGATCCATGATTCATCAGAAAGAGCATGATAAACGTCTTTAGGCTCAAATGAGGCAACAAAGGCAGAATAGAGACAGAAGAGAGACATGCCAGTTTTTGAACAAGTGACTCGCTCAAAAAGATCTCCAATGATCTGCTCTGAAGGATGGTCCTTTTGAATGTGTCTAGAAGGTCCAGGGTGAGATGAAGAAGTGGCCTCTATCTCATGAGCAGATGATATAGGGACAGAGCCACTAGCTTCGGAAGTAGCAGACGGCAAAGGCTGATCTCCTCGAGGTGCGGTGGAAGAAGGCACCTCAAGAGGAGGAGAAAGAACTGGATCGGGTAGACAACCCTCATCTCCGTCTTCCTCATCGTCCACAAAGATGGACTCAGACTGCTCTAGAGAACCTGAGATATCAGGCCTAGTCCCCGGACTGGCCTCATCGAAGGTCACCTCACAGGTTTCTACCATTTTGCTAGACTCGCAGTTCCAGACTCTATAGGCACGAGAAGAAGTCGAGTAACCCAGAAAGATCCCATCACACGATCGTGACTCGAACTTATCTAGGTTCCCAGACTTCAGAATAAAACACTTGCAACCAAACACATGAAAATGCGAGACACTGGGCTTTCGCCCATATCTCAACTCATAAGAAGTGCGATGCAAGAGTGCCCTAAGAAAAACTCTGTTTGAAACATGGCATGCAGTGGCAATTGCCTCAGCCCAAAACTTCCTAGGTGTAGAATATTCATTCAGCATTATCCTGGCCATCTCGACCAAGGTACGGTTCTTCCTCTCCACAACGTCATTCTGATGAGGGACGTGCGGAGAGGAGAACTGGTGCTCTACACCTGTCTCACCACAGAAACTCTCAAAGTTGGAATTGTTGAACTCGGTGCCATTATCACTGCGAATTGCTCGTAATGCACCTGGGAGCTCAACAGAAAGCCTACTAAAAAGACCACGAAAATGTGTAAACGTCTCATCCTTCGAGGCTAAGAAAAACACCCAAGAGTACCTCGAGAAGTCATCGACCACAACAAGAACATACCACTTCCCTCCGATCAGATTGCACCGGGCCAATCAGTATCCATATGGAGCGCTTGTCACAGTGCATCGGTCATTGTCACGTGGATCGAGAGTGAGAAGCGGCAACCATCTTGCCGTCTTGCGGCATGGAGAGCAAACTAGATCCTTGACCATCTTGAGTTTCGGCAAACCACGAATGAGATCGTGGCGGCTAACTCGGGTCAAATGATCAAAGCCTATATGACCGAGTCTCCTATGCCAGAAGGTCAAATCATGGGATTCAGAAGCAATTAAACACCGAAGAGGATCATCAGAAGACTCAGAAAAATCAGCACGAAAGATCCTCCCATAACGAGAAATCCCGCAAACTAGACTACCCGAAGAATAAAAAATTTTGCAATTGTTTTTCTTAAAACTCACCTTGAAATCGTCATCGGTGAGCTGAGAGACTGAAAGCAGATTATACTGCAGCTTACTTACTAAGGCAACATCTTTCAGAACAAATGAATCATTAATGCGCACAGTACCTTTAGCAATGACGCGCCCAAACGAAGCATCTCCAAAGGTGATCGTCTCATCACCTGGAGCACGGGCTAGGGAAGAAAACCAACAAGAATCTCTGGTCATATGGCGAGAACAACCAGAGTCTACAAGCCAAACCTTTCCCTTCCCTGCCCGGCGAACCTGAGTCAAACAGAGAGTAAAGTCTCAGTACTGGGGTGAATCAACAGTGATTTTGGCACCCAATACTGAGTAACACGTCGAACAGATGAAGTAGTCAAGCAAGACTGACCTCTATCTACCCTACGATCTCTATCACTCCACGAACCAGATGGTGCGTATGCGGACTGAAGGCATTCTTGAATCCGATTGCTATGGAAGAGCGAGTGAATCTCGCAACATGTCGATCTCGCCATGGTAGCCATCTCGAAAGGGAAACGAGATCTACCCTCAAAACAACGGAAGTCACGACCAAAAGGAGCATGAGGACGAAAATCAGAAAACTCAAAAAAACCAAGTCCTCGATGCTGCCCTAAATCATCAGCAGTAGCAAACCTAGTCCTCATGTTAGTCTTAAGTGCACTCATGGTCTGGGGCTGACCCTGAATGCGCCTAAAGGACTCAACACGATCTCTACGCGCGATCTTGGCGCGCTTGAAGCAATGATCAAACAAGTGTCCATCCTTCTGACAGAAGGTGCAATGATACTTCACCTTCTGAGAGGCCGAAGCTGCAGGTGGAATCACCTTGCTGTCAGAGATCCTTTGAACAAAACCCGCTGATTTTAAATTGACTTTCTCAGTCCTGGGCTTAGTTTTGGTCACACCTGGTGCTATGGTTTTGAGCACGACAGGTGGATGCTTCCTCATATCCTCATGGAAATCATATCCTAGACCCTGATTAAATCTGCAAATCTTAGATTGGTCTAGAATGAGGTTGAGCTTCTTCTTGCCTCCTACAAACCTCTCAAGAGTGTTCATAAGATACTGACACTCCCGAAAGAGAGAGGTGCAAGAAGAGCAGGGGGAAGAAAGAACAGCAGAGGATAAGGGAGCATAAGAAGAACCAACAGTAGAGGAAAGATTGGCTTGTGCATGCACAGCCGACTCTGGGGTAACAGTCCTACTACTAGCCAGTTAGTTTACGTCGCTAGGCGTCTCTACCAAACCCTCATGATTCTTCCCAGCACACACATTACAAGCAGATGGTTGCTTCTCTAGAAGGTCCTTAGTTAGCTTCACACATTTTTCATCCAGAACAATCAATTCATATTTGAGTTTTTCACAGTTACTGCATGGTGAGCTAACAGGGTCCTTAGAAGCAAATTTGGCCAATTTGTTATTGTCATCAACTAGTTCTTGAAACTGTTTGGAGACAGATTCAAGTTCAGCAGTAAGTTTGGGACAATTCACACATGAAGTAATAGGCTCAAGAAGGAAAGCTTGTAGTTCAGTGATTTTGTGGTCTGCCCGTTTTAGATTCATCTTCGGATTATTACAACTTTCACAAATCTCGGGCAGATCAAGCAACATGGTATAAAGACCTTTAAAAGCATTGTCCTTATCCTCACATGAGGTGCAAGAAGTAGTTTCTACACTAGTCGATGAACTAGGTGCTACCCTACTCATTTCTAGTTCAGTAAGCATACTAGCATTCTCCACCTTAACCTTATCAAGCTCAGAAGTCAGACTATCATGCGAGGTCCTTAATTTCTCCATGTCATCAATCAAAATACAGCATGTAACACAATCATCACGGGAGGAAGCAGATCTAACTGAAGTAAGCTCCCGTGATTGTCTATCTACTTCCTTCTCAAGATCACCAACCTTAGCTCTAGATCTAGCATAAAATTTTCCTAGCTTAAGAAATGCATCATTGAGTTTGGTCGTAGGAGGACCTACCTCATCGGAGTCATTTGTAGAGCTCATTGTCACGACGCCGGTCCGTTGGCCATGAAGCACATATCGATGAAGTCGTCCACCGTCCTTGGGATCTTGATCATCCTTGCCCTCGTCGTCGCTCCATCCCTCCACGTCGCTGAAGTTGAGGTCGTCGAAGGCGGTGAGGACGCGATGGAAGAGATTCTTGGCCTTCCCAAAGTTGCGGAACTTCTTCTTGTCTTGAGCGAGTCTTTGAGGGCTTCATGTTGCGGTTCTTGTCGATGTAGTCGTTCTTGCTCGGACCGCCGTAGTCGCCTTTGCCTTTCCCCAGCTTGGGACAGTTTGCTCGGATGTGGTTGGGGCCACCACACTCGAAACAAATCAGGGGTCCTCCTCTTCTTCCATCCCTCCTTCTCTTGAAAGCATGGGAAAACTTCCGAGCTAGGAGGGCTAGTTGTTCATCAGCAAGCTGCTTTAACTAATCATCAGTTATGTCACAGAGAGCAGCCAGGGAGAAACCGCAAAGAGAATCAGAAGAAGATCCAGAAGTGGGATCGGTGACTAAGGCCATCGACTGTGACTTCGACCTTCGAGAGACTATGTCAATCTCGTGAGTCTTGAGGCGCGAGTACAGTGCATCAAGAGTCAAGGTCGAGAGGTCCGTAGTATCCTTGATGGTAGTCACCTTCATCTCCCAAACACGCAAATCAAGAGCTGCGAGTATCTGACGAGCATTGTCCGAGTCGGGGTATGTAAGACCGACTGCTCGGAGGTTACTCAAGATCTTGTGAAAACGCGCAAAGCACTCATCAAGGGACTCTCCGGCGAGCATTTCAAACTTGTTGTACTCGCTGAATCGTCTGTCGAATCGTCTTGATCCGGTGGTGCCCTCATGGTAAGCGTCGAGGGTCACCCAGATGTCGAAAGCCGACGTCAGATGAGAGATGCGATCAAACTCGCTTCGGCTCAAACCTTGGATTATAATGTTCCTTGCCTTTGCATTGGCCTCAACATCGGGCATGTTTCCCATATTGATGTTTTCATAGGCAGTAACAGCGAATCTGACCTTCACCTTCCGCCAGATGGCATACACCTGAGCCTGGATGTATGTTTCCATTCGGCTCTTCCAGAAAGGGTAATCCAGGCCATCAAAGATGGGAGGCTTGGTGGAATACTTGTCCGTTGCCATGGCTCACAGACCGGTTAAAGATCTATCGAAAAAAGAGCTAACAGGCTCTGATACCAATTGAAGGACCGAAATGGCAACAGAGGGGGGGGGTGAATGGTGCCTTAAAAATTAAGATCCTCCCCTCACAAGTGTCCACACAGCAATCCAAAAACGTTCTGTTAAACAAAAGGTGTGATGTGAATCAAATCCAAAGAGTTAAACAAAAATGGGCTATTCTGTCAGATATCGGAAGCTCCGATTCTACCTTGCGGTAGTTCCAAGATCGCGTAGTTCCATTCTTCGGTCTGGAAGTTCCGCTAGCGGTAGTTCCGCCTTGTAAAAATCGGAAGTTCCGATTGTCCTGACCGAAGAACAGTACGCTCGGGGTTTTGCCAAAAATCCAAAATACTAACTCGTTAATGCTCTTCTCAGGTCAAGTCTCACAGGACATCATCCTAAACAACATCTTAACCCCATGGAGAAGAATCGCAGACAAAGATCCATTAATCAAAGCAAAATCGGATTTCTTGAATATTTGGCAAGAAAGACCAAAAACCACAATTAGCAAGATTCTTAGATTCTTAGCTCATGAAACGTTGAGGATATATTAGCAATATCAATAAGACTCTAGATATCAAGTTTCATGCCATCTCATAAGAGGAATCAAAAGTTTCACCAAAACCCTAGATATTCAACGTGAACAGAGAGAATAAAAGATGCATAAACAAAGAACCAAAACCTCAGAATTTCATTGATAGGAATCAAAAGATTACAGAGGAAAACACAGAGGAATGATTACACAAATTTCAGTTCATCCTCTCCAACTCAACAACCTCTCAAAAAGCAAAACAACCTCTCCAAAGGCTCTTTAGCTAAAGCTAACCCTAATTTTCTCTCACCAAAAGTCCAACCCAACAACCAGGGGTTCACCTCTATTTATAGCCCTTGGCTAACGGGTCTCCAACCCGTTATGCCGGCTAAACCCTAACGGAGCCCGATTCCACTTGTGCCGCTTTGCGAAATTCCCCTTTCGCCCCTCGCACACCTTCTGGAAGCTCCCGCGTTCCTTGTTGTTCACGACTCGCAACCGCCTCGAGTGCACGCCGTCTTCGACACATCTTTACCGTTCTGACCTCAACGCCGCCTGCGTCTAGTCCGGTCTCCACGTGTCTCGCCACGACTCCACCTCGATGCTCGCAACCAAAGATGCATAAGAAACACATCACATAGCATTGCTCAAGATAATAGAATCATCATTTGCATTTAACTCAAATCAATTCACAACTCAAAATCAAAACTATGCCTTTACGCACGCTTACGCCTCAATCGGAAGTTCGACTTACCATTGCGGAAGTTCCGATTATCGGAATGTCCGCACTCCCAGATTGGAAATTCCGATTTTCGTCACAGCCGAACACACTTGTCAGTATTATCGGAAGTTCTGCGTTCCCAGGGGCGGAAGTTCCGATTATCGGAACAGAACACAAACGTCAGGATAATCGGAAGTTCCGCGTTTCCAGTGCGGAAGTTCCGATTATCGGAACTTCCGTTTTCCAGAACCGGAAGTTCCGCACAGTACAGAACCACACCGGCAGCAGTGCAAACGCGATGAATCCAATCACAAACTATTCAACATAGCGTCAAATACTCATCACTCGAAAAGGGACCCTACTCACATGGTCTCTCACATCGCCTGAGCTTCACTGCATCCCAACTCGATTCCTCGTGCTTGGAGAATCGTAGTACAATCGCCAGGCTTCCCCGACCATTGGACTTCGATCTCCTTCACCCGAGCCTCTTCTCCATGTGCGACCGACCTCGCCGCCTCAGCTCACCGTCGACCAGTCATCTCCGACCACCTCCAAGCCTTCGCGTCCTCCCGGTATGACACTAGTAACCTATAGATGCCCATGCGCGCATTAGATAGCTAAGGGTGTTGCCCATTTGCTTTGTCGCCCGTATTAGTATCTACTCTTCCGCTCAACGTCACCGCGCCACCGCTAGGAGCCACCTCAACCGTCGCCGTCAGTGCTGGCGGGTGCACAAGGGTATCACGCCGCCAGCAAGACACGTGGTTGAGTTCCACAATGCGGCTTTTGCCAAACGAGCACTTTAGCTTGTAATTAGTGTCTTAACTAGGGTCATTAAGACCAAATCAGTGTATAGTTTTCAGATTAGCCCTAATGATTCACTAACATGTGGGACTCGACCGAAAGTTAATGAAAAACATAAAAAAAATGTTCTCGTAGATGAGACTATGACATGCGGGCCCCACGGCTTAAGTGCATAGTGAAACCACCCCCTGAACCCGTGCACCACGCGTATAGACCGATAGTCTATACACTATGCTTGTGGACCGTTTCATTGAAAATGGGCCCCACTATCGGTTTAATAAAAATCTGAAAAGAAATATATAATACATTTTCAATTACAAGGATAATACGCTTTCCTTTATAGAAAATATTCTTTCCTCACTAGAAAGCAGAAACCTCGTTAGAACAGATGCGAGAATACGCTTTCCACGTTATAATGCGTATTTCTCATTTAATCTGGATTTTTCAGAACCGAGCCTATTCAAACCTTAATAACTTTTGCTACAAAACTCCAAATTGAATGAAATTTATCTCTAAATTCATCTAAAATCATGATCTACCATAGTATGAAAAAATATTTATTTTTGATTACATTTGAATTTATTTGGTGTTATTTAATTCATTTCTGACTCTTTTTGATTTAGACGTCGGTTGCTTTGATTATTATTGCGACGATCAACTGACCTCATTTCCAGAACAGCAAGAGCAAGGAAAGCACCCCCTTTGACCATGTTGATCCTAGTATTTTAATTATTGTAGTTTGTTTTGTAAATCCTATTATGGATGCGTATATGTTGTGTGTGACAAATGCTATTATTGGAAAAATAGTTGTTGAAATCCTACTTGTTGTATTATCCTTTTGAAATGTTGATCCTCTACTATTGTAACCATTAGAATATAGGTTAGGCATTAATATCAATTAGGTAGTTTTCAGTGCGATTATCGCATAAACACAACAAAAGCGATAGTTTTTCTGAAAATTGATAAAAGGATAATATGATAATTTGAGAATTTGGGAATATTTTGAAAAAATATCCAAAGAGGGTATCTCTGTTATTTAATATGAAAATGAAATAAAAACCTCTGTTTTAGATGCGGGCGAGTTATATTGTAATGAAAAAGTGATGATTTTGACTCACTAGTAGATAGTGTGGAGTTATGTAACATTCCAAATTTTTTGAAGTTTAAAAATATTTTTTAGTAGTTTAGTTCTGTAGAAAAATTCACCAAAGTTTTATTTGAATTAAAATAAAGCATAATATGGACTTTCAATAGCAAAACAAGTTAATTTGATTAATTCCAACATCAACTATTATCAAATTTTTTTGGGTTTTATGTGCTTGGTTATAGTTTCTTGATTTTGCTTGAATATTTTTGAGTTCATTTGCTATTTTCTATTTGCTATTTGAATTTTCTATATTTTCTAAAAAGAAAAACCTAAATTAAATCTCAGAAAAAGCACTTGGGCCGAATTCCCTTGAACCCAGCCCAATTCCATGCTTTCGGCCCGCCTCCATTTACTCGGCGCCGTAGCCCAGCTCAGCTGAGCGTCATCCTCCCTTGCCCTTTCTTTCACGCCGAACCGAGCTGGCCCGTCTCCCTTTCCCAGCCGCAACCTTGGCTCGTATTGCTCTCTCGTGAGCTAGCCTAACTGAGCCAGCCTAGCCGAATTGCCTTCCTCCGTTGTTTTTCGGCTGTGAGGGCCATGTTTGTCAGCAACCACGTGGGAGCTTCCTTCTTCCTTCCTTTTCTATGCCGAGTTGGAGTCTAGATCTAGCATGTTTGGTCGGTCGTGTGCATCTCCAAGTCTCCCTCTCTGTGCCTATATAAGGAGCCCCAACCACGTCAATGTCTTCCCATCAAGCCGCTCTCCCGAGACCTTAAGGCGCCGCTTCGGGTTCGTTCTGCATTTTGTTGGATTTCGCCCAAGAACAGAGCCACCGCCGCAAGCTTCTTCCTTAGATATCTTCGCCGTTGGACCTCCTCTGGCCATGTTGTCTATGCTGTTGTGATCGCAAGATCATGTTCTACGCCTTGAAGCCATCCTACTTTCCAGAAGATCGCCGAGCCGCCCTTTTCGTCTTCGTCATCAAAATGCAGTCGCCGCCATCATTTCGATCTACCTGTTCCGGTGAGCTCCTTTGCCCCTGAGCACGTCATCTCATGCACAATGAAATTCCCATCTAATTCTTTCTCCTCTCATTGCTTCTCCTTCGACGAGATGCCGCCGCCGCTCGTTTTCCTATTTTCCGGTTATCTTCTTGCCGGCGTTTCTATCGATCTCTGGCATCTTTGAGGTGGTCTTTGAGATCCTCATGCCGTCGCCAAGCTAGTGCTCCTCTTCAATTCCTTCGGGCGCTGTCAAATCGCTGATTCCACCGTCGGGCCGAGCGTCTTCGCCACCTAGTTCACCTTCCCACCGACCTACAACTGCTCTTGTCGCGCCGTCACCGCCAAAAGTTCGCCTCCTCCCCGGCGTCTCGTTTTTGCCCTTCTCGGTCGTCCGTTCGCTGTGGTTCGCCGTCGACGCCGCAAGCTCACCGTTGGCCAGGGCTCCTGTTCTCCCTCTCAGTTTTTCTTACAGCGTAACAGTCACCGAAGCTAATTACTTATGTGTCACTTTGGTTAGAAGTCACGTGGCACACCGTAAATCCAACCGAGCCAAACCCATCTGAACCCAGTCCATCATGAACCAGGTCACTTATTCTGGATTTTTATTTCACTCCTCTCCCGAGATTCTTCCAAAAAGCCGATTCGCTTTCAGGATATTACAGTCAGCCTCGTGCATGTGTGTCCATTGATTCATCGCCGAGTCAGCGCCTGCGTGGCACAGCTACTTTAAAACCCTGAGCCCGATTCGGTGGACTTGGTCTACCGTGAGCCGTGTGACTGACTTGTGGGTCCCACATGTCAAATTCCTTTTGATCTATTTTAATTCCATAATTCTATGGGCTGACGTCATGTTCACACCATAATCCAATTTTTCTTTCAAAAAATAATTCAAAATTTGCTGAAAATCCTATTTAGGGTATTTTCTTAAGTTTTGATGTTCCAAAGGTCATATCTTCCTCGTCTGAACTCCGATGGAGCTCATTCAAATTCCTAAATTCATCTAAATTCAAGATCTATTTATTTAAGATTTTTATTTAATTTTTAGTGTTTTTTTATCTCTATTATTTATTTATTTTTATTTCATTTGCAAGTAGTCGTTAATTCTTTGGGGACTTTTGAAGAAGAAGGAGTACACCAAGATCAAGACCAGTACCCAGACCTATTCCAAGGGAAGTTATACCTTTAATCATATTGAACCCAGTTTTTAAAATACTTTAATTCAAATTATTGCATTCTATTTTAAGTATTTATTTAAATGCTTTTAGAGTTTAGTTATTAATCCAATTTGGTACATCCACCTTGCCTACTCATGCCATGATGTTTTGTCACCCTAGGTTGGTTCATTACTAGTTGGTATTATCGTAGCACCAACGTGGGTTGGTTAGACATGAGTTGATTGCTTATCCATGCTACGAGTCATCATCTCATGTGAGTTGCAAATATAAACTTGACTAAGTGATTATGGAACTGTGTGATAAAACTTTGTGTGCTGTGTGCTATTACTCGTTGATGGCATGGGTTGCACTTAACCAACAGGGTGGGAAAATATTTTCACTGAGGCAAGTGGTGGATACTGTGTGATATGGTGGAACTGTGTGAATGAGAATATTGGTCTGTGTGACATACTACAACGGCCGATCTAACTAAGATCAAGAGCTACAGTCAGTATGGCTCTGATACCACCTCTGTCGGGACCCAAATATACAAATCTGGACCCTCTGTGTATTCTGCACTAGTCCAGGATCACGCTAGTGCACACAGTGTCAACATCGATGAAATATCACACCCATACAACGAATATAAGAATAACGAGTACTTTGAGTAACAAATAACTGTTGGGACCTTACGGTGAGTTTTACATTATTAAGCCATGCAAGGCTGATAATAAAGAATAATCTGCAGCGGAAACGAAGTAAACTCCAGCGGGCTCCCATCAATTTACCACAGGCAACTGACTGGGATCAAGACCCTAACGATCAACCTTCGTAGAACTCTTCTTCAAAAGCAGGCGATGACTCCTCCACTTCTGTTGATTTATTTAGCAAGAGTGAGTACACATCGTACTCGCAAGTCATACCACATAATGCATTTATACATGATGGCTTATTCCGAAGGATGGCTTCTGTGGTTATTTTGCGGAAATGCAACATTTGCAATTGAATACAAATAATATATTGAAAACATAATTGAAAACAATTAAATGATATTAATTTAACAATTAGTTTCACAAAGGACTCACAGTCTAAACAAGTTATTCACACAATGTACAAGTTATCTCACACAGCTGACCCTTCCCAAATGTTTTATGAAAATCTACCCCTCGTGTGAAATCCCCGAGCATGTCCATATCCGAGGACGCGGCTATTCGAATAGATTGGTTTAAACACTCTGCAGAGGTTGTACACTTTACCCACACGATACAATCAGTGTAGCTAGCACTGACCATAACAAAACTTTTTGGAAACTTCATCTCAAGTATTATTACTCCCAGTGTGCTTTACCGTCATACCAACCCAAACACAGCGCTTTGGCATAACACACACTGTTGGACAGGGAAGCGGCGAACCGTCCCGCGATGTGCCCACATAGTAGCACACCTCCAGCCCATCACAAAGCTTAAAATACAACCTGGGTAATAATATCGAAAATCCATAACTT
Organism: Hsuehochloa calcarea; assembly: GCA_036346395.1. NCBI lineage: Eukaryota > Viridiplantae > Streptophyta > Magnoliopsida > Poales > Poaceae > Hsuehochloa > Hsuehochloa calcarea. The sequence goes on along the minus strand of CM070598.1, from coordinate 22,278,447 downwards.
ACTAAGTTAGGCCCAGCCCATACTAGGCATGTGGTCATACAGTAAGGCCCAGTTCAGTGGCGCACAAAGTTAAGTCCTTAATTGACCAAGGCAAGACTTCCGGTTTTAACCCAAATCACAAAGTTTATAGCACACAGCTCCACCAATCACACAGAATCCACCACTTGCCTCAGTCCAAATCTTTTCCCACCCTGTTGATTAAGTGCAACACATGCCATCACGAGTAACAGCACACAGCACACACAGTTTCATCACACAGTTCCATAATCACTTAGTCAAGTTTATAATTGCAACTCACATGAAATGACGACTCGTGGCATGGCTAAGCAACCTACTCGTATCTAACCAACCCACGTTGGTGCTACGATAATACCAACTAATAATGAACCAATCTAGCGTGACAAAAGATCATGGCATACAATAGACATGTGTGGATATCATGGGAATATGCTCCAGATCTTAGGATGATGTGACAATTGGCAATAGTGTTTTCGGTTTATCGTTTCACGAGTTTTCGACAAAGCTACAGGCATTCTGGACAGGGGCGGTCCGACCGGTCCTAGCACGCCGGTCCGACCGGTCCCACATCGGTCGGACCGGCCATGTGCGGCGGTCCGACCGGCTGTGACCTAAAAGTGGTCAAAACGAGCTGGGCCAAAAATAGGTGTTGTAGGCAAGTGAGGAGATCCCAATACACTTGGTCTCATAATTTTTAGAGTCTCCAGTAAGAAGTTCTATTCGTTTTAATTTCGAAGGTTTGAATTTGGGGCATAAATTTGGCAAAGTCCTAGAGTCCTAGGCGGTCCGACGACCAAGCTCCGACCGCTCACATGGAGCGGTCGACCGATGATTTGAACGTCGCCAACTTCGTGGCGATGTTGTTTTGTTAGGTCAAAGTCATTGATATCGTGGCATATGGTTTGCATGATGCATGTTTTGACTAACATGGGTCAAGTTGTGAAGAACTTGTTCTCAACGCTTGTCTATGGTTGTGCGGGTTGCTTGGTGGTCAACGACGGTCAACGGCGAGGAGGATCGGGACTAGACTTGGAGAGTTGAGGTCGAGCGATCGGCGATGCGGGTGAGTCAACGACTCAAGCGTGACACAAGATGGACAAGGGTGACCTATTGGTAAATCCATGGCGCATGGTGAAGCGGTATAGGTCAAAAGGTTAAAGACGGCGCTTTGCGAAGCGTGCGTGTGTGACCCGTTTGTTAGTGGGCCTTAACGGGAGCCCAATTGAGTCAAACCCTAGAGAGTTCTAGGCCTCCACTATAAATAGGAGGAGATGGGGGCTGCACCCGCTCTCGCTGTTTTTCACCTCTTTTGTTGCTTTCAAACCCTAATTGGCTTAGGGGGAGTTGAGGTGGAGGCTAGGGCTTTTCATGGTTTGAGGAGAATTTCGTGATCTTGGATTGACCACTGATCCATGATGGTGTGGGTGTAATCCAGCAACGATCACGTTCTTAATCTATGCAAGGTTTGCTTGAGATAAGTCTCTTTTCGTTCTTGCTTTCAATTTTGTGATTTATGGCTTTCCTTGATCCGCGAGTTTGTGATTGATTCTTTCACGTGAATTAGCTTGCTGTGACATGTGTGAATCTATCTAGCATCATCTTGATCATCAATCTCTCACGAACAAGCTTTAGGATCAAGTTTTCGTTCTTGCCCGGTTTTAGACCTTTTGTTAATCAATTGGCAATTGTCCAGGATCTATCCAAGAATTATCATAATATTCAATTGGAATAGGTCCTCAATAGCATAGAGAAGGTGTGTGCAAAGTTTCGTAAAGTTTGGAGTTGAGAATCAAAAGTTTGACCTAGTTGCAACTTCGTCATCGGCCGATTTCTTGTTTGGATCGGTTCGAGTCGGCGGTCGATCGCGTCATCACCGGTCGATCGATTTTGAGCGGTCCGACCGCCAATCTAACAATGGTCGACCGCCTCGACAATCGGTCCAACCTACCGGGTCCAGAGGTCGACCGCCTTGATGCTATTGTGATTCTTTAATCTTAGTTGTTTTGTTATTTTGCATAGGGGATTTAATTGGATTCAATACTAGTCTTCCGCTGTACTGGTATATTGATCTTCATAGCTTCATCATAGCTATTGGAGTGAAATTGTGTTGAATTCATATTTTGTGAAAAAGTGAGCGTGCTCCTATTCACCCCCCCCTCTAGTCGCCTTTTCGGTCCAACAACAAGGTGGATATAACAATTTGGATTAATAACTAAACCCAAAAGCATTTAAATAAATACTTGAAATAGAATGCAATACATTGAAACAAAGTATTTTGAAAACTGGATTCAATATGATCAAAGGTATAACTTGCCTTGGAATAGATCTAGATATTGGTCTTGGTCTTGAGGAGGTGCTCCTTCTTCAGCAAAATTTTCCGAAGTATCGACGTCTACTTGCAAACGAGACAAAAGAAACAAAAACAAATAAATAATAGAGGAAAAACAAACTCCAAAAATCAAATAAAATTCACCATTAAAAAGATCTTGATTTGATATGAATTTACAAATTTGAATGGGCTCAATCGGAGTTCGGATGCAAAAGATATGGTCTTTGGAAGTTTGAAAATCAAATAAAACCCTAATTTGGATTTTATTGAATTTCCTGAATTATTTTTATAAAAAAATCGGATTATTGCGCAATGCTTGCGTCAGCCGAGAATTTCCAGAAAAGAAAATAGATTTGAAAAGAAATCTGACATGTGGGCCCCACATGTCAGTCTCGAGCTCACGGTGGACCGAGTGCACCGAGCCGAGGGCGATCTGGCGCGGTGGACTAAGCCACGCAAGCGCTGATGCGGCGGCCACGTAGGTGACATGCAAGCGCGAGAGGACGACGGGGCGCTGGCGTGGCTGCTAACGACACACGGCCGAGGGGCGGCGCACGGGGACCAAGGGCTTGCCGGCGATCGGCGGCGAGTCGTCGGCGACCAAGGGTACCAGAAGGTTCCCTGGGTTATTACGCACCCGATGGTACCCTTACCGATGGCTGGAAGCGACGGCAGCGATCGGCGGCGAGTTAGAAGCGGCGGCGAAGGCTCGGGTCTTGTCGGACGGGTGCTCCGGCGATGCTCCGACGACGAGGAGGGGCGCACGAGGTAGCTGGGACATTGCTGAGCATGATGGTGCAGTCGGTGGGGCAAGGGCGACAACGACGGCGGCGCAATTCGCCGGAGAAGAAGCTCGGCCGAAAACCCTAAAACTTGGATTGCGGCGGCGCTAGTGTGATCGGGGAGACGAGGGTGGTGGTTCTGGGTTGCTGCGGACTAGGCGATCCTAAGGGGGGTATTTATAGGGCCGGGGGGTGCCGGAGTTGGAAACCCCCAATTCGGGTCCGAAACGGCCGGGATTTTGAAATCCTTGAATCTCAGAGATATTTGCCGAATTCGGGTTTGATTCCAACAGAAATAGGTACGGGATAACACGTGATTTGTTTTGGTAATGACGGCGCGAAGAATCCGCAACGGATACGCGTTTGTCGGACGAAGCTCGAAGCTTCGGCAATGGCGGCGAAGCGCAGGCGCGAGGAAGAAGAAAGGCGCAGAGACGACGACCCTGTGGCGGTCCCACCTGGCAGCGGCAGCGAGGTGCGGGCAAGCGAACGAGCGAGATCAGCGGGCGAGGCCACGCGGCAGCAATCCAACGGAGGAAGGCGGGGTTGAGCGCGTGCGTCCGATCGAAACGAGGGGCACACGTCAAGCATCCAACGGACGAGGGCGCGGTCGAGCGGCGGGATGGGCTGGCGTGGCTGGAATAGTGTTGGGCTTCGGCCCAGCACTGTTCCGAAGATTTTCTTTTAGATTTTCTTTTAAATAAATCCAGAAAATACAAATAGCCAATAGAAAATAGCAAATGCCTTTGGAAAAATTCCAGAAAATTCTATAAAATATATCCAAGCAAATAGCATCTAAATAAAATAAGTTTGGCCACGGTTGATGTTTGAATTAAGCACATTAAATCGGTTTGTCCTTAAAGTCCATATTAAGCTTTTAAATTAATATTCAAATAAATCCAAATGGTGAATTTTCTCACTACCACTATTTAAAGGATTGTTAAAGCTCTGAAAATTGGGATGTTACAGTGGGAAATTATTTTCACTGAGGCAAGTGGTGGATACTGTGTGATATGGTGGAACTGTGTGAATGAGAATATTGGTCTGTGTGACATTTAGTTAGAAATTGGAAGTCTTACCTTGGTCTATTACGGACTTAAATTTATGCGTCATTGAACTGAGCCTTACAGTACAACCACATGCTTGGTATGGGACCGGCCTAACTTAGCAAGCTATTGAGTCTTGACATTAACAACTTAGGTTGTAGGTTAGGCTGTGTGATGGGCTAGAGGTGTGATTCTTACATCGCGGGACTTCCCTGTCCAACGGTTCGCCACTTTTGAAGGCACACCTCAACGGTGTGTGTCATTCTAAGTTGTTATTGTGTGTATCGATTGGATTTGTTAATGTCAAGACTCAATAGCTTTGACACTCGCGATGTGCCTTACCGTGTCAATGCTTGAGATGAAGTTTTCAAAAGGTTTTGTTGTGATCAGCTCTAATCCAAATGATTGCATCTTTTGGGTAGAGTGTATAACCTCTGCAGAGTGTTAATCAATCTATTCGAATAGCCGCGTCCGCAGTCATGGACATGCTCGGGGATTTCACACGAGGGGTAGATTTTCATAAAAACATTTGGGAAGGGAACTGTGTGATCTAAGTCATATGGCTATGTGAATAACTTGTTTAGACTATGTGTCCTTTGTGAAAATAAATATTAAACTATTACTATTTACTTGTTTTTAATATTGTTCTCAATCTATTATTCATATTCAATTGCAAATGTTGCCTTATACAAAATAACCACATAAGCTATTTCTTTGGAGTAAGTCATCATCTATAAATTGTATTCTGCGGAATGACTTACGAGTATGGTTGTGTACTCATGCATGCTTCAAACAATCAACAGAAGTGGAGGAGTCTTCGCCTGCATTTGAGGAAGAGTTCTACGAAGGTGCTGATCGTTAGGGTCTTGATCCGAGTCGGTTGCCTGTGGTGAATTGATGGGATTCCGTCGGAGTTAAATTTTGTTCCGCTGTTGCTATTTTACTTATTGCCAACCCTGCGTGGCTTAATAACATGTAAACTCGACCATAAGGTCAAAACTATTATTTGCTATTCAAATTTGTCGTTTATTCTATTAATCGTCATATGTGGATCAATATTCATCTATCTTGATACTGTGTGCACCAGCGTGATTCTGGACTAGTGCAGAATACGCAGAGGGTCCAGAATTGCATTTTTGGGTCTCGTTAGAGGTGGTATCAGAGCCATACTGACTGTAGGTCTTGACCTTGGTTAGATCTGCTGTCTTAGATTGTCTAAACTATTTTCTAAAGCAAATTAACTTGTAAGATTAATTGAACTACTTAACTCCTCCCATGTCTTTCTTGACTCAACTATTGCTAGAATTTTTTCTCTCCCTATTGTTTTTAAGTTGTTTTTACCCTTTTGTCTATCTTGTCAGATGCCTCGTCTTCAGAACTATGGTGAGTGCAAGGGAGGACTTGCCGCTGAGCTTTGGAAGTTGTTGCAAGTACTTAGAGGATTCGACCGCTCGATGTACCGTGGTAGTAACTGGGTAGTGAACGGCTGAGACCATGGAGTTATCTGTCGTTTGACTATCTACGCCAAGATAGACACCAAAGCAAGTCGACCCTTGAACATCTCATCGCGAAGGATGGTTTGGATAGAAGCAATCCAAGAGTCTTCACGCCTCGTGCAACATCTACGCTCGCGAGCTTCGAGATATTACCTCCAAGAGTCTTCCGCTACTACCCTTGTACTTCTGCAGTGGATCTTCCTGCACGTTACCTAGATGGAGAGAGCAACGTTACCGTGGTGCATCTTGCCCAGTTCACCGCTTCTCAGGAGGAGTCACTGGAGTTGGCCGCTACAGAGCTGGAGTGCGCCTACGAGACCTTGCAGAGAGCAGAAGAAAGGATCGCTATTCTAGAAGAGACTCTCTATGGTCAACATGAGCACGAAGAGAATCAAGACTAGGAGGATCGTGAAGAAGAAGACAAAGAAGAAGACCCAGAAGAAGCTGAGGAGCCAGCAGAGGCCACAGAGCCAGAGGAACCAGCTATGCCTGTGCCAAGGATGCATGTTCCTGTTGCACCAGTCCCAGAACACCAAGACCAGTTCGCAAGGATGCCAGTGCAGTTCCAGGTCTACAGCAGACGGAAGCACCGTCAGGGTGATGGAGGCTATCTCATTGAATAGTCCATTTGAGTTTTTAGGATTAGCCAATTCTAAGGTTAGGAGAGTCGCCATTTAGGCGATAGATTGTTTGTTTAGGTTCGTCCTTATTTTCTTGTGTGCAAGTATGAGCTGCGAAGGCCCTTAGACATTTGTTGCTGTCATGCTAAGATTTTGATTGATATAAGTATTTCAATTGAGTTTTCTTGAGCTATGTTTGTTGCATTTAACCTACCTCTACCTAGTTCCTATCTCATCTTTTACTTGCTAGCTTATCTAACCCATGGAGTTTCACCAGATGGTTTAGACTCGTCAAGCTGATGCAAGTGGTTCTGGCACCCCTGTGTCAGAAGAAAATGAGTAGACCCCCACAAGAGCAGTTCCACCTCAAACACCCCCAATTGACCTACAGAACTTTAGAGCTTTCATGGCAGCCTAGACCCAGATGATGTACGCCATGATGAATCAGATTCAGAATATGAACAATCAGAACAGCTACAACAATCACCACAAGGGAGCCCCAGTCGCTCATGGTCACCATGGACCATCCAAGCTAGCTGAGTTCATGAGGACTCGTCCACCAATATTTTTCGGGCATGTTTCACCAGTGGAAGCTGGTGATTGGCTTCATGTCACTAAGAGAAAGCTGTTGATCACCCAATGCAGTGATCGTGAAAAGTTCTATATGCCACTCACCAGATAGAAGGCATAGCTTCCGAATGATGGGAAAACTTCTATGCAACGCATGAGACACCGCAAAACATTACCTAGGAAGAGTTTTCAGCTGCTTTTCACCAGTACCATGTAACAAAAGGAATCATAGATTTGAAAAAGATGAGTTTCGCGCTCTCAAACAAGGAGGGATGTCAGTAACTGACTATCTCAATAAAATTTCTCAGCTTGCCCGCTATGCCGCGGAAGATGTTGCCACAGATAAGGCCTGTCAGTGTCGTTTTCTGAAGGGACTGAATTCTGGATTGCAAGTTACTTGATTGCCCACAGTTTCCCAGTCTTCCAGGAGCTAGTCAATAAAGCTTTGATTATGGAAGACAAGCACTAAGAACTGGAAGACAACCCAAAATGAAGGATGACTCAGCAAGGAAGTCACCAGTTATAGCAGAAGGCAAGAACAGTTCCACAATAGTTTAACCATTTTCCACTGTAGAACTCTTTCAGAACGCCTGCACCAACTTCAGCACCTCGTCGAGTGGTTCAGAATTTTTGCAACCCGGTACCAGCCAACCCCAATCCAGGGAACAACCTGCAGTGTGTACCAAGAGTTTGTTTTTTCTGTTTTCAGCCAGGGTACTTCACAAACCAATGTCCGCAAAAGGGAACAATAACTACAGTACGCTTCAACCTTGGAGCTACACCAACCAAGACACCAGCGCAAAGCAACAAATAGGGAGCATCTCAAGTTGCCGGCCAATCTGGAGGAGCACCACAATCCGTGGTCATAGGGCGTGTCAACCACATCACTCTAGAAGGAGCGCAGGGAGCACCCGACATAGTACTAGGTAAGTTTCTAGTAAACTCAGTACTTGCATCAGTTTTGTTTGATTCTTGAGCTTCGCATTCGTTTGTTTCTAGAGTTTTTGAAACCAAGAATAATTTGAAAGTTAAGCCTCTTAAGTATACTCTGTTAGTCCAGTCGCTTGGAGTAGAGCTAAGCTCTAAAGTGGCATGTTTAGGTGCTAAGTTACTCATAGCTGGAGTTGAGTTTCTAGCCAACTAATCATTCCAGACACTCAAACCTTATATGTCATTCTTGGCTTGGATTGGATAACAAACCACAAAGTTGTACTAAATTGTGGCTGAAGGCCTGTAACAATCGAGGATAACCATGGAAAGAAAGGGGAATTTCTCGCCACCTCCGTTCGTGATAGACATCTGATAGTCAACAGTATGAAGATCGTATCCTTGGAAGACGTGCCTATTGTCAGAGAATACCCAGATGTGTTTCCACAAGAGTTACCATGAAAGCCACCGACCGTGATATCGAGTTTGTTATCGATCTAGTACCAGGAACAACGATAATTTCAAAGAGACCTTATCGGATGCCAACCGATGAGTTAGTAGAAATGAATAAGCATATTAAAGAACTTCTCAAGAAAGGTTTCGTAAGAACTAGTTCGTCGCCATGGGGAGCGCCAGTCTTATTTGTCAAGAAAAAGGATGGAAGCATGAGAATGTGCATTGATTATCGTTCTTTGAATGAAGTCACCATCAAGAACAAGTATCCATTGCCCCGAATTGATAATTTGTTTGATCAAATGAAAGGAGCAGGAGTGTTCTCTAAGATCAACCTGCGATCAGGTTACCATTAGTTAAAGATTTATCCGAAGGATGTACCGAAGATCGCTTTCTCAACACGATACAAACATTATGAGTTCCTAGTCCTGTCCTTTGGTCTAACTAATGCCCCTGCCTATTTCATGAATATGATGAATAAAGTATTCATAGAATATTTAAGCAAGTTTGTAGTTGTGTTCATTGATGATATTTTGGTTTATTCCAAGACAGAAGAAGAACATGCTGAACATTTGAGAACAATCCTGGAGAAACTTCGAGAGCATCAGTTGTATGCTAAGTTCAGCAAGTGTGATTTCTGGAAGAAGGAAGTTGATTTCCTTAGTCACGTGATGACAGATGAAGGAGTAGCAGTCGACCCCGGTAAAGTGAAGGCAGTGTTACATTGGGAGCAACTCAAGACCGTAACTCATATTCGTAGTTTCTTGGGAATGGCAGGGTATTATCGTTGTTTCATCGAGGGATTCTCAATGATTCCTAAGCCTCTTACGTAATTATTGAAGAAGGAGAAAAAGTTCACTTGGAACCCAGCTTGTGAAGAAAGTTTTCAGGAATTGAAGAAACGTTTGACTTCAGCCCCAGTGCCGATCTTGCTAGATATTCACAAGGATTTTGATATCTATTGTGATGCTTCGCGTCAAGGATTAGGATGCGTCCTGATGCAAGAAGGAAGAGCTGTCGCTTATGCATCAAGGCAATTGAGACCCCTTGAGGAGAATTATTCTACCCATGATCTGGAATTAGCTGCCGTGGTGCATGCTTTATTGATTTGGCGTCATTACCTCATTGGTAATCGTTGTGAAGTGTACACATATCATAAGAGTCTGAAGTATATTTTCAGCCAGTCTGCCCTGAACAAGAGACAGAGAAGATGGTTGGAGTTAATAAAAGATTACAATCTTGGAATCCACTACCATCCCGGTAAGGCCAATGTCGTTGCAGATGCTTCAGAACTTCACGAGGAATTTCAAAAGCGGAAGCTGGAAGTTGTATCTGAAGGATTTGAGGCTAATCTAGAGAAGTAGATTTGTGAAGCCCAACCAAATGACCTATAAATTTTCGACATCAAGAAAAAGATGGCAAAAGAAAAATTCAAAGACTTCACCAGAGATGACCAAGATATACTGTGGATCAATGGACGTATCTGCGTAGCAGACATTGATGGTTTGAGACATCTAATCTTGAAGGAAGCCGATGACTCAAAGTATTCAATTTACCCTGGTAGTACTAAGATGTATCAGGATGTTAAGAATAAGTCCTGGTGGCCAAATTTGAAGCGAGAAGCCGCAGAGTTCGTTGCCTTGTGCAACGTGTGTCAGAAAATAAAAGCCGAACATCAGAGACCAGCAGGTTTGTTACAACCGTTGAAGATTCCAGAGTGAAAGTGGGAAGAGATCAGAATGGATTTCATTATCGGTTTACCCTAAGACTCAATCGGGTTACGATTCGATTTGGGTAATAGTTGATCGTTTGATCAAACTTGCCCATTTCTTGCTAGTTAAGACCACTTACTTAGGAGATCACCTTGCAGAGTTATATATGTCAAGAATCGTCAGTTTGCACGGTGTGCCTAAGAAGATAGTGTCAGATCGAGGATCTCAGTTCACCTCTCGTTTTTGGTGAAGTTTGCATGAAGCACTGGAACTCATCTGAATTTCAATACTGCTTACCATCCTCAGACAGATGGACAGACTGAGAGAGTCAATCAGATATTGAAAGATATGTTGAGAGCATATGCCCTAGCTAATGCTACCAGTTGGGACAAGAGTTTGCCGTATGCATAATTTTCGTACAACAACAGTTATCAAGCCAGTCTGCAAATGTCACCATTTTAAAGCTTTGTATGGTCGTGCTTGCAGAACCCCTTTGAATTGGTTAGAAACAACTGAATGTTTGGTATTTGGACCGGATATTATTGAAGAAGTGGAAGAACAAGTGGCCATGATCAGAAAAAGATTGAAGATAGCTCAGTCAAGGCAGAAAAGCTATGCTGATAATCGTCGCCACAATCTCAGCTTTGAACCATAAGATTATGTTTATCTTCGAGTTACTCCACTCAGAGGTGTCAAAAGGTTTCATGTAAAAGGAAAGCTTGACCCTAGGTATGTTGGTCTGTTGAAAATTTTGGAACGCTGTGGAGAAGTTGCCTATCAGTTGGAGCTACCGCAGTCATTAGTAGGACTACATGATATCTTTCATGTCTCTTAGTTGAAGAAGTATCTTCGTGTGCCAAAAGAACAAGCTCCATGGATGCGATTGAGTTCAAAGAAGATCTCACCTACAAAGAGTAGCCAGTCAAGATTTTGGATGTCACAGAGTGTCATCCTAGAAGCAAGACCATTCATTTTTGCAAAGTCCAGTGGAGCAACCACTCAGAAGGAGAAGCAACGTGGGAGTAGGAAGAAGACCTGAAAGCCGAGTTCCCTAACCTTTTCTCTAGCTATTCTGAATCTCAGGGTCGAGATTCCTTTAAGGGGGAAGGTTTGTAACATACCAATTTTCTATGCTTTAAAAAAAATTATTAGTTAGTAGTTGGAAAATTCAACATTGGATTTTATTTGAATTTTTAATTAAAGCTTAATATGGACTTTTAGCATCAAAGCAATTTAATATGATTAATTCCAACATCAACAATTATCAAAACTATTTTATTTGGATTCTAGGTGCTTGGTTATATTTTCTGGAATTTTTCCAAGTTCATTTGCTATTTTCTAATTGCTATTTGGATTTTCTGCTATTTTCTAAAAAGAAAAACTAATTTTAAAATCTCAGAACAGTATTGGGCCGAAACCCAACCCTATTCCTGCCAACCCATCACTATGCAGCCCGCACGCTCGCCACGCATACGCCCGCCTCCGACTAACAAACGGGCCCCGCATGTCAGCCTCTCCTATCCTCCTCGCGCACGCACGTTCCGCTGCTGACATGTGGGTCCCACCACGTCGTCGTCTCTGTATCGCCCTCTTCCTCGAGAAGTCCTGACCACGTCTGCCATTGCCGAGAGCTCAAGCCCCGTCCGACAACGCGAAATCTCCAACTAAACTCCTAGAAAACGCGTCAAATTCTATCTCTATTCCTTCCGCATCCGTTCGGATCAAAATCGTCTCCTGAATCTCGCCCTATCTCCAAGATTTGCTTCGAGTTGTCTTCGGACTTGATTTGGGATCTCCCTAATACGGCACTCCCCAGCCCTATAATAGGTGCCCTAGGGTTCGCCCTTGCCCCCGCACCTCAGAACCCTAACCTATTGCTCCCTGAGAGTTCGAGCGCCGCCGCAATCCAAGTTCTAGGGTTTTCAGCTGAAGTTCGTTTTCTTCAAATTGCAGCGCTGTCATCATCGTCCCGTGGTTGAGGTCTACGTCGTGATGTTCAGCGCCGCCTGGGCTACAACCAGGACCCTTCACCGCCGCCAATACCTCGTCGGAGCTCCGATCCGACAATACCCGATTACCTCTGCTGCTTTGAGCTCGCCGCCGTCCGCTACTGTGATCCCCAAGCATCGGTAAGAGCGTCATTGGGTTTGCAATAACTGCAGCTTCATCCCAGTACCACTCACCATCGACGAGTAACCGCCGTTCGCCGTCGACCCTCGGTTCCTGAGCTCCGCCGCCGCCGGTCCGACGTGCCATAGCACGTGTGCCGCCACCTCAGCGCCTCATCAACCTTGTGCGTGTGTGTCCACTGATTCATCGCTGAGTTAGCGCCTGCGTGGCACAGCTGCTTTGAAACCCTGAGCCCGGTTTCGATGGACTTGGTCTTCCGTGAGCCGTGTGACTGACTTGTGGGTCCCACATGTCAGATTCCTTTTAATTTATTTTAATTCCGTAATTCTGAGGGGTGAGGTCATTCTTACGTCATAATCCAATTTTTATTTAGAAAAATAATTCAAAAATTCCAAGAAATCATATTTACAGTATTTTCTTGAATTTTGATCTTCCAAAGGCCATATCTTGTTCGTTCGAACTCCGATGGAGCCCATTCAAATTCCTAAATTCATCTAAATTAGAGATCTATTTATTTAAGATTTTTATTTAAGTTTTGGTGTTCGTTTTTTCTCTATTATTTATTTATTTATTTCGTTTGCCAGTAGACGTTTGTTCTTCGGGGACTTTTGAAGAATAAGGAGTACACTAAGATCAAGACTAGTACCCCGACCTATTCCAAGGAAAGTTATACCTTTGATTATATTGAACCCAGTTTTTAAAAAACTTTGATTCAAATTATTCCATTTTATTTCAATTATTTATTTAAAGGCTTTTGGGGTTTAGTTATTAATCCAATTTGGTACATCCACCTTGCTTACTGTTATGCCATGATCTTTTGTCACCCTAGGTTGGTTCATTACTAGTTGGTATTATCGTAGCACCAACGTGGGTTGGTTAGATATGAGTAGATTGCTTAGCCATGCTACGAGTCATCATGTCATGTGAGTTGCAAATATAAACTTGACTAAGTGATTATGGAACTGTGTGATAAAACTGTGTGCTATTACTTGTTGATGGCATGTGTTGCACTTAAACAACAGGGTGGAAAAAGATTTAGACTGAGGCAAGTGGTGGATAATATGTAATATGGTGGAACTGTGTGAATGAGAATATTGGTATGTGTGACATTTAGTTAGAAATTGGAAGTCTTGCCTTGGTCTATTAAGGACTCAACTTTGTGCGCCATTGAACTGAGTGTTACTGTTCAACCACATGCCTAGTATAGGACGGACCTAACTTAGTAAGTTATGGAGTCTTGACATTGACAACTCGGGTTGTAGGTTAGGCTATGTGATGGCTGGAGGTTGGATTCTCACATCGCGGGACGGTTCGCCACTTCCCTGTCCAACGGTGTGTGTCATTCCAAGCGCTGTGTATATCGATTGGACGGCGGTAAAGCACATCGGGAGTGTCAAAGCTTGAGATGAAGTTTTCAAAAGGTTTTGTTGTGATCAGCTCTGATCCAGTTGATTGCATCTTGTCGGTAAAGTGTACAATCTCTATAGAGTGTTAATCAATCTATTCGAATAGCCGCATCCGCGATCATGGACATGCTTGGTGATTTCACACGAGGGGTAGATTTTCATAAAAACATTTGGGAAGGGAGCTGTGTGATCTAAGTCATATAGCTGTGTGAATAACTTGTTTAGACTGTGTGTCCTTTGTGAAAATAAGTATTAAACTATTACTTTTTACTTGTTTTTAATATTATTTTCAATCTATTATTCATATTCAATTGCAAATGTTTCCTTATGTAAAATAACCACATAAGCCATTTCTTTGGTATAAGCCATCATTTATAAATTGCATTCTGTGGTATGACTTGCGAGTACGGTTATGTACTCATGCTTGCTTCAAACAATCAACAGAATTGGAGGTGTCTTTGCCTGCATTTGAGGAGGAGTTCTACGAAGGTGCTGATCTTTAGGGTCTTGATCCCAGTCGGTTGCCTGTGGTGAATTGATGGGATTCCGTCGGAGTTAAATTTTATTCCACTACTGCTGTTTTTCTTATTGTCAGCCCTGCATGGCTTAATAAGATGTAAACTCGACTATAAGGTAAAAATCATTATTTGTTATTCATCTATGTTGATACTGTGTGCACCAGCGTGATTCTGGACTAGTGCAGAATACACAGAGGGTCCAAAATTGTATTTTTGGGTCCTGACATTCACCCGCTACATCTCTAGCTACTCCTTCACCAGTGGTGTCTTCACCAGTGATAGCTGTTGTTGGTAGGGGACTTCACTGCACCTATTGCAACAAGGATGGACATGTGGAGCAGTTCTGCTACAAGAAGAAGAAGGATTTACGTCGTGGTGGCTATCCTCCAAAGGGCACTGGCGGTTCCTCCTCTCAGAGGAGCTCTGGTGCTTTTGGTTCTCAAGAGTTCCTCACACAGCTGCATCGCATGACTGCTTTTGCACCGTGTGGTTCTACTGGTTCTGCTACACAGTCCTCTAGTGAGATACCACCTTCTACTCCTTCTTCCTCAGGTATATCACCTTGTATTCTTGACTCTGGTGCTTCCTTTCATATGACATCTGATTCCAACAGTCTCACTTCCATTAGTCCTTTAGCTGATCATATCACTGTTTAGACAGTAGATGGTACCTCTCTCTCTGTCGCAGGATGAGACACTCTTTTGAGTTCCTCTTTTCATGTTACTGCTGTTTCTTATGTTCCCAAACTAATTATGCAGCTCATATCTGCCGGTCAACTCACCGATCATGGTTGTCGTGTTATTCTCGATTCTGATCCATGTTCTGTTTAGGATCGACGCACGGGGACTCTGGTTGGTACTCGCTCTCGCCGCCATGACTCACGGCGTCTCTGGGATTTTGACTGTCTTCATCTTCCTTCCACTTCCCCTACCAGTCTTGTCGCCTTCACAACCTCTTTCGTTTCTGTTGTTTCCTCCACTGCATGTTTTACTCAGTGCCATCTTCATTTGGGATGTCTTTGTGGGTCACGCCTATCTTCTTTACTTCGTCGTGGTCTTTTAAGGTCTGTATTTGGTGATACTTCTCTAAATTGTCAGGGTTATAAGCTTGGTAAACAACTTCAACTTCCCTATCCTTTCAGTAAGTCATTGTCACAACGTCCTTTTGATTTTGTTCATTCTGATGTATAAGGTCTGGCTCATTTCATTTCGAAAGGAGGTCATCGATATTATATAATTTTTACTAATGACTTTTCTCGACACACATGGATATACTTTATGTCATCTCGTAGTGAGTTTCTATCCATCTACAATACTTTTGCCACCGTAATCCGTACTCAGTTTGACTATGCTATTTGTGTTTTTCATACTGATTCTGCTGAGGAATACTTGTTACGAGTCATTTGTGGTTTTCTTGCTGAGCAAGGTACTCTCTCTCACTTTTCTTGCCCTAGTGCTCATGCCCAGAATGGTTTGGATGAACGAAAGCATCGTCATCTTCTTGAGATAGCCCATGCACTTATGCTTGTTTCTGCTATCCCACCACACTTCTGGACTGAGGCTGTTTCTACTAACACTTTCCTGATTAATATTCAGCCTTCCTCTGCTCTTCACGGTGGGATCTCAGTTGAGCATCTCTATGACAAGACTCCTTATTATTTTAGTCTTCACCTCATTGGGGTGTGTGTTGTGTTCTTCTTGCACATCGTGAGCGCACCAAGCTGACCGCTCAGTCCGTGGAGTACTTTTTTATGGGCTATAGCACTGGGCATAAGGGATATCGTTGTTGGGATCCTGTTGGATGACGGATGCAGGTTTCTCAAGACATCACTTTTGATTAGTCCCGTTCTTTCTATCCTCGTTCTTCTCCTTCCACCACTCTAGCATCTTTTGTCGAGACACTTTCTTTCCTGACTTTTCCTGCCACCCCCATCGTCACCACACCTCCATCACAGCTTTTGGCCTCTCCAGTACCTCCTTCGTTGCTGCCATCATCTCCAGAGGCTTGTCATAGCCTTGTTCCTTCTTACCATCTCTACTACACTCATCGTCCGCGAGTTGAGGATTCTTCTGATGCACCATCTTCTTCTGATGGGTCATCTTCTTCGGCCTCTCCTCCTTGATATGCGCACTTTTGTTTAGCAGCTCTTGGTGAACCGACTTTTTATCGTGATGCTGCTGTTCATCAATAGTAGCAGCATGCAAAGGTAGAAGAGATTTATGCCCTTGAGCATATTGGCACGTGTGATCTTGTCTCTCTTCCTACACGTGTTACTCCTATCACGTGCAAGTGGGTCTACAAGGTTAAGACCCGCTCTGATAGTTCTCTTGAGTGCTACAAGATTCGTTTCGTGGCACGTGATTTTCAGTAGGAGTAGATTCGTTTCGTGGCACGTGATTTTCAGTAGGAGTATGGTGTCACCATCAAATGATGTCACATCTAACCTAAATTTGTGATTTGCATCTAAGAACCACGATGACCCATATAACAAGACTTGCTGTCATTCTTCAAACGTAGAGAACAAGTATGAGAGTTACAGTGAGGACAAGCTAGTTTGTCTGAAGTAACACATGCAGATACATATCCTAAGCCTGGGAAATCAGTAATGGTTGACAAGATGGCAGCACGCAATTGGAAGTACTCATCCCTGGAATTATTAGTGAAGTGCCTAAAGAAACAACTTGCTTAATGGAATCTTTACATATCATAATGTCTTAAGTAGAGGGAATGGAGCCTACCAGAGCCTATTAGCAGTCCTTAATTGTCCTGATGTACCACTGCATGTAGGCAGCACAGCTCTATCTGAGACCTAAGTAACCATCAAACGACATCATATTATCATCCACAGAAAGGAAAAAATGGCTAAGTAACCAGCTGCAATCAAAGATGCAGAGCAAAATAGTACTCACCAGAAACACAGGGGACTTGTCTTCTAGGAAGAGCTCCTCCTGCATTTCTTAAGGAATCAGAACAAAAGAAAACAACACATAATGTAGAACCACAGCAAATATATAACCAAACAGAAGCATACAAGTGAAAAAGGGTTCTATTCTCTATTACAGAAGCAAATGTCCTCTATTACAGAAGCAAATATATGACCAAACAGAATGGAAGGAAAAAACTCGATCCATCATGGAGATCCATCCAACAAGCAATACGCATATATCATGCATGCATATGTAGGGAAAGGTGAAGGCTACAATTGCTAATTCTACTTCTCATGCGCACTGTACGTATCAGCAAGCAACAAGCATACATCATGGAGATCCATGCCTGCTGAAAAAAGACCTCGCATTATGTAAGTATTCGCTTGTATAAAACTGCAACTTATCAGCAAGCAACAAGCATACATCATGGAGACAACTAAGTTACATACACATGTATACCCCAAATTTAGGATATATTATAACTGACCTACACTCACATGTGCAAAAAAAGAATACTACGGTATACAATCATAACTCCAGATATTGAAACTTACCTATGATACACCCGCTCTGTTTTGCCAAATTCATACCACTTCTGGTATCAGTCAGCAAATACTTTGTACTTCTAAACGTTGCCTCTTTTATAAGTAGACTTATTTTGCTCTTACTTGTTTCTAATTATACACTACATCATAGCCAGTGTTCTATTCAAATGAATCAGACAATATATATTCTTACTACTACTATCAACATTGGCATTGGTTGGAATAAGAAAATGTAACATGAAACTGCAATTCCAAACCAATTTGTTATCCTGCTAGTTATGAAAGCTGACAGAATGCTAGAATTTTTTAAACACCTGAATAGAACATATTATCTGGGTACTTGTTTTACCATTGGTTGGATGTGCGACTTTTAGTGCATTACTGCTGGTTATGAAAGCACACAGAAATGCTAGAAATTTTTTAACACCTGAATAGAACATATTATCTGGGTACTTGTTTTACCATTCAGTAACAAAATCCAAAGTTCACAGAAATGATTCGAAAATGATCAGAAATGTCAAAAAATAAGATATATCCGAATGTTGTATGCACGATTTTAAAGAAGGCATATATTTCCAAACAAATACACACTATATCTTCTCAACCTCTATATAATAGCAATGCTGCATATAACATAAGCAGAACAAAAAAGGAAGTCTCACACATGCTAGTTAGGTTAACACTAGACAAACTATCATCTTGTTCATGATTCATCTTTAACGACACCTTGACCAAAAAGATAGAAAATTCTGAAAGATACATCATGAATTTTATTTCCTATTTACATATGTACATGTGCATTTGACATTTGCATGGCGACAGATTAGATTAACACTCACTAAGAGCTATGGAACTACCAAAGAAAAGGAGTAAGGTCAACGCTCAGCAAGAGAGCTATGGAACTACAAAACAAAATTGAGTTAGTCATATTTGGATCAAACAACCAAGAACCAACAACAAAGTAATCCTACCAGAAAAAGCATGCGCTCATTTTAGCTGCTGTTGCCTAGGAGTAAGGCGAACACAACTGTATGATTGTATTGGTTGCGAAGATTTCTGATCTCCATATCAATTGCATTCTACAACCACTAAATACAAAAATCGCAATTGTTGCTCAAATTCCAAAGTAAATCATGCAGTTCTAATCAATGGAAAGCTACATGGAATATTCAACAAAAAACTACTATGCTGAAAAGTAGCAAATTTTATAAGACGTCTAAATAACAAGCTGCAACAGGAAATGAGATAAGAAGCTCACCTCTTCTTTTAGCACTTGACGAAAACTAGATATCATCTCTGTTCAGGTATGGAGCACGCATCAAGGCAACGACCAGCCATCTAGCGAGTGTGTTGTGTGCATTGATAGCCTATGTGAAACATTCATGTTTAAATTGTTTAGCTCTATTTTGCCTAACCTAGGCACTCAACATCTGTGCCTATGCACTGGAAAATATGGGGGAAACTACAACCGATAAAAAGTACAAACAAACATTCATGTTTAAATTGTTTAGCTCTATTTTGCCTAACCAAGGCACTCTATAGTCTATCTACAACATATGTGCCTATGCACTGGAAAATATGGGGAAAACTACAACAGATAAAAAGTACAGACAAACATTCATGTTTAAATTGTTTAGCTCTGTTTTGCCTAACCAAAGCACTCTATATACATCATTTGTGCCTATGCAATGGAAAATCTGAGGAAAACAACAATAGATAAAAAGTACTGACATACAACACGTGCGCAATGATTGATGAATGAATAAAAGTATATACAAAATATCATAAGTAAGAGGCATTCAAGCAAGAATCTGTTGACATTTGCTAGCAATGACCTCAAGAAAGAAAAATCAGGATAAATAAGAAACAATTGAAATTGGCTAAGGTTAGCCAACATGCAAGTATCATCAATCATATAAGTTGCATTCAAGATTAGCTAACCAAACTATCTAGGCTAACATGTGGGTAGATTAATTCATGTGTTAAGTTAATAATGATCTTTTAAAAGAAAGCAATGTCCCACTATATAGATACTATCATATCTCCAGGCATCCAATCAGTAATTGATGATCTTAACTTCAGTAGGTAACTGATTGATCTTAGCACTCGCGACAATAGTAGCAGGTGAGCACCCTGAACACATCATTTTCTTATCCTCACCTTCATAACAGTAGCACAACACCATGAGTGTTACATATATACATATATGCATAACACACATTGCAGCACAGCACCATGAGTATTACATACATACATATATGCATATCACACATTGCAGCACAACACCATGAAATTGCAGCACAACACCAAATCACATCATAGGCTCACAGCAAGGCTCACAGCAGATCAGCAAATCAATTCACAAACCACAATTGATTCGGAGAGACGGCGAGGTCGATACAGCGGCAGGGGAGCTTGATTCAGCGGTGGGATCCAGGGGCGAGCTCACTGCCTTGGACGAAGTCGCGGCGGCTTCCCTCCGCCGAACACCTAGGCGGCGCCTCGTCGCAGCCTCAGCTCGACTTCTTGAACCCTGGGAGGGAGGTGGGTCGGTGTTGGATGGTGGGGCAGCTAGGGAGGTGGGGCGGCGCTGGGAGGAAGGCACGGTAAGGGAGGTGGGGCGGCGCTGGGAGGAAGGTGGTGATGCAGCTAGGGAGGAGGGCAGCGTTGGGTGGTGGGGCGGTGCTGGGAGGTGAGGCAGCCAGGGATGAGGGCGGCGCTGGGTGGTGGGGCAGTCGGGGAGGTGAGGTGGCGCTGCAGCGGAAGGGGAAAGGAGGAGGCGGTCGGCAGGAGGTTAGGCGGCGCTGGGAGCGGAAGGGGAAAGGAGGAGGTGACGCTGGGAGCGGAAGGGGAAAGGAGGCGGCGGTTAGGGAGGTGGGGTGGCACTGGGTGGTGAGGCGGACAGGGAGGAGCGTAGCGCTGGGTGGTGGGGCACCTGGGAGGTGAGGCGGCACTGAAAGAGGAAGGGGAACAGAGGAGGCGGTCGGGAGGAGGGTGAGGTGGCGCTGGGAGCTGAAGGGGAAAGGAGGATGCATTCGATTGGAGGGTGAGGCGGCGCTGGAGTTGAAGCGGAACGGAGGAGGCGGTCAGGAGGAGGGTGAGGCGGCGCCGGGAGCTGAAGGGAACGGAGGAGGTGGTCGGGAGGCGGGTGAGTCGGCGCCGGGAGCTCAAGGGAACGGAGGAGGCAGTCAGGAGGAGAATAAGGTGGCGCCGGGAGCTGAAGGGAACGGAGGAGGCGGTCGGGAGGAGGAGGAAGGGGATTAAGCGGTCGGGAGGAGGAGGAAGGGGATTAGGGCGGTCGGGAGGAGGAAGGGGATTAGGGCGGTGTCGGGAGGAGGGTGGGGCGGAGTCGGGAGGCCGGGGAGATTGGCGCCCGTTTTTTTAGCCGCGCGCCAAGTCTGTGTAAGTATTCCCTCAGATAGGATGACTTAGTTGATATTTTTTAGGGCAAATAAATTGTAACTAATGTTAAAATATTGCCAGCAGATAAATTGTTCTAGAAAACAATTATTTTCGGCAGATAATACGACCCTTAATATCTTGGATCTTGCCGGCACATGTTTTGCCACTAATCCAATTTTTTCCTGGCAGATAATTGCCTTTAATACTATGCCATGGTGTAGTGCCTGATGAGACTTTTGCTCTTATGGCTCACATAAACACCATTCGCACTCTTCTTGTTGTGCCGTCTGTTCGGGCATAGTCTATCTCTCAGCTTGATGCCAAGAATGTCTTTCTCAATAGTGAGCTACGTGAGGAGGTTTATATGAAGCCACCACCGAGGTATTCTGTTCCTGAGGGTATGGTTTGTAGCTTTCGCCGATCTCTTTACAGCCTCAAACAAGCCCCTCGTACTTGGTTTGATCATTTCTCTTCTGTTGTCACTGCAGCTGGTTTCTCTGATAATGCTCATGATCCTGCTTTTTGTATTCACACTTAGCCTTGTGGTCAGACGCTTCTCCTTTTATATGTTGATGATATGATCATTACTGGAGATAATTCTTACTACATTACTTTTGTCAAGGAGCGTCTTAATGAGCAGTTTCTCATGTCTGATCTGAGTCCTCTTCGCTACTTTCTTGGGGTTGATGTTATTTCTACACCTGTGGGCTTCTATCTGTCCCAAGAAATGTATATCCAGGATCTTCTTGATCGTACTTCTCTTACTGATCAACACATCACTGAGACTCCCATGGAGCATAATATTCATCTTTGGTCCACTGATGGTGAGCCTCTTACTGGTCCTACTCGCTATCGTCACCTTGTTGGGAGTATTGTTTATCTGGGTGTCACTCGTCCTGACATTTTATACCCTATATATGTCTTGAGTCAGTTTGTTTCTGCTCCCACTCAGCTCCACTCTAGTCATCTTCTGCGTGTTCCACAATATCTTCGTGGAACCATCACACGTCATCTATTTTTCTCTTGCTCTAGCTCTTTACAGCTCTAGGCATATTTCTGATGCCACCGGCTAGTGATCACTCTGATCGTCGGTCTCTCTCTGCTTATTGTGTTTTTCTTGGTGGTTCTCTCATTTCTTGGAAGACTAAGAAGCATACAACAGTTTGTCGTTCGAGTGCTAAGGCTGAGTTGCGAGCTATGGCTTTGTTGACTGCGGATGTTACATGGTTACGATGGTTACTTGAGGATTTTGGTATTTCTGTTTTAACACCTACTTCTCTTTTGTTTAACAGTACATGTGCTATTAGCAGTGTTAAAGATCCGATGAAGCATGAGCTTACAAAGTATATTGGTGTTGATGCTTCCTACATGCGAACACAGGTGCAGGACCAGATTGTTGTTCTTCAGTATGTGTCTTCAGAACTTCAGTTAGCAGACTTATTCACAAAGGCACATATCAGAGCCCAACGTAGCTTCTATCTCTCCAAACTTCATACCGTTGATCCACTATAAGTTTGAGGGGAGGCTGTTAGATGTATTATTATCTGTGTATTTCCCTGTTGTATAAGAGGTTATCTGTACATAGGTTATACCTGTATATTTTGATACATTGATCTCACGATGAATACAACCGCTGTACATAACAATGAGAATGTGCCGTGATGGTACTAGAGTTATCACTGAATTTTTCAGCAATTTCATATAAATCCAAAAAACCTTGAAGTATAAAATGCGGACTCCACTCAACAATTTTGCATGCCAGGGGCCTCAGTAAAACTTTTCTCTGTTTCTTCTGAAAGACTATTTTTTTTCTGGATGAAGACAGGAATGATGAAATTGGACAGTTGAAGTATTTATGACTCTGTTTTACTGTGCATTGTACTTTTGCTTCTTGAACTCCAACTGGAAAGCAGTATGTCTACAGTGGAATTGGAGTACAGAATATTTAATGCTCATATAAAGCAGTCATTCGCAGTTTGGTGAGTCTGAATCTTTTGGTCTCCCCCATTCTTTCGTCACTGACTTGTTCTCCTGCCTAAACCATTTCTGCCTCTCTCCCGAGCTGTGGCCAGCCTCCTTAAATCTCACTGTAAGCTTTGCTTTTCTATGGGTGACTCATATAGTACTTGCATTTAGCCAGTGTTTGAGAAGATTTGATCAATGTGATATGATGCAAGGGAAGGGGAACTATTGTTTGTTCTTCTTTTGAAACATAGGAACATAGTTTCTGCAACTGTTGTTCCCTCTATATTGCCATTTCCATTTCTTCCTTAGTTTCCTCTCCTTCTTTATCTTCCATGATCATTGATTTGCTTTATTCTCTCCCTGTGCAATAAATTTAAGTTTGGTGTAATGGGAGGTAAATATCTTTCATAGAAATTTGTACCCTGAAGTCTGCCATAACCTGATATTTTTCTTTAACCCTTTTCCCCGTTAGCGGACGCTTCTCCAACTTCTAGTAGGCTAAGTTTTTTGGTGTAGGTGCGGTTGTAAGATGAGCAAGCTTTATGAGAAATGCAAGGAGAGGAATGAATATCACTACTGGAACCACACAGATGATCAGCATAAGCATTTCTTCAAGGTTATGATTGGTGATTTTCGTGAAAGAATGGTAAGTTATCTTCAATTGCACTTAGATCTTTCTGCAACTCGTTTAGTCAATATCTCTACTGAAATTGAACACGTGTGCTAGAAATTCCATCATCTTTCTTCTGTCTGTATTAATTGAGTCCAAAGCAGAGTTCCTAAAGCAACTCAAAACCAAAAGAAATTGAATCATACCCGATATACCAAGTATTTACCATGGGACCAAGACAAAAATATGTTCGTGCTTCTCCAAGATAATTTACACCATTAATCCAGTAAAAACTTCTAGGAATGCAACTGAATTAAATTGATGAGATTTGGACAACTCTTTGCACTCTTCAATTACTCTTAGTTTTCCATCCGAAATGAATTTAGTTTTGCACTATAATGTGGTGTGACAATGTGCTATGCCCATAACGACCGAACTCTTTATATAGCAAGAGCGTTTCTACTGCACTGGACGAAAAAAAAAGAAGCTTTTCAACTGCTTCCTCAACTCACAAGAGCTGTGGTTTTAAACCAATACTCTGTTATCATGTTGATGCAGACCATACCAGATAAATTTGCGCAACATTTCATGGGGGAATTAACAACTATTAAGCTAGAATCGTGCAATGGTTGCACTTTTCATGTTCAAGTAACAAAGAATTTGGACAAAGTAGTCTTTCAATCTGGATGGAATGCATTTGTTAGTGCTCATGACTTAAAGATGGGCGACTTCCTGGTATTCAAGTATGGTAGGATCTCACAGTTGAAGGTTTTAATCTTTGATCCGAGCGGTTGCGAGAAATCATCCTTATGTGCTATGAAAAATGCCAGTCATGTTCAACAAAGGTGGGAAGAACCCATTGACATTTCAAGCAGTTGTCATGATCTTCCAACTAAATCTCCACAAAGTGAAAGGAAAGCTAAGGCACATAAGGACAGATTAAGCCAGGGGAATAAGATCATCGATATCAGCTCATCAAGCACTCCATCTGAGATGGCAGGTTATAACTCAAAATGTCAAAATACTAACACTGAATGTAAATTTAGACATCATTTACATCATGTTATATCTTCAGACGACGATGTGGAAGCGCATTTTGTGCCAAGTTGCATCCTCCCACGTGGCACCCGTCTTACTGAGGTTCAGGAGAAGAAGATGGAAGAAAAGGTCCAAGCTATCCACTCCAGAATCCCCATCTATGGGTGCATCATGACAAAGTGCAATGTTTTTGGAAGCCCTTGTCTCCTGGTGAGTTGAAGTTCCTGTTCCTGAATGGATATTTTACTTCTATTGTGCACTCTTTGGCAAGCAGGTTATTTAGCTTTGCAATTACATTGCTTCTCTTCCTTGGTCTGTTCGAATTGTTGAATTAAAATCTTTTCCTTTCTTGCTGGAAGTTCCATTTCTGTTTCTGTTTCAAGCATGCACCCTGTTGCGCTAGAAGGCTATTTCTGTTTACTCGTATTTACATTTGCAAGAACACAATTTTGTCTACTACTTGTAAATGCGAACACATATAGTGCAAAATCATGTCTGGGTGCAAGCATGCAAACTCCTACGTGCACTGTTAGATACATAATTGAATGAATCAGATTTTATAGGTCTTGGTGAAGGTAGGAGTCGTCAAAACGGTCTTTGGTCAAGATAGGAGTCGTCAAAAGTAAATTTTCCAGCAAGAGGTGGCTGGCTATTCATAAAGTTATCTATGTCATTATCCTAGAGTCCCCAGAAATCTGATCCATCTTTCCCTCGTCCAACGATCCATGTGAAAAGTTTACATGATTGCACCTAGACATGAGTTTACACTAGATATTCAACCCTTACAAATTGTAGACTGTTGGGACTCGACACTGTCTGTTTTTTACCTCCTCTGCTCAGTTTGTTTATATTATCATTATTAATGACATTTGCCCTTTGTAACTAGGATTTATCTAGAAAATATGCTGATGCATATCTTCCAGACAAGGAGCAAACACTGATGCTCAAACGTCATGACAAGAGTTGGAAAGTGCGGTTTTGCATTAATAAGAACAATTCTAAAAGGTTTTATCAAGGTTGGAGAAAATTTGCACATGACAACAATCTATGGATAGGAGACCTCTGTCTCTTCGAGCTACCGAAAAGGAAGAAGTATGTGCTGAACATCCATATCATTCGCAGAAGATGAAATTTGATTGCTCTTTTCTGCTATTGGTGCTGACTTTTGCAATGGTGGTAATAGCGCTTTTATGATAGATATGTATCTAGCCTACTCTGCGGATACACTATGTATGATATATGATCAATCTACCCCCTGATCGGTTTACTTGTAGTGCCCAAGTTAAGTTGTGTCTATGTTTGTTACAATGGAATTGGTTACTGTAACATGTATTGACGAACCTGTTTGTTTTGGTACTTCATGCTGTGTGAGGAAGCCATGGATTGTTTACCAAATGGATGAATTATGGGATGTCATCGAAGTCACTATATAAATTTTCCAGTCCCCTATAGTCTCCATGGACACAACGGATTGTTACTTCTAATTTAATTTTGCTCGTCCATTGGGACTTGGGAGCTTGGAGAGCCTGAGGCTCATGGCCTACCCGATCTTTTCATCACGTTTTGGCCTCTGACAGTTGCATATCATTAATAGGCCTTAAGAAGCTGGAGGAGCACTTTTCTCCTGCGGAAGCCATCTCTGCAGTGCTGTGGGCAGCATATATACAGCAATTTCACTGCAAGCTTTCACGGTCTGTTGTTGACTCATCATGCCTGCATTTAGCTAGAGTGCTAGACTTGTACTCCGGGTACTCTCGACAAGGTTTGATAAATGGATATAGCCCCGTTTGGGAAGCCGGCTTTTGCTTCTAGAAGCTGTGCTGAATAGCAGATTTCCTCGTGGGAACAAACTAAAAGCATGTAGCTGGCCTGGCTGTGGAGAAGCCAAAAGCAGGCCTGAGGTAGCTTTCCACGCCTTTTACGGGTTCGAGTTCCTTGTTTTCCACTAGTTGACGAAAACTACGCACCTTATACTAGGTATATAAACCCAATCCCACCTCTCTCAATCCTCATTTCTCCCAACCGCAGTCTGAACGGATAGAGCGGCGGCACTAGGTTTAGCGCCCCCAAGCCACATCCGCTACGCGTTGCCTCCATTGGTCAACGGCGACCTTTGGTGTGCTGTCTGTCTCGGTCTCGACCTCCACCACCCTCGGTTTCGACTATATAATCTAGTTAGAAGCTGCTTTTCAAAAAAACTACAGTCATACCAAACAGACCCATCCTTTCGAGGTTGTGATTTCCATTTCTTCCTCAGCTTCCCCTCTTTCTTTGTTTTTCATGATCATATATGTCATTCTATTTCCTGTATAATGCAAGTTGATTCCATAAAAGAGAGTGTAACACTGAATAAGATTTACCACAAAATGTATCCTGAAGTTTGACAAAAGTTCTAGGTTTTACCTTTCCCCGTCATCTAGAACTTCTCCAACTTCTAGTAGGCTAAAGTTTTGGATGTAGGTGTGGTTATAAGATGAGCAATCCTTTTGAGAGAAAAAAAGGTGAAGGATTAATATTACTACTGCAGTCACACATATGAGCAAGATAAGCATTTCTTCGAAGTTATGATTGGTGATTTTCTCGAAAGAATGGCAAGTTATTTTCAACTGCACTGTTTTTTTGGGTTTATTTTTTTGCAAGTCGTGGATCCATTACTTTCTCTCATGTGGAGAACATGTATTAGCAATTCCATCATCTTCCTTCTCTATTCATCGACTCCAAATCCAAGTTCCTAAAGCAATTTAAAACCAAAAGACAAATGTTTTCGAATCCATGAAGTCAAACTTTTCTAGTTTTGACCTCTAACATTTGCAATATTGGCCACATAAAAACTGTATTATTACTTTTGTTGTTAAAATACTTTCATAGTGTTTTAGTTTTTCTAATTCATATTGATATCGCGCTATAAAACTAAAATTAACGGCGAAAGTTCTATCTCGGTGACTGAGAGAAGCCAATAACATCACTTAGAACTTGTTTGGATACATTGTGATCTGACTCAATCCTTTCGGATTGACTCAGAATTTAAACTAAAATCCATTCCAATCCAAATGGATTGGTTCTAATCCCTCCCTATCCAAACAGACCCTTATAGGGAATGGAGTTATTGTGCACCAGGAGGTGAGGAGAAAATATTCTCCAAACTAAATGACAGCATTAATCTATTAATAGAACTTACAGAGATAAAACTGAATTAATTTAGTTAGATTTGGGCAACTCTGTGCACTCTTCAATTACTCTGTTTGGAATCTTAAATGAATTTAGTTCTGCACCATAATGTGGTGTGCTTCATTTTCTTGCAAGGCAATGAACTTTGGTCATATCAACCATACTATTGATATAAGAAAAGCCTTTCAACTTCTTCCTCACCTCGTAAGGGCTGTGTTTTGTATTTATCTTGTTTCTGCAGACCATACCAGATAAATAATTTCAGGGGGAAATTGGCAAGGAATATTAAGTTGGAATCACGCAATGGTTGCACTTTCGATGTTCAAGTTACCAAGAATTTGGGCAAACTAGTCCTTCAATCTAGATGGAAGGCGTTTGTTAGTGCTCATGACTTGAAAATGGGGGACCTCCTGTTATTCAAGTACAATGGGTCTCTCAATTGAAGGTTCTAATATTTGATCCGAGTGGTTGCGAGAAAGTACAGTAGTGTCTTTTCATGAAAAATGCTACTCATGGTCAAGAACCTGTTGGCACTTCAAGCAGTTGTCATGATATTCCAATGAAATAACCACAAAGTGAAAGGAAAGCTTTGGAAGCATAAATATAGCTCAAACCAGGGGAATAAGATTGTGAATATCAGTTCGTCGAGCTCTCCATTGGAGTCATCAGGTTATAAGTCATAATGTCAAATCCACAAGAATTCCTAGTATAATTAGACTTCTGTCGATGAATTAGTATCGATCTTATAAATGAATGCTGGAAGCTCTCCTAGAATGAAACCACACAGAAAAAGACATGGGAATTTTATACAGGTTCGGGCATTCTCCTGAGAGAATAATAATCACACTCCTGTATTACTGTATTGATTGTGTTTACAGCAAGAAGGAAGTCACTAAAACTAGGGCTTGATGACTTTTGTACTTTATTGTCGCTTGTTGAATCTCTTCTCTATCCTTCTTCTTCCTCTGTTTACCGACTTTACTCCTTATATAAAGCATGAAGAGGTGGCGGTTGTCCACGTCAAGAGACACCTTAACATTTGAATGGCAGTTATTATCAGAGACATATCCCTCCACATCGCTTTGCAGTTATGTCAGAGACAGATGTTTAATATGTGTAGTTATCTCAGGGAATAACGACACATATTAATTATTGAGTGTATTAACCACAACATACAAAGATCTCTAGTCGATTGGACCCATATGTCTATAGGCTTTATTGACTATAGGGTGGTCATAGCTGACCTAGTCGCAGTAAGGCTTATGACTATGAGGTGATCGTAGTAGGACTTACGATCAATAGGTGGTCGAAGAAAAACTTACGACCACAAAGTGGTCGTAGAAAAGTTTAGGACCACAAAGGGTGGTTTACAATCTCCCTCATTATTGATATTGAGGGGCACCCTTTAAGATTGTACAAGATATATTATTATCTATAAATATTACAGATAAATAATTTAATTAATTGAGTATTATTAGATCCTCGTCCATCTAGCCCCCTTCAAATGAAAATGACTTACTTGGAAAAGAGGAGGTAGAATCATGGGAGAAGATTAAGTGTCTTCGACTGGTTTTTCTATTGACTAGAAATTGACTTGGCCAAGAAATGTATTTTTACTTGAGTGGTAAAAATAAAACTTCTTTTCCTGAATAGATAGGAAAAGAATGACAACCGTCTCTTACAAATTTTGTCCGTTGGGAGCGGTTCCTGAAAAGATTTGCAAATATTGGCATCCCACAATCTTTTACTCAAACCGACGGCTATAAATATTCACCAGAGAGTAACTTACGGTTTTTACTTTCCCTATTTGCTTCAACTACTTCTAAGTTCTTGTTTTCTTCATCGCCAACCAAGTTTGCAATCTTTCCTCAAATCTTCACATCCAAGACAAATTTCCTCGGATCCAACTCAAACCTTTCAAGAGATGGCCGGAGTCACGTTGAAGTACAAGAGGTCGAGATGGATGTCACAAAGATTACGGCTCTGGCTGCCGCATAGAAGATTCCAAGGTGAGCTCTGGTGAGGTGACTAAAATTGATGGTCAATATTGGCCATCGGAGGAGGAGGAAGGATCCTCATCTTCCAAGCATACTGTGAGTGTGGCCTTCCACTGCCTGGTCATCCATTACTAACGACCGTGCTCGAGCACTTCGATGTGGAGTTGGTGAACTTGGTTCCCAACTCCATCATAATGCTTAGCGTATTCGTGTACCTGTGTGAGGCCTATCCGGTAATTGCTCCAGATTTGGACTTCTTTAGGTACTATTATGGAAGGGTAAGCATCGGTCTATTGCCGGCAGTTGTGGTTTTCAACTCCACGACGGGATATTGAGGGAATACATCCTCATGTTCACTAGGTTGTCGTGGCCAGGATGAACAAATAGTTTCACTTGATCATGACCAAGGACGACAGCTTGTACTTCAAGGGCAAGCATATAGAGAAGAAGAAGAATTAGGACTTGAGTCCAAAGAACCTCAACCGCTTAGACCCCTTCATTTGAGCTATCAAGGAGTTGAGAGAAGGAGGTCTAACCAGATGGCATGTGGTAAAGGATTTCATCACACACCACATTAGCCCCCTAAAGAATCGAGCACATCCCATGTGGGAGTACTTGGGGATTAATGATCCGACCAGGGATTACAAGGAAGGTAAAGTTTATGATCGATATGCTCTTTACGATTCGAGCACATCTATTAATCATATTCTTCTGCTCGTAAACCTGCCAGAGAGAGGTTGATGCTTGAGTCAAGCTCATCTGCGAGAAGGCCCCAACGACCATAGAGGGGACTCCTCAGATTCTAGTGGTCATGTCCGAAGGGGAGAGGACAAGACTTCTAAAGGTAACCAATATTTGTATTGGTTTCATCTTTAGGGAGTAGTATTCGTAGTTTCGACTATTTGTTGATTTTTGTTTTGTGACCTTTCGCAGCAAGTCGATGCACCAGACCCTTAGGATGTCTCCGAGATGGACTTGGGGTCTGCTGAGGAGGACAGAGTTCCTCTGAGCAAGAGGCGCCGTCTTGTGAAGGCGGTCGATAAAGAAGAAAGACAAGGATGTCGGGAGTTCGAGCGTAACTTCCCGACCGACCACCGCCATAGGTCGTTTTTTGGCAGATTTGACTACCAAGGACACACAAAAGGTGGTTGTAGACCTCAAGCACGAGGTTCCTAAGACCAAGGTACCCTTCTATTATGATGATAAGACATTCTTAGTTTCTCCTTCTCATGTTTTGATTCCCTACATAGTTTGGCCATTTGCCTTTTCGACTACCCCATTGCTTTGTGGATAGGCAACAAAGACATAACATAGCTTAGTACCCAAAGAATTCCGACATGGCACACTCAATCGAGTGATAATATTTTGCATCTTAAATTTCTTGACTACTACCATTGTTATCTCAGTTACAGGTTCGACTTCAATTCATTTTATGAACATATCAATAGACACAAAAAGGAACTCGAAACCTTCTAGTGCTTTTAAGAATGGTCATAGGATATCGAGACCCCATATCACAAAAGGCCAAGAAAGATGTATGGCTTGTAATGCTTGATCCGGTTGATGTATTTGTCTACTATAAAACTGACATTGTACATACTTTTTAACGAGCTCTTTAGTACCATGGAGGGCTATTGGCCAGTAGAAACCTTATCAAAAGGCCTTCCGACCAGCGTTTTGTAGAAAGCATGAGTCCCACAGATGCCTCCGTGTATTTTTTGAAGGAGATCTAATCTTTCTTTCTGCGATATGCATCGCATGAGAACCCCTTGAGTACCTCGTTTGTACAGGACTTATTCGACAAAAGTATACATTTTGGCCTTACGGGATAAATGATCAGCCTCAAGATCGTCACTGCGTACAGTACCTTTCTGAAGATACACATAGATAAGGTTCATCCAACTATATAAATTGTAAATTGTTTGGAAGTAGATGGTCTGTTTACAATTGTTTGGAAGTAGATGGTCTGTTTTTACTAGTACATTATTTTGTTTGAATTGTTATCATTAAATACACTTTCCCTCTCTAATTAGGAATATCTAGAAAATATTCTGATGTAGGGGCAAAACGGGTTAAGTAATTCCCGACCAATCCAGTACTGAATCCGATCGGTATCAAATTCGCGATGGGAGTTCAACATCTGGCTGGATTCGGTATCGGTACTTGATAGTTAGCATTGGATTTAGTAGCGAAATCGGGAAATATCCTATCCGATTGAATAGCATCGGTAAGCGGTAATCCGGATAATATCCAGCCGGATATCCTGTGAACAACCCTTACTAGCTTACTGCCTAGTAAGTCTAGCCCATTGACAAACTGTAACACCCCGACCCAACACTGAGACTAGAATATCATCTAGACCTTTTTTACTCTTAATTTAAACCATATTTACTAATAATTCATGTAAGCAATGCATGGAACTGATGTCTACTACTCTACCATGCACTTGCTTGTAGCTATCGAAACCGAATCGATGTAAAGGCGAACCAAACTCGAAGCAACACTCCTTGGAAAAAACCAATAATCCACCTCAAAAATATGCAACAACAATACACAAACATAAAACAACTCAACATCGCTTCTATGCGCAAACCCGACATAATCAACCCCTCTTCATCGGACAACTCACTCGTTGTCTCGGCGATCAAACAACCATAGCCTTTAATCCTGGAATCCAAACATAGCAAACTCTATGTTTTCTTAAATCTACATAAAATTTTCTACACTTTTCTAGTTATGTAAATTTTCTAATCATGACATCTAGATCATCGTTTTTAATCCCGAAGGTCAATCTAAATCATTACTGAACAACATGCTCAACAATTTTATAGCAAACCATACCAATTCTGGAAACTATAGAAAACTATCTAATCAATTATAGTTATGACCATAATTTAATTCGATGGTCTACTATATGAAACAAAGCAATCTAGACAACTGCAGTTAATGGCGATGGAATTCTGGACAGCAATGTTCCAAAAGGCATAACTATTACACCGCTTATCGAAATCTAGTGATCTGGAGCTCTATGTAAATCTTCGACAATAGCCTACAACTTTCCCAACACAAAAAGTTATAAAACAAGACGTAGATACCCCAAAACTCCCTCGCGAGGATCGAAAGTACAATTAACCAAAACATGACATCAAGAAATTGCCAGTTCTGCTATTGATCTACCCTAATATTTGATGAAACTTCAACATAATAACATGGCAAGGATCTCCAAATCGTTACCCCTCAAAATCGGATAAGGAAGGGGATTGGATCACGAAACCTAACTTCTTCCTCTTCCTCATCCTCCTCCTTCCTCACCCCTTTCTTCCTTCTCCTTCGTAGCCTTCTCCTTGATTTCCCCTTTGCTTTTCCTCTACAACAGCAGCTCTAGCCTAAGTAGCAACAGTAGCACCAGCCGAAGTAGCAAGCTAGGGCTAAAGCGGTAGAGGTGGTGGCTGCCGCGGCAATGTTGCTGAGGCGCGGCATTCGCAGCAGGGGTTGCGGCAGCTACATGAAGTTTCACACACACAACCACCTTCCTCTCCTTGCATAAGCTCTTCCCGATAGTCAAAACAAGTCAAAATGAAAATGAAATATATCTATGCAGTTGCATCATGCTATCAATAAAACTGTTACACACGATTATGTTAGTAAAGTAAAGGGATGGGAAAAGAAGAGGGTAAACTAAGCAAAAGTTTCTACTAATTGTACCCCTAAAAAAGGCTTGCTCGCAGATGAAAGATGGTTAAGATGACATTAGATCAACTTCCACATGTCCTAGTAAGCTAGATCACAACAAAAGATCCATGCAAAACCCCTAGAACACAAGAACCCAAAAACTCAAGAAAGAGAGCAAAAACAAGAGAGAACTCATCTTGGCACAAACTTGATTGGATTGATATTGAGCAATTGAAGGTTTATGACCACTCCAACATGGAGGACAAAAGCTTACTCATGAGCACCCAATTCTATAATTTTTCTCTCAATATATATCTTAAACCCTAGCCTCCTCTTTTC
The DNA here is from genome assembly GCA_036346395.1 of Hsuehochloa calcarea. Classification (NCBI taxonomy): domain Eukaryota; kingdom Viridiplantae; phylum Streptophyta; class Magnoliopsida; order Poales; family Poaceae; genus Hsuehochloa; species Hsuehochloa calcarea. The sequence continues at coordinate 22,244,777 of CM070598.1, read as the reverse complement.
TCTCAACTTTCCCCGAATCTCAAATTAGGGTTTCTAGTCTTGGTTTGTGTGCAAATCTAGCACCATCCCTTATATAGTGGAGGCTAGGTCTAGAGTGAAAACTATAATGGGCACCTATTAATCCCACACACAAATGGGTCTCACACTGATGCATGCTTCTCAAAGCGGATGATGATCCGGGTCTCCCAAATCCATTAATTCATGATCTTGTCCTCCTTATGACCTAAACCTCTTATCCTTTGCGCCGTCATGCGCTGCGGTTTCTTCAAGGTCACCAACCTGGTATTTTGGTGAAGATACCAAAATACCCTTCTCGATCCTTCCATCCTTGACCGAGTCCAATCTTGTGAACAATCCCATGCTTCACCACACGTAGGTTCACCAATGGCTTTCCTCGTGCCGGCAGGTTTCACCCATCCGGCTCAACACTTGCACCGGCTCAAGCCACTTGATGCAACCAAACTTCCCATTCTTGTCGTTCTTGTCCATCTTGCGCCATGCTTGAGACCAACCACTTCACTCGCATCCTTGATCGTTCTGGACGTTGATTTTACCTAACCAAGTCCCGATCATCCTCACCGTTGACTGTAGTTGACTCCAAGCATCCTTGCACAACAATAGACCAAAAATTAATTTCGAGCACAAGTTCTTCGCAACTTGACTCATGTTAGCAAAAATATGCATCACGCAACACATGCACAAATTTTAGCACAGCTCATTGTGCTTGAACCACCATGGCCGGTCAGACCACTGCTACCAGGACGGTCAGACTGCCAGCCTCTAGCCGGCCTGACCACCCTGGCCGGTCAAACCGCACTCCCCGGTATCATGGGCCGGTCAGCCACAGCCAGTCTAACCACCATGTTATGGCGGTCGACCGCTTCCCAAAACCAGAAAACACCCTCTATGGACTTTTTAGTTAAGGTCTACTAGTTTTGCATCCAATTTCTATTTTCAATGGCACCTGGTACAAACACATCTCCAAACATGTTCACACAAGTTTTTCTTGTCCATTTGGGACAAACTTGCACCACCAGTCTAACCGCCCCACATGGCCGGTCAGACTGCCTAAACCCTAATGGACTGCAACATTTTGTAAAATTGAAAGTTCACTCCCCAAACTCCTTGACACCGATACCAATTGTTCATCAGATAGATTAGGATCAAACCAGATGGTCTCTGCGATCTCCTTGATGAATACATTGACAATCTACCAAAAATACAATTTGGAGATAGTTTTGAAAATTCTCACTCGGTTTTGCAAAAATGCCCAACTTGGTACATAAGAAAGGACAAAGCCATGAAAAGAATGCAAAAGCAAACTCGTAGAGGCAATGAAATGCATAAAAGCTTCAAATCTAGAAGATGGCTTCAAAAACACAGTCGATGTCCATATGAAAGAACAATTGTTCAATTTGACCTTAGATCATAGTGAGAAGCTAATTTTGAGGGATTTTAGAATTTAAACCAGCAAATGATCATTAGAGAACTATAATACATATGAAATACTCCCCCTCACTAAGATGTACCTATTTTTATTTTTCTTGCATTTTAGCAAGATTAGCCATTTTCAACAAGTTTGCTACATTCTCTCCCCCTTTGACAATAGAGTCATCAAGGAATCATACATTCCTCGTCCAATTTCCAGCTTTAGAGTTGCAGGGAAGAAGCATAAGACATAGTGTGAAAGAAATGTAATGGAGTGGCCTCAATTTTTTATTTTCATTTTTTAGGAGCATTAAGATGTGAAGATTACCCAATATGAAGAACCTAGCATCTACTAATACACAAGACATATCAAGTATGAAAGCTAGCATATAATGAGTGGCAAGCTACAGATTGAGATCAAGACATCTATCCAAGAGTCATCTAGTCTACTGAATAAACTAAAATCACTGGATGATAATCTGAATAGAGTGCAAAAGTATGAACTAAGCCAAAACAAACATGTAATCCAAGATAATGAAACAAGCATTGACTACTAGAAGGATTACAAAGCCTATGACTTGAATCAACTTGCTCGATTTCATTTGAATTTCAATTTAGCAACAAAAAGCTCTAGCGGGGTGTAACAGACCACTGTTGAGCTAAGAGTGCTTTAGGCGTGTAACGGACCATTTTTGAGCAATGATATCACATATGAATATATTTCTAGAATAAAGAACACTATCACAAGGTATATTAATGATTGATCTAGGTGTGTACTAAACCATTGTTGAGGAGTGAACTATTTTCATGATACCACATGTTGGATTCAAGATAATGTGACGTTTTTAGTTAGAGCACTAAAATTGAGCAAAAGTCATGAACTTAATAGACATGTATAAGATCTATGATAACATAAAAGACTGGCTCGACTCATACCATAAGTTGAATTTAGATATCACTTGATGATTATAGATTAAGCCTAGACCTTCTAGCTCTTGGTCACATGCCAAGGCATCAACAAGTAGCTTCATGAAACTACAAGATGAAGCAACAAAGCTATATTACAATGCATAAACAAAAATCATATGAATGCAATATGATGCAATGCATGAGATGTAAAAGAAAAAACAATAAAAGACAAAGAAACCACTTGATGAAAAAAGATAAAAAAGGATCAACTCCCCCCTCAAATCAACCCATAAGGGTAAACTACCCCAATTTACTCCTCTAGGAGACAAACCTAGTAGGATCTAATAGCTTGGTGAGGATATCGGCTCATTGAGCCTCACACTCTACAAAGTCTAGCACAATGTCTTCCTTCTCAACATTGTCTCTAAGGAAATGAAACCTGATGTCTATGTGCTTGGTCCTATAGTGTTGCACTAGGTTTTTGGAAATGTTAATGACACTAGTGTTGTCAAACAGAAGAGACACAGTATCAAAAGCTAACCCATAGTCCTTAAGAGTAGAGGTCATCCATAGAATTTGACTATAAGAGCTAGCAGCAGCTACATACACAGCTTCAGCGGTGGACTGTGCAACAGAAGATTGTTTCCTAGATGACCAAGAGACAAGAGAAGTACCTAAGAAATAACAAAGTGGCTGAAGTTCTCTTCCTATCAAGTCTACATCAAACAAAACTCAAAATCTAAAACACTCTAATGGACAATGACGATGAACAAGAATACCAAAGACCATATTGAAGAGTTGACTGAAGATACCTGCAGATGCGCTTGACTGCTTGATGATGAGAAGTCCTTGGAGAGGTTTGAAACCTTGTGCATATGCACACAGAAAATTAGATGTTCGGTCTGGACGCCGTCATATATAGGAGGGAGTCAATCATATTGTAGTACTCGCATTGATCTACAATTTCACCATCCTCATCTGGATCCATGGCAGTTGATGTATCCATTGGAGTGGTAATTGGCTTGCAAGCACCCATAACGAATCTTCTCAATAAGCCCTTGGTGTACTTCGTCTGGTGGATGAAGGTATCTTCCTTGCATTGCTTGATTTGGAGTCCAAGAAAATAATTTAGTCTCACCCATCATGCTCATCTTAGATTCTCTGTACATGGTCTTAAAAAATTTAGACACAAGAGAATTAGAGGATCCATCGAAGATAATGTTGTCCACATAGATTTGCATAAGAAGCAAATCACTACCATGCTTGAGAATGAATAGAGTTTTATGTTTCTTGCCCATTTCAAATCCATTCTTAAGCAAGAAGGTCTTAATCCTATCATACCAAGCTCTAGGTGCTTGCGTAAGACCATACAAGGCTTTTGACAATTTGAACACATGATCAGGGAACTTTGGATTTTCAAAGCCAGGGGTTGTCTAAAATACACTTTCTCCTATATGAAACCATTAAGGAAAACACTTTTAACATCTATTTAATGCAACCTAAAACCTTTATATGCAGCAAATGCAAGTAAGATGCGAGTAGCCTCTAAACGAGCTTTGGGAGCAAAGGTTTCATCAAAGTCAAACCCCTTAACCTGACAATAACCATAAGCAACCAACCTAGCCTTGTTCCTAATCATAGAGCTATCCTCACTTTGTTTGTTTTTAAAAATCTATTTTGTTCCAATTAAACTATGACTACTAGGAGGCTCTACAAGATTCCACACCTTATTTCTCTCAAAATTCTCTAACTCCTCGTGCATGGTATTGACCCAACTAGCATCATACAAAGCATGAGACACATCATGGAGCTCAAAAGATGCAAAAAAAAATGAAGAATGAAAGTAGAGATTAGGATCATGAGACCTAGAGCGAGTGACTCGCTTATGAAGATTGCCAATCATCTGATTAGGTGGATGACTTCACTGAATATGAAGAGGAGCACCAGGTGGAGACATCATATCTTCAACCTCCACAGGTACTGCTGAAGTAGAGGTGGAAGCAACAAGAGCCTCAATTGAAGGTGAAGTGGCGAAGGCAGGTTCCTTAACTAGATTAGGAAGGATGCAACCAGGTGGGAAACTATCATCCTCTTCCTCCACAAATATGCTCACAATGACATGTGAATCACCTGAAAGATCCGATCTAGCTACATGGCTAGTCTCATCAAAAGTGATATTACAAGTCTCCATGATTGTATTAGTCTCAACATTTTTTAATTGAATGTTAGTCTCAACATTAAGTACTCGAAAGCCTCTAGAATAAGTAAGATAACCTAGAAATATGGCATCACACATTCTAGACTCAAATATATCTAGGTTACCAGCCTTAAGAATGAAGCACTTAGCACCAAAGACTCTAAAATAAGACACATAAGGCTTTCTTCCAAATCTAATCTCATAAGACATTTTGACCAAAGAGGATCTCAAGAAAACACGATTTGCAACATGGTAGGCAGTTGCAAAGGGTTCAACCCAATATTTCCTCAACGTGTTGTACTCATCTAGCATCGTCCTAACCATCTCAACCAGTGTTCTATTATTCCTTTTCACCACGCTATTTTGCTAAGGGATATGAGGAGAAGAGAACTGATGCTCAATACCACGCTCAGCATAGAAAGAGACAAATGAAGAATTCTTGATCTCCACGCCATTGTCACTGCAAATTTCTCTTAAGGCACAAGGGAGCTCAACAGCTAAGCAAAGAACCAAATCGTGAAAATGGCCAAATGCACCATCCTTAGATGCCAAGAACACTCAAGAGTATCTCGAAACATCATCCACTGTAACCAGAATGTACTATTTACCAGTAGCCGATCGAACTTTGGAAAGACCAACAGTGTCTATATGCAATAATTGTCCAGGTACAATGTCTTTGACATCCTTGAGCTTTGCCAAATCTCTCATGGGATCAAGGTTACTAACTCGTGTCAAAATAATCAAACCCAATGTACCCCAAAAGCCTATACCAAAACTAGAACTCAGAAAAGAAGCAAGTAAACACTTCAGAGAACCAACAAGAGACTCAGAAAAATCAGCTCCAAAGACTACCAACTCGAGAAAATGCCAAATACAAGCTCACCAATAGAGTCAAACACTCTACAAGTATCCTTCTTGAATCTAGTCTCATAACCATTATCAATAAGTTGAGAGACTAAGAGTAAATTATACCTTGGTTTGTCCAAAAGAGCGATGTCCTTCAGAATAAAGTTATCATTCACCCTGGTTGAGTCAGTTCCTTCTATCTGTACCTAAGTGTCATCCTCAAAGGTGATGTAGTCATCACAAGAAGCTCGTGTGAGGGAGGTGAACCATCTTGAGTCCCCGGTCATGTGGCGTGAATAAGCTGAGTCGACGAGCCACGTGTTCCTCCCCCTTCCATGGCAATCTTGAAATCAAGGCATAAGAGATGTATGTCTCAATACTAGGGTTAGTGGTAAAAGACCTAGGAGTCCAGTATTAAGACACACGTCATCCAGAAGCATATGAGTCATGGTTGTTAGCCTTGAACCTATTTGTCAGTCTAGCCTGAGAGACATTCTTGAAAGCATTAGTTGCAACCTGTCTAGGAGCACGACACTGATTATATCTAGTATAAGATTGACATCCTAGTCAGATTGTTTCCTCTAAATATAAAAATGCTCTCTCCTAAAAGTTCTAGACTGAGACATATCTAGCAAGGTTCTTCCTAGCATGCTTAAGCATATGCCAACAGAACTCAATCAAATACACATTCCTCTTGCAGTAGGTGTAATGGTACTTGGTGCCACTAGGAGAAACACTATGTGAATATGACTTTATTTGAGAAAAGCCTCTAGACTTAAACAACATCTTAGTAAGTTGGGTTTTGAATTCAACTAGCCCATTTTCAACCACTTGAATAACATTAGGCTTAGTTTTATCCTTAGCAATATTATACCCTAACGCTTGCTTTCCAATGGAAGTCTTAGACTTGTCTAGAATCATGTTAAGTTGCTTCTTACCCTTAGAGAATTTTTCAAGAGTGTCCTTAAGAAAAAGATTCTCAGTGGTAAGCTTGGAACATGATTCACAATTTTTACCCTAGACAGCTCAAGCATATTTTTCGTTATGTACAACAACCTCAAGCTTTAGAGCTTCACATGAAGCACAAGATGCATTATCAACTTTACTCTTTTGTTTATCAAATTTGACTATAAATGCTTCTGGTATATTATTAATGTCACACTCACGTTGATTACAAAATGGACAAGAAATAGAATAAATTTTCTTGCCATCATGTTCAAGGGCTACTAACTTGCTAGATTCTAAGGATTTTTCACAAAGATTTGATTTAAACTCAATCATCTCATTCCTAACATTTTCTTGTTGGTTCAAAACAATGTCATAAGCATTTTTTATTTGTCAAGTTCAGTATGTAAAACATGACAAGAGATAGATTCATCATTATAAAGGTCCTTAGCATTAACAAGTTCAAGAGTCAAATGCTCAATCAGATACTCTTTAAGTCCTTGGCCCTAGCCATAATTTTCTTAAGAGATTTATCTTGAATAAGCAATTGATCATGCATCATGTCACATCGCATAGAGAGTTCATCATACGAGAGTTGTACCTCATCGGATGTGTTGACAAGATCATCCTTGTTGTGTGTCATGAAGCATATGTTGGCGAAGTCCTTGGCCTTGCCCTTGTTTTTCTCTTTAAGGATCTTCACTTCCTTATCTTTCTCGCTCTTGGAGTCCACATCACTATGGAATGATATCCAAAAGCGTTAAGGACCTGATGAGCGGCCTTCTTGAGCTTGGAGGAATCAAACTTGGCCTTTGTCCTTGAGGATTCTTCCACGAGCCTTTCTCCTCCTTATAGTTGACTTTGCCCCTAAGCTTGATACGGTTTGCCCGAATGTGGTTCACCACACTCGTAACAAGTCAATGAACCACCCCTCTTCTTGCTCCTCACATTGTTATAGGCTCGGGTGAATTTTCTTGCTAAGTGGGCTAACTTTAGCTCATGGCTAAGTGGGCTAACTCTAGCTTGGGAATGGACCCAAGTTCCTCTTCACTGATTACAGAAAGACAAAAAAAATAGAGAAACTCGAAGACTCAAGAGAACTACCATCATGAGCATTCCTAGAGGGATCAGCTACCAATGCCATATTTTCCTTCTTGGTCTTGCCAACTCGCTTAATCTCATGAGTCTTGAGTTTGTTATATAGCAACTCCAAGGTGAGATCGCTCAAGTTGACATTCTTCTCAATGGAAGTAGCTTTCATTTCCTACTCTGACTGAGAATACTCAATCTCAACAACTCTCTAATGATTAAGCACCTTGTTGAACTGAGTAAACATGTCATCGATCTCTCCAAGAACTCTCTTGAATTTATTGTACTCCTTCTTGTAGACCATTTGACGCACTTGCTTGATTTGAGATGAGCCCTCATGATAGGTCTCAAGAGTGTGTCAAATCTCATGTGCGACATGATGATAGAACCAAATGATCCTCAACGATCTTCCATGTGGCTTACCTTCCACTCCTCCTAGAAGGACGTGCCAAACAATACGGAGACAAGGAGATAGGTCGAATACTAGGGACAAAATCAATGCGGAATTCCACGTTTCGCTCTATAGGCATTCATGGATGCTCAGCAGAAAACAAATTGGGACAGTCACACACTATCAGGATCTCCTCAATACGCAAAGCTACACTTGGGCTTTTCTCAAGAGCCAAGAGTAATCCAGTCTTCACAGCTCATTGGCTAGGAAACAAACTAGTCAACACAAACAAAGAATGGAAGTGCACTCCCTTGAAATATCAACTCCTCTCCGGATGGAGCCTACAAGGTAGTGGTCTTCCAGAAACAAGAGATCATAGCCCGGTAAAAATGCAACCAGTCCATGCTAAAAATAACATCAAAAGGTTCTAACTGAATAACCATCACATTAGCGGTGAAGTCCTCATCATCTATAGAAACCATGCAACTAGGACAAACTATGACACTAGCAAAGATACCCCCAGGAGAGTTGACAAGAATTGATTACGAAATCCACTACATACTCAAATTTTCCCTCCTAGCAAACTATAGAGATAAGAACAAGTAGGTAGCTCCAAAATATAAGTAACAATGGCATCATGGGAACCCACAAGTAATGTACCTATCACCACATAAGGACGGCCTACAGATTCAACGGTAGGCATGGTGTGGACTCTAGGCAGCACCATGGTGAAGGAAGGTGGTGCTAGGGTAGTGGAAACCTTGGCACTTGGCTGAGGCAGTACAAGAGTAGCTAGAGGTGTGACAATCTGAAGTAAAGCAGTCGGCACAGACTACCAGTAGTACCCAGCAGGTGGCGCCTAGGCTGTAGACAACTACGGTGCAATAGCAGCCGCCATCATCTGGATAGAATCCCTAGTAGAAGCAGCTAAAGAAGATGCAAGTGTTGGCTCCCACTTGGTCATGCTAGCGGGATTCTTCCAACAAACCCGCTCTATGAGACCCGACCGGCCACAACAATGATATTCTCCCACCTAAGAGCACCCAGCTGCACGATGTCCATCTCCACACTTGAAGCACAACATACCTTTCCCTAGAACAGGGCGCAGAGGTACAATCACTAAAGAAGAATGAGGCATTGAAGGAGCAAATGGCCTCGGTTGCCTAGACTTGGAGAACGACAGAGGGCGATGGCCCAGCTTGAATTTCTTATGAGCAGGCCGCTAAAAAGACCCACACCCCTTGCTAAAGCTCCTCATCTGGTCACTCCCGGAAGCAACAAAACCGTCAGAACTATGCAGCCCCTTAGTGAGTTGTATCTCCAACTCCATACCCCTAGACTGCTCAACAACAAAGCTGAAGTCGCGGAGTGGTGTGGCTGCCAAAACATGCTGGAACTCAGGATTGAGGCCCCAACAGAACTTCTTGGCCTTCATGAGATCATCATTGGCCATCGATGGTACGAAGCGGACCAAGTTGTTGAACTCCGACTCATACTTAGCCATAGTTCTCTTCCCCTAAACGAAAATGGACAAGGTAACCTCCATCTTCTCCATGAAAGGATCTGGGTAGAACTTTGCCTTGAACTAATCGACAAAGATATCCAACTAACAAGACCTTGAGCAGTGGTCTTAGAAGATAAAACTTGTTCCCACTAGATGTATGTCTGACCCTTCAGCTGAAAGGCCACAAAGCAGGCCTTCCGGTGTGAGGTAAACTCCAGAGCTCCAAATTGCCTCTCCATGTAGTGTAGTCAGTCCGCCCCTTGGACCGGCATGCTGGATCCTTCGAATGAATCTAACCTCAACACCATCCACTCACGAAGACTCATCTGCACCTCAGGTGTGGCTGGAGGAACAACAAGGGTGGTAATAGGCGCCGCGATAGTGGGGGCTGCCAGCGCTTCTTGACGAAGCGCATGATTATCTCCCACAAGCTCTCTCAACAAGGCCTGGGTTCCCTCTTGACCCCGACCTCAGGCTGGTTAGCAGCAACCTCATCCTCGGAACCACTCCCCTCAGCAACAGACTCAATGGCTTCGAGCGGTGGCTCCACCGGGCCACGCCCACGCCCACCACCATGGCCTCTACCCGTAGGTATAGCTAATCACCACAAACAACCATACATACAATAAGCTCAAAGCATCAACCTCATATCATAAATCATTAGTGCGACATAGCGGAAACGTAAATGCGATGCTTAACCCATTCTCATCCTACTGTGTATATGTCTGTCAAATTCTAAGTTAATTAACCATCCTAAGTCAAATTCTAGAAATTAATTAACCATTAACAAGTTTTAGTTAAGTTTACCAATCCTAGAGCAAATTTAGTAGGTTAAACTAACCTAAGTTGTCAAACTATTCACCACGGACCTAAAGTCCGCTCTGATACAAATTGTAACACTCCAGCCCAACACTAAGCCCAGAATGGCATCTAAATGATTCTCACTAACAATTTAAACCATATTTAAAAGCAAGCAATGCATGGAATAAAACCCAACAATGGGTCACATATCAACAAACTTAACAATCCAAATGCATAAAGGATTAACTTTTGTAGCTTGGAACCATGCACCAAAAAACAATTAGGTCACCCGCGCTTGAGAAACACCTGGGCACACAAGCCCCAGTAATGCCCGAACCATACTCCGTGGAACATTGGATGACAACAAATAATATAATCAAACTAACATTAAACAAACCAAAGTTCCAATCATTAAACTAATAATAACCAAGTAAAATAAGAAGTTCTAGATGAAGTATTAGATCTCTAGATTTAGTGAAAGCAAGATAAATAAAGAATGTTTGTGTGATATATATAGCATACAATGTATATGCGCTAATCCATCCCATGGATGTCACCTTCAACGATCATCTAAAAACAACAACAAAGTAAGAGTGAGTCTAAGACTCAGCAAATATATAATAAAATAATAAACAAACAGCCTATCATTTAATTAAATCATTATCACTGTCATTCTCATACACAATTAATCATATCATCCTTCGTGTAGTCAATTAACATAGTTAACTGTTCATGTATGCAATGCTCAAATATACTCCATGCTCATATGCAACTCCTTCAGCTGATACTGGTATAGCAGAGTGATTACCCATCGGTGAACCACTCTATCCTCTACTCTCGTGAAGTCCCTAACGAAGTAGAATTTTATCTAGAGCTCTCGGACTAAGCATGTAACAATACTCACCGACTTCACCGAAATAGTTATATGACTTTCTCACTGACCTGACTAGCTTTTGAATATATTGTGCTATGTAATCTTCACCTGTCAACCATGCTAACTTTGTCCTCTTACACGGTTACACTATGTTGTTAAATTATTATATTTTACAATAAAATTTACAAAAAAAATGTGTATAGTCTTTCCCATTGTCGATCCAGTCTCATTGACGTAGATTTAAGACTATTTGTTCGATAGACTTGGTACGTTCAAGAAATTCTTCTTCTTCTTATTCCATAATTTTAACTAGTTTTACGGGGAAAAATACCACAGGTAAGACTATATACCTTACTTTTAGTTTACAGAGGTATTTTTTTTGCTTTTCATTTTCCCTTCCTTTCAATGATAAAGACTAGCAGACCCATGTTTACAAAAATATTATGTTTGGAAAGATGATCTATTAGTGAAGCTCACGATCGACAACAAACACAGAAAAACATTTACCCCCTCAAACAACGTGCCAGGAGAACTGTATATATGTTTGCGTGGGATCATTTCTTTTATGCTTTTCTTGTATACTCGGCATGAAAAGGCTAACTAGGACGCCACATGTCATTGCTTCCTAACAGCCTAATACGCCTGCAAAACAGTACAAGTTTTATATATATTTCATCTTGTCTCCTCTTCTACGGATTATAGTGCGTAATTGAAATGCAATCATGTAAAATTAGTTCTATTAGTTATAAAGAATACATAAACAACTTTTCGGGGCAACTGTTGCATAACCCAATGGTGTAACAATTTCATCTTCTTGGCTGATAATTCACCACGAGCTGGATGAGTAATCTGTGTGGATTTTCTAATGTAATAATTAAGATGACTACGCTGGTCATTTCCCCTTCCCTATCAAAAAATAAATAAATAAAATCCTCCATTCAAATAGTTTAGCACTATGCACATAGAAAAGGAGGAAAATACTTTCATTGTGACACGGCTTGCCTACTACCTCAAGTCAACAATAAGTGACATTCTAAAATACATGCAATCAAACTATTTTATCTTTACGTTAAATAAACTATTATATCTTTAACCAACAATATCTTTACGAAAACTATTTCGATCATGTGAAAATGATGTAAGTAGATTTGTCTAAAAAATAATTTCATAATAATATAAATTGTAGTCAGTTTTACAAGTATATTAAAAATAATATCAATTTGTGGATAAAAATCTTGTTTGTCCAAATTATCACTTATTTGTGACTTGAGGTAGTAATTGTATACCCATTTATCTAATACTGCGACTAATAAGCTATTTTCTCCTGTCACAAAAGAATATCATTTTGGACATCGATATGGTTTCTAAAACATAACTTTGATCAATAATTTTTATGTAATAGATTTATAAAACCTAATAAAATTATACTTTTGTGAAAGTTCTTTTTGAGATAAATCTATACATAAAATTTCCATGTGTTCAATCTAAATATTCAAAAAAAGGTATCGATAGCCAAATTAAGTTTAGAAAGTTTGACTGTATATAGCCTAAAACGGTATTCTTTTGTGACTGGATGAGTACCTAGAAAAACTAAAACTGAAAGTTGTGGCACACCAACACAAATTTACTAAAACACAATGTCTATTTTTAAGGTTCCGTTTAAAACGCATAACTTTTTTTTTCTAGATTCTTGTAGAAATTGAAGTATTGTTTCCTCTAAAATCCCAGTGTTCCAAATATGCCCTATGTGCGTTTTCGTGTGTAAGGGTGCTAACAGCTAGCTTCACAAAGTTCCCATAGGAAGCATCTCCAGTGCTATTATAATGCGAAGTAGAACCTGAAGCTTTTGAGTTCTCTTTCACTACACACCTTCTATCTCTCCTTGTTTATTTCTACGCTTCCTGATCTCAAAAGCATACAGAAAATGGGCAAGAATGGCAAGATATGCATGAAGTGGCAAGAGCATTGCTACTGGAGCCACATTGCTGATGAGAATAAGCACTTCTTCAGGCTTGTGGTTGGGGACTTTCACCGAAAGCATGGTGAGCAATTTTCTCACACTTCTTCAAGGCATGGAATTAGTTTGGGTAACATGCATCTGTATGAATTGTTGGTATGGGCATGCACGATTTAAGAAGAACATAGTAGCTTTTTTTTTCTTTTCTAAATGCTATAGTAATAATGAATAAACCAAATGAATACTGTTGTTCCTCCATTTATTCTGTACACAAGACGAAAATGCAGATTTTCACTACTGTCCCTAAGTTTTCTGCTTGCATGAGCCATTGTAAACTCAAGCATGGATCTCTATTTATACCATTATATACATTGGAAAAAAAGAATAAATATGACAAAGAAAAGTTGTTCGTGTTGTAGAGCATACCTGACACATTTGTAAACAATTTCAACGGGCACATCTATGAAGACGTCAATTTGAAGTCCCCTGGTGGAAAAAAATTTTGGAGCATTGGAGTAGCCAACGATACCGACGAAGTAGTCCTCCGGTCTGACTGGAAAGAGTTTGTCAGTGCTCACAGCAAATATAGTGGAGTATCCTCGTTTGATATCCTGATGTTCGATCCCATTTTGTCAGGAATTGTGGATGATGCGAAAGAACTGAGAACTCTGTCGGAGTTGAGCTAGCACGATGTGGCTGCCACAATTTCAACAGAACTCAAGACCGCGCACCGCAATCTCGTAGAGGCAGTGGTAGTGACTGGTTGGTAGAGACAACGAAAAAGGTGCAGCAAGTCGAGCTCCCAAAGACACTGCGAATCACGGCGTCAAGGGTAAGTATCAAGCAAGTCCCGTACGACGGTCCTAGACATAACAAGAGTCAGACCTAAAAAACACGACAGTCGTGATTAGTGATCTGACCGACCGAAATAAGCTGCATAGTAAGCCGGAGAACATGAGAAGTTGCAGTACCATGAAAGGAAGAAGTAGAAAGGGTGTCTCGGCCCGCAACAAGAAGAAATGTATCATCTGTAGTCTAAATAGTGAAAGGAAGAGTTGTGGGGCACACATAGGTGAGGTAGGTAGAATCTGGTGTCACGTGAAAGGAAACACTAGAGTCCAAGATCCCTGGAGACAAGATACCTGATAAGGGGGGTGGCGAAGGCGGGGGAGACTGCTGAGAAGTGAGAGCCAGACGAGTAGAGCCCGAGAAGTCTGAGGATGAGCCACACCAAGGCGCTGGAGTAGGGAGATGAGCTGCTACGTGGTGTCACTAAAGGAGCCATAACGAGAGTCATCAACTCCTGAGTGGGAAGAACCACCTTCTCTCTTCGATGGATGTCCACATGTGCGACCCTAGTCCCTCCTCTTGTAGCGGTCCTGGTACTTGTGGTCGTCACGCTCACAGTAGGTGTAGCAGAGACCAGTAGTAGAAGCAGCAACCACTGGTACCACAGGAGCTGGAGGGACCATGGTCGGTGCTAAAAGAACAAGCGCTAAAGCAGACAAAACAACCTGCATCGAGCCGCATCACGAAAATGAGTCTACTCAGCATGAACAGCCGTGAAGACCTTCACCAAGCTCGGTTGTAGGTAGCGAGTCAGGAGCTGAGCACACACGGCCTCGAACTTAGGCCGGAGACGCGTCAGGAAGTCGTAAAGACGATGAGTTTCCTGGTGTGCATAGAGCCGCACACAGAAGGATAGGTTCGGCAGACATCAAACCCAAGAGAGTCGAGTTAACGCTATACCTTAGAAATATACTAGACGTCGTCCACGATAACATCGACTTGCTGAAAGGAGTGCGCTTGGTGCACAACGAAGAGGTATATAACATCACTCATCGGCTGGTAGTGAGCTTAGAGACACTCCCACATAAGCTGAGTCATCGATAGCTCTGCCGCATGCTTGGAGATGGCCACAGACATGTTGCCTACCAGGATGGCGTTAACACGAGCTTCGGCATTCTACCATCTCTCGTAGACATGCAGCTCAGAATGGTAGAGCTCTAGGGCTTCCTCCAGAGCAGTAGTGACGGCCTTCTGAGCAGCTTGATTTGCACTAGCAAGAAGAGAAGGTAAAACCGGTGGCGTGGGGCGAGGCGAATAGGGTTGCTTGCTGGTGAGATGACCATAGAGGTGCTGACTGTTCCTTAAGTGAAGAGCCTACTCCTGCAAATTTGTTAGATCAGGAGAGAGCAGGGTGGTAAAGGAGCCACCCACGCTAGCTATCCGAAGCAGAGGGACGCCCTGGAGTTGGCGGTTGCCTAGATCCGGAGTAGAGGGACCGCAGTGTCTAGCCGACCCGGGCGTCGGGGCGACGGATCCAGGGAGGGTCGAGCGGATCCAGTGAATAGCGGCTAGGGATGGCAATCAGGCGCGGCGGGTACGGTAGTGTTCGCCCATACCCATACCCGTGACCCCGAATTCCCCCCACGGGCATACCCGCGAAGGACGATGGGCGAAAAATCTCGCCCATACCCGTCGCCCGTGGGCATACCTGTTTAATAATGCATTGCCGCCTATGTGTATCCATTGATCGCGGACATGCTCGTTACCCACGAGCAATGCATACAACAAGTTCATCATAATTCACACATCAATGATGCATCACACATTCAACAACTAATAAAGTTCATCACAATTCACATATCATGTTCGACAAGACAACTAATCAAGTTCAACAAGTAAAATAAAAATACAAATTGACATAGTTCCTTACACATGTGGGTATATTACGGGTAATCGGGCGAAGCGGGTACGAGTGGAGCTTCCCCATGCCCATACCCGTTTACCCGATGGGTAAGGAATTGTGTCCGTTTTCATATCCGTTGGCAAAGAAAGACGCCCATACCCGCTTTTATTAGGGTATTCGTCCGCGGACACACGAGTAATCAAGCACAATTACCATCCCTAATGGCGGCCAGATTTGAGTGAGCGACGACCGAATAGGCAGCTGGATTTGGTGTGTGGCGGCCAAATCCGGTGAATGGTGGCAGGTTCCAGTGAGTGCGCGCGATCTAAGGTCATAGATTTTTTTATCGGCCGATTATCCCCGATTATCGGTTCTATCGCCCCATTGAAATTCAAATCGATTTCCGAAATTTGAGATTTGAATGAATTTTGCTCAAAAAAATCAAATTTGCTTGAATTTTGTTTAGTTGATGAATGTGTGAAGTAATACAAGCCCATCCTAATATTGCTATCATGCTAACTAGCCCGGTTGATAAATTTCGTTCGAAATCGGTCGAAAATTTTTGATTTTCGATTTTATCGCCTCTATCGGCTACCTTGGGTAAAAAAAAATCCAGAATGATAAACCCTACCTAAGGTAGGGTAGCAGCGGTGTCGGCCTAAGGAAGTCTGCATGGGCAACGTCCGGATTTAGGGAGGCACGAGGGAGTTGCGGCGATGAGAGCTCAAGGGATATGCGGTGGATTCGGTCGTCGTCGACTCGAGCCGTAGAGCAAAGGACATTGGGGTGGCCGGGCGTCAAGGTGATGCAGAGCAAAGTATGTTAGGGCAGTCAACGCAGAGGTCCATGGCGACCAAGTGTTAGGTCGGCACAGGGTAGAGGAGATCTAGGGCGACGGTTAGATGGGAGATGAGGAGAGAGGCTAGAGTTTTTGGGAGAGACATAACTCTTATGCCATGTTAGAATAAACTCTTGATCTATTCTTATTTGCCAAAAAGCCAAGATATAGTTACATGTGTTTTTAAATATGTAAAGAACAACATATACAAGGCATATCTAACATAACGATGGTAGTCACAAATCACAATTCAGGATTATCGAGTAGCATTTTCGATTTGGATTCACAAATTTAATCGGAATGCATACTCATGCGGAATAAAAAAACATTAATCATGGAAAGGAAATTTTAAACACATCCGTACATATTAAACTTTGCAAAATTTAAAACGCCCATGCCAACGGAACTGATCAGTGATTCAGGCACTGTTTTGTAACTGAGTGAAATAATGAGTAGTTGATTAACAGGAATAGTGTCTGTCTAGGAGACAGACGAACTAGTACTAGGGATTTCTTATAACTTTGCAGAATGCAGCAAAAGGATCACAAGCCATATAAGAGCTTTAAACTTCCAAGAGATGCACCACAAAAGAATTGAATCCTTGCAGCGAAGAGCAACAACTCTTAAGCTTTAAGTACCTGCAAAATAAGTTGTGTATGCCAGGTAGGTTCGGCATGAAAATCATACAGAATAATAGCGGTAGAAGAGCAGGTTAAGTAATAAAAGTCATAGCAAACGGAAGCAGGGCAAACAATTCCATGTACGCATATTTGACAACATGTTAAGCAGAAGGTCTTTGACATAACAGGTCGTTGGATTCTCAAATTACTAATGCCTCATAATCTAGGAGTCTATGCAGTAGTGAAAGAACATCATGGTAGAAAAAGGTTGTATTCTTGATATCAACAGAATTGGAAAACTTTGGCATGGACATGATAAGGTATTGATGTCAATCGACAAGGAAGGCTTGCAACTTTTAACTTTAAATAAGCCCCTAATAATGAAAATAAGTGAGTAGAATATAGCTTCTCTAGGTTACGCGATTCTTTTTGCAGCCCGAATGAAGATTCTCAGTTAAGAATATTAATGTTTAAAAAATTCAGAACGATTTTCAGTTTCCCACAACAGATAAAACTGTTGGTAGTCCAAATGTCGCACATTATTCACATGAGACATGATGAAGCACTTAGTGCTAAAACCTAGCATTTTCACCAAGGTTATTAAATCGGTGAGTCGACACCACCCTTTTAGTGACCGACTTGCTGACTAGTCGGTTGACTAGTTTATAGATACTGTTTATATAGTAAACACAACACATACAACCGGCACACACACAGCCACAAACACAACACATCACATCACATCACACCACACACCACACCACACCACACCACACCACACCACACCCACACACCACGCATTCCACCACACACACACCACGCACACACCACGCAGCTACAGGGAGAGGGAGCAGAGGAGGGTGATGGCGATGGTGACAGCGGCATGGAGCTCGCCGCCAGCCACCTCGAGCTCGCCGCCACCTCCCCGAGGCCGGATCCACGTCACTTCAACTCCCACGAGGAGAACTCCCGCCGAGCGGCGGCTGGCGGGAGCTGCGGCCGAGGGCGACGATCTCCGGCCACATCGAGCTCGCCTCCACCTCCTCGACCGGATCCACGTCGCCTCCATCTCCGCCGTCGGCTAGCTAGGAGCTTCAGCTCCCGCCAAGGAAGAGGAAGGCGGCGCCAGCTGGGAGCTATAGCCGAGGGCGACGATGGGCGGCAGCGGCGGGTTGGGAACCTGGCAAGTCGAGTCACCAAACCAAGTCGCCTAGGCTAGGCTCCACCGACTTGTCAACTAGTCGATGACTAGTCGACAAGTCGACGACTTAATAAGCATGATTTTCACTGCTAATAAGCATAATTTTCACTGCTGTCTAACTATTCAATCTGTTAGTTCATTTCAGCTATTGAACTTGGATTAATCAATTTTTTAGAGAGTCAAGACTGACAATAACAAAAACACATTGCTTCAACATCAGCACCTTCACTATGCTTTAAACTGGCCTCCCAAGCGTCATGTCATGCATCATCTCCATTTCCTAACAGATCCCAACCACAGAAATTCTCAAATCAACCAAACTTTCATTATTTTAGAATGAATAGTTAGAAACTAGTGTATGAGGATAATTTGTTAGAAAAGGAGTTGCTTGCACAATAGACTGGTGTACACTTGTACTGTACATGAGTACAGAGTATAGAATCAAAGATGAAGGAAATCATAATAAAAGGGCTGATGCATGAATAATAAAAGGGCTGATGCATGAATACACCATGGGTACTATTTTGGTTGTAGTGAGCCACTTAAATGATATTGATAGCAACCAAGAGAGAAGCACCCTATTACCCAGTATTAATAGGTTACAAATTTATTCGCAAAATTATAAATACAGATGTCGGATGTGCAGTAGTACTGTTTTGCACTTACGATCTTTAGATATGGGGCAAACATACCAAATAATACATTTAGGCCACATGTATTATGTGTTCAAATTATAAATTTAATCACAATTAAAACAACTCTGTTTAACATATTAGCCTTTTGGGGGAATGCATAGTAATTGGTAACAGCCCTAAATGCAAATAAGTTTGCAAAAAGTATGTGTATCTCGGAATTTGTTTTGGGAACAAATTACCAAAGGTTTCTCCAGGGAAGCTAGCCTGCTGCTCATACCCACTTCAAGAAGTAAACCCAACGTACCAGTAGGGCCCAGAATTGTACACTTGTGATACAAATATTTGTTAAGAGTCATGGACTCATGGTCATCCTTAATATACAATTCCTTTCATTTGCTGATAGCAAAAATAACATTCAGGGAAAAGGGGAGACCTACATCATCTTAGGGAATGGAACCCCAAGTCATTCTGTTTGTCCTCTGCATCAACCATCTTTCCCATTTGCCCCTATAAATCCCAATTTTGATGTCCTTATATTAGTTATAATACAACTTCATCAAAAGAGCAAATAAAGGATACATCATAGGACAAACCCCACACACTATTATAATTTCACTTTGTTCATTGAACGGTAAAATTTATAGGCAGGGAAATCATTTTTCATCTCATGCCGTTAGTAGATCATTTAGTCAGAATCTGCCAAAGGTTAAAAAAAAGCACAAGTAGGAGTTATCTGCAACTTCGTAAGAACCCAATGATGGTTCTCTGCACTACTTCAATTAAGACAACATGTATGTCACCTACTCACAGCTGTCTGATCGAAAAATGGATGCACAAGAATACATTAAGGCTGCGTTTGGTCAAGGATTACAAGGTGGGTTAGGGGCTCAACCCACCAAGCACCTGTGGGTTTGGGACAGATAACCTGGCCAAAACCTTTTAACCACCCCCTAACAAAGGATTAAGCTAACCCACCAAAAAGGTGGAATAAGCTAACCCAGCACAATTAAACCCCTCGAGTTCTATTTCTCTATTTTTATTCTAGCTAACCACATAATCTAGCCACAAAACATTTCTAGACTAAATAGGTTTGTTGCCAAACACAAAAATTGGGTTAAGCTATCCTACCTAAGTTAAGCTTAGCAAACATAGTTATTTCAACCCCAAACCAAACACACCCTTAGAGATGGTGCCACAAGATTGCCTATTCTCAATTTGTCCTGATCCTAAGATTTGCTTCCGATCAAACGGCTCCTAACGGGTAGCAATGCGTGCATGCCACCTTAAACATTGCAAAGGATCCACTCCGTAGATCACCCTACATTTTGGCACGATGACACCATGCATTTCCAACCACTAAATCCGCTAGGGAAAATAATCTCCACTCCTAGTGATCCCAGTGATGATTTATTACGAGAAAATTCCTTTTTTGCCATTGGAAGTTGACAGGTTTCCTGATTTGCCACTCGAAATCTTCGTCTTCCCTCAATGCCACTGGAGTTCAATTTTCATCCCCTTTATGCCACTCCCGTTAGGTTCGTTAGTTCGAGCTGCCGTTAAGTCATTGGAACATGTCAATTTTTTCCTCAAATGCCAGTCATATCCCCACAAAAAATCAATGGTTGCTGGCCCATGAATCACTGGAAGCTTCTACGTCTTCCTTTCCTCCTACCGTCCAACTACAACATTAAGGTCACCACCGTGCACTCCACTCCATGGCCGTGCTCGCACAGTCCAACCTGTCCTTCTCCACAAAGCTCGCCGCATCCAACCTCCATGACTCCCCCACACAGTCCAATCCTCCCACGGTTCGCACAAGCACCATTCCATCCAAAAAAATCCCCGGTGCCAGATCCAAATCTATCAAGCTTTCTTGTGAAATTAGAGAGAAGAGGGGCTGGAACCGAGCTCGGGGTGGACTGGCGGCGCGGCACGGCGGCGGCAGCTACCTCGACGGTGTGCCATGGGTGCGCGGCGTAGGCACGGCGATGTGGGATGCAGCAGTGCGACGAGGTGCCAATGATGGTTTGGACAAGGACATGCAAGCTACTGATGGTTGATGTGTTGTTCATGCATTGCTCCCTTCTTTGTTCATGTGTTGTTCTTCTTTATCTGTTTAAGTCTGCTGCAACTGATGGTGCGTATGAAACTACAATGTAAGTTTGCTGCTACTGATGGTTCATGTTTTACTTGGGGCAGCCGACGGTGAGCTCGCAATCATGACGGAGATGGCAAAATCGAACAGCAAACTCAAGGTGTCCTTGTCACGTGCAGTGGTAGGGCGAGGACTAAGGGGCGGGTGGGGAGAGATGAGAGAGAGAGAGGAGGAGGTTGAAGAAGAGAGGAAGAGGATAAAGAAGGGCATTTTGGTCTTATCGCGGCTCAATTAACAGTCTATCGACGAGAGATGGATGCAGTAGCGTAAAAGGGATGAAAATTGAACTACAGTGGCACTGAGGAAGATGAAGATTTGGAGTGAAAAATCAAGAAACCTGTCTACTTCCAATGGCAAGTAAAGAATTTTATCATTTATTATTACCGTGTACTATAGTTCGGTATGAAATTTTCACATAGCCATGAAATAATCAAATAAAAGCACATTCTACCTAGACATACTCCCAAATCAACATCTCAAGTGAAAATGCATTCATGGCTGCAGCAATTCGCTAATATTCTCCAAATAGCCAACCCAACAACCTAAGTGAAATTTAGATTTTGCCAAGATAATCATGCTCCCATTGCACCCATACAAGACCATCACACACATTATGAATTGCACAAAGTCGTAAATTACACATATAGAATGAAAGAAGCAATCTTTGATGCAAACAGATACGACTTTGTAAGATCATCGAATATATCATGATTCATGACCACTAACTTGTTAGCGATCCTGACAAGTGCGGCAAAAGGGGGTACCCTGGGAGAGCTCACAGCACGCCCGCGCGCTCGCCACCGGGTGGCCGGTCAGTCTCGCCGCCACCGCCGCCGGCGACCCCATCATCGCCGCCAACGGCCTGCACGGACACAAACCACAGGTTACCATCACATCACATCATACAACGCCCAGGGTATCGGGAGAGGGGCGTTTCGTTTCGATTACCTTGCAGCGGCGACGGGGGATGAGGAAAAGGCGAAGGCGGGGATGCGGCGGCGAGGGGCAGAGGGAAGGGGGGCCGCGCGGAGGTGCGATGCGGAGGACGTGGTGCGGCCGCGTACGGCGGCGAGGAGGGAGCGGGAGGCGGCGCCGCGCAACGCCATGGCTAGGATTTGGGAGGAGGAGGCGGGGATTGCGGTGGTGGGGAATGGGGAACGGCGGAGGCGCAGGCGCAGGCGCAGGCGAGGTTTAGGGTTTTAGATGTATGGTACAGTAAGGGCCTTTAGGCCCATCAGCGCATGGTTCGTTTTGCTGGAGAGTGGTTGCAACTGAGCTGGGCCTGCAATTAATTGTTTTGGAGAACGCTGACAATTCACATGCCATTTTATACAAACCAATAATTAGGTTGTTCACTTCCGCACTGGACCTGAACCGGTCAAATCATTCCGGTCAACACGGTTTGACCCATATTAGGTATTCAGTTCTTAGTATTGCCAATACTAGCCTACAATTGCATATTTTGCAAGTGCATTATCTCTGAAAAAAAGTGCATTGAAAAAGCATGTACGATGCATCCACAACAACTAATGATGGCTCTACAACTAAGAACCAAAGTTTCCCACTAAAAATAAATAAAGAACCAAAGTTTATATTCCAGAAAAGAACAAATCAATAAACCATCATGCATGCGTGATCCTTGGAATCTTGCTCCCAGCCATTTGTTTCCTGTCTAAAAATAAGGAAGAATTGCAAAACTCCATTTGCTGCCTCGACGGACCTATTCACACGCACATGGACAATATGTCCCACATGTGGGTTGGGACATGTTTTCCTCTTTTTTATTCCTTTCATTGCAAAGAACCAAATGCATGAAATCCCTTCCAATCAAATCCATGTACTATGCAACTTGTCCCTGTCCAAATGTTGCATGTGCCTTGACTTGTTTGTTCTTTTCGTCCTACCTGAACAAAACAAAGTTTGGGCCGAGCTACACGAGTCAGATGTACGTAGGCACTTGTGACTTGGCAAAGATGCCATCCAGAATTTCACCTCTGGTAGATGTCAGATAACTAGTATCATGAAATTAATAAGAATGTTCACAAAAAAAAAATCACAAACACTAACCTAGAATCAAACAACCCAGATTTTGGTGGTGCTTTGGTGCTAAATCGAAGGGTAAAATGCACAAAATTTTAAAGCAAAGATTTAAGTGTCTGCTTTGCAACCATGCACACAATAGTTCACTACCAACAATAAAAGCTTAAAGATTCGTGCAATTTAGTTTTTTTAAGAATACAAGCAAACATCATTGAGAAGGACCGGGAGGTCTCTCTCTCCCGCGCGCGAGGTGAGGCTAGGAGATGTTGACAAAACTAATACCCAAACTGAACACACCTAATCTTCTTCACAGAAATTCTCCATCTCAATTATATGATTCCTTTCAACATGACCACATGGCACTATCAAATTGAATACTCACTCCATTAATGTACTTGAAATAAAAAGGAAAATTGATGATTTGCCACTTCTAAGTCACTGGATTTAGGATTTAACTCTGATAAGATTTGGTTTGATAATTTTCCACTGATTAAGCAAAAATAGTTGAGATTTGCCACTCCCAACGTATTATGATATTTTTCAATTCATTTTGCCCCGTAATCTTATGTGAATGACCGTATTGCCCCTGCCTCCAAGTTGTTGGAGTTGGACCTCAAAGCTTCGATCATCAACGGCGAGTTAGTTGGATCAGTTATTCAATCAGAAGAAGTTTCCTTTCTTGCATAGCTAGCTAACTCGTGTTGGTTGGGGACGCTAATCGTGAGCTCTCTCCCTCTTTGTTCGATGGGATTGGTGCGACGTACGTGCTGCGACCGAACACGAGAGAGGATGCATTTGCCGTATAGAAGCAGCATCACAAGCCTAAGCAACACCCCCTCTACTGCACATCGCAGATCCGGAGGTCCCCGCCGCCGTTGCTGCCGCACAAGAAACCGTGGGGCGCCCGAGCTGGTGTACGCGTGCCGCTTCGTGTTGTTGCTGTGCTCATCGTGTACAGTGTCATCACCACTCCGCATCCCTGGATGCTCGCTCGTCTTCGGCACAACCGATTCGGGTAGGCCGCTCGGGCCTGATCCTGACCAGCAGCTCGATTGCAATTTCTTCTTGCTGCCACCGCCTTGGATTCTCGACGATGGCAGTGCTCGTTGGGATCTCACAGGCTGGCACTGGCGCGCATGGGGAAGAGAGAAGTAGAGTAAATGGTGAAGAAATGTGAGGGGCAATATGGTCTTTTTCACATGCAATTTTTGGGCTATTTATAGCCGGGGAGAGGGGGCCGGTGGAGACGATGGCGATGGAGGGGACGGCGGCATGGGCGACAGAGTGGGTGCCCATGGCTGTGAGGACGACGGGACGCAGCGCAGTGGAAGCAGTGTTGACGGAGGACGACGCGCCGCTCGGACGAGTGCTTCACCGCTTGGACCGGCGAGCCGTGCCACGAGGACGGAGAGGACGGCGCCTGACGCCACAGAGGTATGGCGACAGAGTGGCGGCCATGTGGAGTTGGTGGAGACGACATCACTATTACAGAAAAGCTCATCACAGACGGTTCGTAACAGTCATCACAGACGGTTTTTGAACCGTCTGAAATTTTATGTCTGTGATAACAGGCGGTTATCACAGACGGTTGAAAAACTGTCTGTGATAAGTCTTATCATAGACGGTTCCAACTACGAACCGTCTGTGATTCTGTAGTATCACAGTTCGTGGTTGGAACCGTCTGTGATACTGAAGAATCACAGACGGTTCGTAGTTGGAACCGTCTGTGATTATGTAGTAGGAGCCGGCAATTAGCAAAACTTTTGAAACATCCCAAACAATGGTGTGTGTCTCAAATGAAATAAAAATGAGGAGAAATTAAAACTTTTGATTATGCATTGGTTTTGTGGAGTTGTTGCATAAATTTTTGGACTTGCAAGTTTTAAAGACAAAGAAAACATACAACTCAAATTTGAATTCCAAAAGAAAATGAGAGCAAAAACTTAGGTTAACCCTCTGGGAACAATTTATTCAAATATTAAGATAATTATCAGGAATTAATATAAATTTTCCAAATTTTAGAACCTAATCAAACCCCTAGAAAAGACAAAGACATGTTTTCACTTTTAATTTAAAAACGCACAAATTAAAGCTTGAACAGTAGGTTTTAAAATTTTATTGGAAACTAGGTTGCCCCAGGAAACCCCCTGATTTATTTCAGAATTTTTAGGAATTTATTTCAAATTTTTGAGCCCTGGTCAAACTTTTTTTTAGTTAGTCAAACTGATTTGAACCTCGTGCTAAGTACTGTTCATTGGACCCGAGCCATGCTACTGTTCCGACTCGGCGAATGAGCTCGCCCTAGCCATCTTATCGCACCTAGCGCTAGCCGTCCAATCTAAAGTCTACCGCCCGGATTCCTTGACCGTTATCATCACTCCGGGCATCTCTCTTGATCTGAGCCATCCGATCATGTGGATTTCATGGGGATATGTTCCAGATCTTAGGATGATGTGACAATTGGCAATGGCGTTTACGGTTTGTCGTTTCACGTGTTTTCGACAAAGTTACTGAGACTTATCGATTGGGCGAGGCGATCGGACCAAGCCATGTGGGCGATCGGACCGGCGGTGACCAAAGTGGTCAAAACTAGCTGGGCCAAAAATAGGTGTTGTAGGCAAGTGAGGGGATCCCAATGCACTTGGTCTCATGATTTTTGGAGTCTCCAGTAAAAAGTTCTATTGGTTTAAAGTTTCCAGTAGGTTTCGGATTTTCAGGGGTTAAAATTCGGCTAAGTCCCAAGGGGCGGTCCGACCGGCCAAGGGGCGGTCCGACCGGCTCACCTGGAGCGGTCAGACCGGTAATGACTTGAATGTCGGCCAACTTCGTGGCGATGGTGTTTTGTTAGGTCAAAGTCATTGGTTTCATGGCATATGTTTTGCATGATGCATGTTTTGACTAACATGGGTCAAGTTGTGAAGAACTTGTTCCCGAATTCGTATTTGCTTGTCTATGGTTGTGCAGGTAGCTTGGTGGTCAACGACGGTCAACGGCGAGGAGGATCGGGACTAGACTTGGAGAGTTGAGGTCCGAGCGATCGACGATGCGGGTGAGGTCAACGACTCAAGCGTGACACGAGATGGACAAGGGTGACCTATTGGCAAATCCATGGTGCATGGTGAAGCGGTTTAGGTCAAAAGGTTAAAGACGGCGCTTTGCGAAGCGTGCGTATGTGACCCGTTTGTTAGTGGGCCTTAACGGAGCCCAATTGAGTCAAACCCTAGGAGTTCTAGGCCTCCACTATAAATAGGAGGAGGTGGTGGTTGCACCCTCTCTCTCGCCTTTTATGTTTCAAAACCCTAATTGTCTTTAGGGAGTTGAGGTGGAGGCTAGGGCTCTTGATGGCTTGTGGTGAATTTCGTGATCTTTGATTGTCCATCGATCCATGATGGTGTGGATGTAATCCAGCTTCAATCACGAAATCAATCTATGCAAGGTTTGCTTGAGATAAGTCTCTTTTCGTTCTTGCTTTCAATTTCGTGTTTTTAGGGCTTTCTTTGATCCGCGAGTTTGTGATTGATTCTTTCACGTGAATTAGCTTCCTGTGATATGTGTGAATCTATCTAGCATCATTTTGATCATCAATCTCTCACGAACAAGCTTTAGGATCAAGTTTTCGTTCTTGCCCGGTTTTAGACCTTCTGTTAATCAATTGGCAATTGCTCAAGATCGTTCCAAGAATTATCATAATATTCGATTGGAATAGGTCCTCAATAGCATATAGAAGGTGTGTGCAAAGTTTCATAAAGATTGGAGTTGAGAATCAAAAGTTTCACCTAATTGCAACTTCGTCATCGGTGATTTCTTCATTGCGATCGGTTACGAGTCGTAGGTCGATCGCCGTCATCACCGGTCCGACCGATTTTGAGCGGTCCGACCGCCAAAGATAACGCCGGTCGACCGCCCGCAATCGGTCCGACCGGTTGGGTCCAGCTGATCGACCGCCTGTCTTTGTGAGTTTACAATCTTAGTTGATTTTGTTATTTTGCTTAGGGATTTAATTGGATTCAATACTAGTCTTCCATTTGTCTTGGTATATTGATCTTCATAGCTTCATCATAGCTATTGGAGTGAAATTGTGTTGAATTCATTATTTGGGAAAAAGTGAGCGTGCTCCTATTCACCCCCCCTCTAGTCGCCTTTTCGGTCCAACAAGTGGTATCGAGCAGGTTAGTTCAATCTTGATCTTAACCGGTCCACCGAACTTTGGCGATGGATAGATTTTCTACAAAACGCATATGTTCAATGGACAAGACTATGCCTATTGGAAGAATCGTATCGAGTATTCCTTGAGAGCGAGGACAAGCTATGTGGGATGTTGTTCGATCCCCGCCATTATTCCCGAGGTTGAAACTCCACGTTCGTGGTTCTTTTGGCTAACAACAACAAGGCCAAGAATCTTTTATATGGTGCGCTTGGTAGACAAGAATATGATAGGATTTGCAATTTTGCATTGCGCAAGCGAGATTTGGAACACTCTCGAAACATATCATGAGGGTTCGTCCCAAATTAAGAAAGTGCGCCAAACAATCTATAAGCGTGATTATAACAAATTTGAGATGCGTCCTGGAGAGAGCATCGATGACATTTTCAGTCGTTTCAATAAAGTGATTAATCAAATGAAAGCTGTTGATATTGAATATTCTCAATCTGAAAATGCCACCCACCTCTTGGCTGCAATCAACACCAAGGAGTGGGAGATGAAGGCTACTGCTATAGAAGAGAATGTTGATATTTCAAGTCTTACTTTAGAATTGTTTTATAGTAAACTCAAGACTCATGAAATTAAAAGAGTTGATCATCCCAAGAAAGATAATTTAGCTTTGGTAGCAGATCCTCTCAAAAAGGCTTTTGATGACTCTTTTGAATCTTCTTCTGGATTTTCATTTGCTTGTTTATCTGCTATTCATGAAGAGGAGCTTGAGAATATCCCTGAGGTTGAGTTAGTCCTTTTAGCCAAAAAATTCACAAGGGCTTACAACAATGTGAGAAATAAAAAGAGAGGTGGTCCTGTTACTTGCTATGAGTGTGGAGAGCTTTACCACATCCGGGCCAATTGCCCCAAGCTAAAAGGTAAGGGTAAGCACAGGGGAGGAGAAGACGACTTGGAAGAAGCCTCATGAGAACAACTCGAGTATGATCTTTGTCAAGCTCATAAAGGCCGCTCACCGGGTCCTTGCCGCTTTTGGAGAGCAATCCGTTAGTGATGTGGACTCCGGGAGCGAAGAGGAAAAGAAAGGGAAGGCCAAAGACTTCACTGGTATGTGCTTCATGGCTGACACCGACGACATTGATGATGATAAGGTATCCCTCTCTTATGATGAGCTTTCTGCTAAATATGATTCTATAGTTGAGCAAGTGCTTAGTCAAGATGAAGCGCTAGAATTTGTCATGACTAAAAATAAGAAACTAGAGTCAAAAATTGGTAAACTGAAACTAGAACTTACAAATGTTAAGACTCTTGAACCTGATGAATGTTTATCCTGTCATGCTATGCATTCAGAAATTACCAATTTACAATCTGCTCATAATATTGCTTTACAACAACTTGAAAATGCTAGAACCGAGCTAATTGAAATTAAATCGCTCTTTGTGAAAATGCTTAGAGTCTAGCAAGTTGATTGCTTCTGATGTGATTGATTCTAGCCCTTGCACTTCATGCTTAGAAAAAGAACGTGAAATCAAAGATATCTTAGAAGCTGCTAGAGTCAAATATGCTAAGCTTAAGAACAATATTGGAAATACTACTTGTGCTTCATGTTCCGCTCTTAAGCTTGAAATTGATTTGTATAAGGAGAAATCTATGGATAAAACTTGTGATGCTTGTGTTAACTTGAGAAAAGAAAATGCTTACCTTCATGATACATTAGAGAAATTTTCTAAAGGTAAGAAACAATTAAACATGATTCTTGACAAGTCTAAAACTCCTTATAAGAAGCAAGGTTTAGGATTCAATTCTTTTCAAGACAATTCAAACCCAAAAGTCATGCAAGTCTTAGAAAAAGGTTTAATTGAATTCAAAACCCAACTCGCAAAAACATCTTTTAAATCTGCAGTTTTGCTCAACCTTGTATTAATTCAAATGGTGCTTCTTCTAGTGGTACCAAGTACCATTGCACTTATTGCAAGAAAGGTGGGCATTTGATTGAATTCTGTTGGCGTAGGTTGAAAAATGATAGAAACAATCTTGATAGAATTTCATTCAGGCAACCTAGAGCTTTTATGAGACATGGTAACACTGAAAGGAATAAACCGGATTAGGATTTTTCTCACATGCTAATCATTATGTTTCTACATATTCTAATTCTCATGTTCTTGATGTCGCCGTCGACCATTGGTGGTCACCGGTCGACCGATTTGGTCGCCGGTCGACCACAAGACAACGCCGGTCGATCACCGACGCTTTAATTCCATGTTAACTTAAACATTGCTCATAACAAATTTTAGATGAAATCAAGGATAACACTTCGCTTTGCATACTACTCATGCAGACGTGTGTCTCAAGATCGGGTTCCCAAGTCTTGTTTAACTAACTCGATGTCGAGACACATCGTTCTTCCGTGCCTTGATTTTTCGTGATTACCGCGAAAGAGGAAGGACACGTGCTTTGTCGACTCGATTTATCACGTCATATTGCCGGAGACTCAAGATGGTTCACCTCCTTCACGCGGTCGACGGGTTTCAAGCATCTCCGAGAACTTCCCATCGCCAGGCCGTTAAGCTCTTATTCAGGTACTTACACTCTACTCTCTTTGTATGGTATTTGATATTCCTGTTCTTTATCCTTGTCCTTTCGGGGGTTTTTTTCTTATCCTGTTTGTTCGGGCTGTCGGCTAGATAGGAAGAGTACCTCAGGCGCTTGTCACCCACTAGACACTTCTCTTATCTTTTGTTTTTGTCCTCACCAAATCTTTAGACCCAACTAGGTTTGCCACCTTGAGAAGTGAGTTAAGGGTAATTTATCCCTATGGGTTGGTTTGAGGGGGAGTTCGATCTTTTCTGATCTTTCCTTGTTCTTTTGATCTTTTATTGTTCTTTTTCTGAACTTAGTGATCTTTTTGAACTCTTTAGGTTTTTAGGCTTTTTAATTGCATCTCATTGTGTCATATTGCATTCATATGAAAAATCCAACAAGTGGTATGAAAAATCCAAAAAGATGCATTGTAATATAAGTCTTTCTGCTTATCTTTTAAAATTGATGAAGCTTTGCCTATTACCCTTTGGAGCTTTTGTATTTCAATTCTTGCTCAATGTCATGTCTAGCTCTTTGACTTGCTAGAATTATCATGCTTTTACATGTGTAGCTAAGTGTTTGCTATATGAGCTAGAACTTTTTAAACAACTCAAACTAAGAAATTGCAATTTGTGGATGTTTTAGCGAGTTGCGCAATTAGTGCTCCTCTTGTGACATTGGCCCTGTCAGAATTGCTTTGTTAGCTCTTTGATCTAAAATTAACCATTACTTGAGCTTTTGTGTTCTTGAGATTCTAAAACTGCTCATATGAAAAATGAAAATCAAGATTGTCTTTTGCTTAAATTGTGCCAAACTATTCTTACGAGACTGCCTGTCAAATGACATGAACTTGGAGATAGTTTGATGATCCAGACGATCTCATGGGGACTGCTTGTCAAAAATGACATGAACCTCAAGATTTGTCACCCCGGTAGAAGCTTAGAAAGAGTTTGTGGATGGCTCCTAGTCCAGGATCTTCTTTACTAAGATATACCTTTAATCAACTTTTGGTCGAAGCTTAGGATGAGTTTGTGGATGGCTCCTAGTCCAGGATCTTGTCACTAAGTTAGATCATTAGTCAACTTCAATATTCAATGCAAATGAGAAAAATGTTGACAAATGGGCGTTTACAAAATATTGAGCAAAATGATTCAATACGGGACTTGATTGACTCTTAATGTGGTCTTTGTTAGATTTTTGATATCACTTTGACATTTTGACATGGCCAATTTCACTTTAGGATCCCTGTTGATGAACTTGCTGAATTTGAAGCGTTGCTTAAATTGATCAAATCTACTGCTTTACTTTTGAGGCTTTGTGCTTAGCTTTGATATATATGTCTTACCATGATCTTGCTAGCGTTGTCAGGCTTGATATGCTGTTTGTGCAATATTAGAGATACTAGCTTGTTCTTTTGGGTAATCTCCAAAGCTTCTTGTAATCAAAAATTGAAAATACAAAATTGAAGCCACTCCATTGCACTTCATGCATATTCCTCTTTATGCTTCTTTTGTTTACGCTTCTTTCTTTATTCTATATTTGTTATCTCGGATGAGAGGAAGGCGTGATTCCTTGATGAATCCATTGTCAAAGGGGAGAAGATGTGTTAAATGAGAAGAGAAGATGTGTTAATAAGAAGATATTTCTTTATTGGGGAGAAGTTTATACAAAGGGAGAAACGAAAATTTAAAAATTTGAGGATCATAGTGAGGGGGAGTTCTTGAGTTGCATTCTTATTGTCTTATTGAATATTCTGAACTTGAATTGCATTCTTTTATACTCACAATGATCATAGGTCAATTGAATAATTGTTCTTTCATATGGACCTTATGTGAGAATTTTGACCCTTTTCTGGAAATCAAAGTTTTTATGCTTTCTTTTGCCTTGTCTCACATGCCTACACTATTCTGATGCCGGCTTGGTCATTTTCATTGCTTTTCTTGCTTATGGACCAAGTTGTGCCTTTGTGCAGCTAACGAGTAAACTCGTTTTCAAACCTCTTACTTACATTTTACGGATAATTGCCAATGTGTTCATCAAGGGGAGATTGTGGATTTCATGGGGATATGTTCCAGGTCTTAGGATGATGTGACAATTGGCAATGGCGTTTACGGTTTGTCGTTTCACGTGTTTTCGACAAAGTTACAGACTTACTGGACAAGGGCGGTCCGACCGGTCCTTGCACGGCGGTCCGACCGGTCCCAAATCGGTCGGACCGGCCATGTGGGGCGGTCGGACCGACGGTGACCAAAGTGGTCAAAACTAGCTGGGCCAAAAATAGGTGTTGTAGGCAAGTAAGGGGATCCCAATGCACTTGGTCTCATGATTTTTGGAGTCTCGATAAAAAGTTCTATTGGTTTAAAGTTTCCGAGAGGTTTGGATTTTCGGGGTTAAAATTCGGCTAAGTCCCAAGGGGCGGTCCGACCGGCCAAGGGGCGGTCCGACCGGCTCACCTGGAGCGGTCAGACCGGTAATGACTTGAATGTCGGCCAACTTCGTGGCGATGGTGTTTTGTTAGGTCAAAGTCATTTGTTTCATGGCATATGTTTTGCATGATGCATGTTTTGACTAACATGGGTCAAGTTGTGAAGAACTTGTTCCCGAATTCGTATTTGCTTGTCTATGGTTGTGCAGGTAGCTTGGTGGTCAACGACGGTCAACGGCGAGGAGGATCGGGACTAGACTTGGAGAGTTGAGGTCCAGAACGATCGACGATGCCGGGTGAGGTCAATGACTCAAGCGTGACACGAGATGGACAAGGGTGACCTATTGGCAAATCCATGGTGCATGGTGAAGCGGTTTAGGTCAAAAGGTTAAAGACGGCGCTTTGCGAAGCGTGCGTATGTGACCCGTTTGTTAGTGGGCCTTAACGGGAGCCCAATTGAGTCAAACCCTAGGAGTTCTAGGCCTCCACTATAAATAGGAGGAGGTGGTGGCTGCACCCCTCTCTCTCGCCTTTTTATGTTTCAAAACCCTAATTGTCTTTAGGGGAGTTGAGGTGGAGGCTAGGGCTCTTGATGGCTTGTGGTGAATTTCGTGATCTTTGATTGTCCACTGATCCATGATGGTGTGGATGTAATCCAGCTTCAATCACGAAATCAATCTATGCAAGGTTTGCTTGAGATAAGTCTCTTTTCGTTCTTGCTTTCAATTTCGTGTTTTTAGGGCTTTCTTTGATCCGCGAGTTTGTGATTGATTCTTTCACGTGAATTAGCTTCCTGTGATATGTGTGAATCTATCTAGCATCATTTTGATCATCAATCTCTCACGAACAAGCTTTAGGATCAAGTTTTCGTTCTTGCCCGGTTTTAGACCTTCTGTTAATCAATTGGCAATTGCTCAAGATCATTCCAAGAATTATCATAATATTCGATTGGAATAGGTCCTCAATAGCATATAGAAGGTGTGTGCAAAGTTTCATAAAGATTGGAGTTGAGAATCAAAAGTTTCACCTAATTGCAACCGTCATCGGTGATTTTATTGTTGCGGATCGGTTACGAGTCGGCCGGTCGGATCGCCATCATCACCGGCCGACCGATTTTGAGCGGTCCGACCGCCAGCACAACGCCGGTCAGACCGCCCGGCAATCGGTCCGACCGGTTGGGTCCAGCGGTCAGACCGCCCGTGCTGTGAGTTTGCAATCTTAGTTGATTTTGTTATTTTGCCTAGGGGATTTAATTGGATTCAATACTAGTCTTCTGCTGTACTGGTATATTGATCTTCATAGCTTCATCATAGCTATTGGAGTGAAATTGTGTTGAATTCATTATTTGGGAAAAAGTGAGCGTGCACCTATTCACCCCCCCTCTAGTCGCCTTTTCGGTCCAGCAGATCAAGATCGAACGGCCCACACCACACCGCTTCTGCTCCGCTTGCGCACTCCTTCGCAGCCGCTACGGTGGGCCTCGCCACGCATGGCGTCTTCTTCCTCGGGTCAGCTCGAGCTCAGACGCTGAGCTCCACGCGGCGTCTCTGCTCTGCCCGCGCTCCGTCCACACCGTCACCCACCGCCCTTTTCGACCACTCATGGGACTGCGGCACTTGACACCGCTTCCTTCTCCGTTTTCCTTCCCGCACAAAACCACATCTGGCCCCCTCCTTGACCCTCACTTCTCTCTTCGGCCGTGGGAGAGAAGGAAGCCAAGCTTCCACTCCAGTCCCGGTAAGCACCACCGCGACCGCTCCGTTCTTTTCCCCGTTCGTCACCGCGACCGTTTTGCTAATTGCCGGCTCCTATTTTCGCGTGATGGTGGGGGCGGCGCAGGGAATGGCACGACAGTGGAGTAGGCGGTGGAGGTGATGACGTTGGTGGGGGCGACTCGGCAGGGCATGGCGTGGGAGGGGCAGGTGGGGGAGTGGGGGCGGCGCTGCAGGTGTAGGTGGGGGCGACGAAGTAGAGGAGGTGGGGGCGACTTGGTAGGGGCCTGGTAGAGAAGGCCGAGCGGAGAAAAGGGCCGAGGCGGGCCGAGTGGGGAGACGAAGAGGGGAGAAGGAGGGCGGCGGAGAAGAACCTGGAGGCGACGCTCAGGAGAAGGAGAAACGGGGCGGCGGAGAGAAACGAGTGGGGAGGAAGCGGATCAATCGAGGCGATGGGGATAAGGGAGAGGGACGGGCGAGCTGGCGACGGGAGAGAGAGATGGGGGAGAGGGCGAGTCGGGCTGTGGGCCGGGGAAGGAAAGCGACCAAGGTGGCGATGAGAAAAGGAGGGAGGATGAGCGGGTCGGGCCGGGAAGAGAGAAAGTGATGAGGTGCTAGGAGAAATTAGGTTGGCCCAAAAGAAACAAAGGGAGGTAAGATTTTGGAGGGGGTCCAAAATCTGAAAAGAGCGAATTGAATTTAAAATTTGAATTTGAGGATAGGTTTGAAACACAAACCCGAGCTTAGAGGAAGCTCGGAGTTTTGGAAATTCAAGCGACAAAACGAAAAATGGTGAAAACTGAAAACCAACGGTAGGCACTATTTGTCATCCGAAAACGGAATGTCACAGTGAGGTAGGTAGAGAAGTGATGTTCACTCACCAACATGTAGGATCCACCGGAGCTAATTTCTATTCACTGACAAGCAGGAACCACAGTGTAGTTCCGTGGGCAATAACGGCAAGTGGTGGGACCTAGTCTTGTGTGAACATATTTACAAAACCTAAAAATTGGGACAACTTAGAGCATCTCCAATGTTGTGTTTTAGCCAGTTCAAAGGAGGAGATAGAAGACATTGAATGATTCAATACATTGGAGGAGTCGATTCCAACAAAAAAATTTATGGAACCGAACTCTACTTAAGAGTCGATTCAAAGCATTAAACAACTCATTTATGAAAGAGAGATAGAGGGAGTGCAGTTGAGAGAGGATTTTATTATTTTGTGATTTTTTAATGTAACGTGGGTCCGAGTTATTAGTAGAAATTGGTTCAATACATTAGAGAAAAACAAACTCAGTTCCTAAAATGTTTACGTAACATGACTTTAAATCGACATCGGTTCAATACACTAAAGATGCTCTTACATGCTGCAAAATGCAATTTGGGACGCTGCAACGGCCTGGCCTTGCCTCACTTGCTACTTGCATTTGCATGTGTAACCTGCCATAGCACGCGTGGCGAGAGGAGATAGATGAGCAGGATTGGCATGCATGCATGGCCCTCGATGCACACGTGCCATATTCCTTTGTTAGTTACCTAGGACTTGGAGCTCATCGATCTGCCTAATCACCTGTGTTGGCATGCATATACGCCGGCCAGCACGCGGCTGCGACTCTCTCTCTCTCTCTCTCTAGCCCCTTGCATGTTTTAATTTGTCCTTTGAAATCTCATCTCTGGCCTTCTCCCATTTGGAAAAGCTGGTACTGGCCTGGTGGTCTTATGATCAATGATATCATAATTAATTAATTGTGATTGAGAGAATTGTTAAGGGGTCATCAGATGCAAAACCCCTCTCTTGATGTAAACTAACATCTATCTGAACTCCACCGGCCGGGAAACATGAGAATGAATCGTGTTATTGGATGGGAGCAATCGTTGCTAGCTTCCTAAGATCAACCAGACAAAAATTAACCTGCCACGCAAGAAATTAATTAAACCCAATGAGCTAGCTAGAGGATCCTAGGCATGCATGCAGCGGCTTGGGAAAATTAATGTGTTGGCTAGCAAACCAAAAGCTAGCAGATAATGACCACAGCTGCACGCACAGCATCAGCATGCAGTCTGGTCCATATGGAGGAGTCAGTCGATCGCCAGTACGCATGTTTTCTTGCCCCACACATGCAGTTTACTGATCATTCATGCCCTGTCTCCTGCCTGCATGGCTGTGCTGGCCTGTAATTCTTGCTTATATATACCTGAGAATGAATAAGATAATTAGGTAGCTATTAACAAGTCCCTTTAGGCCAGGTTAGGTTGATTTTCTGACACACCTAACAGATCATTTAACTAGCTAGCTGTCACAATCATGTGTACATATACGCACATATAGGCAATTAATTATCTGGAATAAGTTTACCAAAATTTCTTAAAAGGCAAACGTACACAAGTTCACTTGTTGAGAGAGAGAGAACAGTGCATGTTACCTCATCTAATGTCCATGCCGGATAGCTACATCCATGATCAATGCTTTGTCCGACCATGGCCCTGTTAGTTTCAGCAACAAGAAGAGTATACATCATGCATCTAGTTCCTTGATCCCTATGACGAGATTAAGAATGTTTTCGTCTTCCTTTGGGGCAGAAAGGTTGCAAGCCGCGCTAGCCAGAGAGGGCCTACCGGCGAGCAGAGATTAGAAATATATGTTCCTGCATAGAATTAAAAAGCAAGATACTGCACACACCCTGTCTGGAAGACTGATATGCAGTTATACGCAATTGGTCCTGCTCTCGTCTGGACCATCTAAGTGAAAAGTGTTCAAACAAGCCATCATGATGCATACCACTACGGCATATTGGTTTTATGGCAGACGGGCTTAGATGCATACATGGGAGCGTTTATATTACATGTGATTGAAATTTCTTTATATATAAGTCACCTTTCTTAATCGTAAGATATTATAAGTTTCTGTATTAAAATAAAAAAATTAAACTAGACAAAAATAAATGTAGATGAACCGTACAAACACAAAAAAGAATTAAACTAGACAAAATCAAATATAAGTCAACTCTATAAATACAAAAAAAAATTAAAACTAAAAGTTACAGTAGATTTATGCTAAAATTGTATATTACTTGATACTGTAATTTTAGATTTATTACCGTATAATTGTAGGTAACTAATAGAGTAAAAAAATTCAGATAACTGAAAATTAGCAAAACAGTATACACACACGTAAATTGCGTGTGTTATATTTAGCTTCGTTACATTAATATCAGGGACAAAGCTGACCCACCTCGCAAGCTGTCCTAGTCCTACGTACATACCGCTGGGAAAACGGATATTGAGACCTGCCCTACTGCCAAGCGGTGGGTGCACTTAAAAACTAATGTTTTATTTTTACCAGACGAACCACGCTTGCAAGAGTGGATTTCCCCTGGCGGTAGTGCAGTAAGCGAAATCGTCTCATCCTGCAGTGTATCTGTTTAATTAATAGGCTGTGGAAGTGTGGATTTAAAGGCTTGTTCCAATTGCTGATCGAGTTAGTTGACAAATATTCATGACATATGACCGGCTTCAAAAGATAACTTTGGAAACTACTCCTAAGTAAATTAGCTTCTACAAAAGCGAACTTTGGGAACTGCTCCTGAAGACAGCACCCCTCTTCAGTAAAGTTCCCCTAGGACCCTTGTCTTTTAGGGTTAAAAAGGATGGGAGGCCACAGGCCGGCCGTTCTTCCTCTTGATGGCCTGGGAAGAGAAGAGAAGAGAAGAGAATTGTTCTGGTGCATGTTCTACTGTTCCTGGCACCTTCCAGTGAATATATGAATGTGGTACAGCATTTGCACACTGAAAACATTGTAGCACGCACTACCATGCACACCCAGACGACAGACATTTGTGCCAGCGCCACTTGTGACAAGGGAAAAGCTACCTAGCTGCGTGCAGTGTAATTAACTATCTTTCTTTCTTGGCTGTGTCCCTCTAGCTATATGCATGCTTGGTCAAGCTATGCAGCTAATCATCTCGTCACCTTTTCCACAGCAATAATCGAAACCAGGAATTGTCACAAAGTTTTGTCTTCAATCATGCATGGTTTCGATCGATGCCGGCTCACAACTGCGCATGGTGTGGGACTAGCACCAGCTGTACAATCGATGAGAAAGCAATATATATGCATGGCTCGTGTATGCCATTAAGAAACAATAGAATAAGACAACTGTTTTCAAGTATTAGTAAAGGCACTTACCAGAAAAACTAAGGAGGTCCTCTAAAAAAACCAAAAAAACAAGGAAGGCATTGGATCAAATCCTAAGAAACACTAATTAAATGTTGGACCGGAACGGCGACTAAGGGGTGAATAGTGAGCTATAGCGTTTTTCGACCCTTGTCCAATTTCAACCTCTCCCTCTGCTCAATAGCTACGGAAGCTATGACAATGAGAGAACACAAGCACAACAGAAGTTTGCATTGAAACCGATGGGACCGCGGAGACACAAATACCAAAATCAACGAAAACTCACAAGATGGCACACGACCGGTCTGACCTCCCCTTGGTGGCGGTCTGACTGCCCAAGGTGGTGGTCTGACCATTGGTGTACTGAGTCCAGCCCAAGACGATCAATCAAAAGACCTAATTTCCTACTCATTGATCCAAGGTTCTCAAAGCAAATGACGAACCGGGATTCCCGAATCTGTATCTTAGTGAACTCTATCTGCACTTGACCTAAACCGCCTCTCCTTGCGCCGTCTTGCATCGTGGTTTCTCCAAAGGTCACAAATGTGGTATTTTGGTGAAGATACCAAAATACTCCTTCTCGATTATTCTCTAAAAACCAGGTCCAATTGTCGTGAAGCAATCCCATGTTTCACCACATGTAGGTTGATCAACTACTCTCTTCTTGTTGGCAAGTTTGGCTCCCACCGAAACCACCATGACACTTGCACCGATCCCCGTGCCTCTTGATCCAACCCGTCGCACTGAACTTCTCGTTCGGTCATCCTTATCCATCTTATGACATGCTTGAGTCCAATGACTTCACCGAGCATCCTTGATCGTTCTGGACCTCACCTCTTCTAGCCTATTCTCGATCGTCCTCACCATTGGCCATCATTGACCACCAAGCCTTCTACACAACAATAAACCAAAAAATCGATTCCAGGCACAAGTTCTTCGCAACTTGACCTATGTTAATCAAAACATGCATCATGCAACACATATGCACTGAAAACCATAACTTTAACGTAACCCACGATCATCGCCACCTACCCCGCACAAGATCAGGGCCTGGCCGGTCGTTAATATCCAAAAAAAATCCTATTTTTGGGAGAAAAAAGGGTGAAAATAGGTAGGAGAATATTTTTGGGCATGTGCACATGAGGGAAAAATTAATTGAGCGTATTTTGTGAATTTTCATCAAAAGTATATAAACTTGTAAGAAATTTTGGGAAAATCACAGAGCATATAAAATCCTAAAAATTTTACATAAGAAAATATACTTGGTCAAGATCTCTAAAAAAATATTTCATAAATTTTAGACTCTGTTTGCTCAGTACAAAACACTTAGTCGGATTTTGCAAATTCAAAAACTGCTTTCGAATACTCATCGCCTAGCTCCAGCCCGTTTTCGCTCGCGCAACTCCAGCCCTCTCTCACTGATAGCACGGCCCCACTCGTCAACACTTGTCTTCCACCTTGCCTTCGCCCTCGCTCGTCACCCGCTCCGCTATTCGCTAGCTGTTTTCAATGACTGCCCACCGTTTTCGCCCTTCACCTACCTCTGTCACTTCTGCCTACCCCTGCCCATGCTATCTACCCCATTCATGGCGCCTTATTCCCACACTAGTGGAGAGACCTAGAGCAGCCAGCGAGTTTCTCACACTGCTGTCGGCGTCTCACCATTTTTCTCGTGCAAACGTCCTAGCTATATAAGCCCTAGCACGTGCACTATGATCCTTAGCTCGCCTACATTCTATTTCATGAAAACACAAGCTTCAACGCTCCTTGGTTTCATGGGAATGCTTATGTCGTTCTCGATGTTGGCGAGTGCCCCTCTGTATCATTTCCGCTCTGGTGAGCTTCCTCATCCACGATGTCCCCGTCATCATAATCCTCATGCATCACTCTGTGCTTAATGCAGCCCCGAAAGCCTTGTAGCTTGATCGCACCCGCCTTCATCATCAGCTACAGTGCACAGTTAAGCTTGCCAACACATTCCCTTTGTTTCGATTAGTTCAAGCTCCACCTGAGAGCGTCATAGTGTGTTCGTACCCCATTGATGTTGTTCCCTCACTTAATGCAGGCAGATTCACAAAGAATCCGAGTATATCGCCATCTTCCTCTCTCACGGCTGCCATCGCTATTTTTATTCTCCTTCGATGCCTGGTGAGTCTCGAACCGATTCCTTGCGCCTACACCATCTCTAACACCTGAGTAACCTAACGTGATGCTCCTTGTAGCTCCTTTGTTGCTGTTGTAAGCTACCGTCGTGAACCTCCTCTACGTCGCCGCTGCTCATCATCAACAAGCCGCCTTAGCCCTTCCCTAACCTCATTTTCTTCACCCTCGTGGTCGTGGTGAGTCACTGATCCTTATGCGCACATCAATTCGCCAAGGGTGAGCCTCTAGTATACTTTCCCTCTTAGCCACCCATGGTGTCGCTGTGGTTGCATGCCGATGGCTCACCTCCGGTGACCCTAGGTCCTCACGCCTGGCCCATTAGCATCGCCTGAACTCACTGAGCCCAGTGTGCCACTCCTTTAGCCTAGGGTATGCCTCCTGCGTAAAGTACATCGCGGACCCGAGGCGCTCTACCGCTCTTCGCCACCGCAATGCCACCTCCAGTCATCCCCATCGCTGCCACCACCACCCATAGCTTCGCCCTGCTTCTCTCTATCCATTATGTCGCTCAATGTCACCGTTCATCACGCCATTCACCAGCGGCAAGCTCGCCATGGCGCTCATCCATGCGAGCAGTTCTGCTGCCTTCTACCTCTCTCTCTCTCTCTGACCGGTGGGACCCACCATCGATTATGGTTTAGTTAGCACTAAATGATAGTGGTTAAATGTACTGAGTGGATGACAGGTGGGACTAGCTGAAAAGATAATAAAAAATCTAATTTCAAATAGTTTTAGTAAATGTGTCACTAACATGTGGGACCACACACTATTCTCGGTTTTAAAACACGTTTTAAAACCTGAAAGACTTACATGTGGGCTCGCCTTTGTTTTATTATTTTTAATCATTAGTTAATAAGTAATGGGTCTATGACGTATGTGATCGCCTCTGTTTTATAAATAAAATAGATAAAACAAAAAATAGGCAGCTGATGAGGGTTGTAAGTTGTTATTTGTTCAATTACGTACTTGTTGTCCTTTATATATTTAACTGCTCTTTAAATTTCTTTTGCAAAGTACTATGTATTGATATTGCAAAGAAAACTTGCTTGATGCTGAAAATAAGTTGCAGTCTAGAGCCTTATCTTTTGTTAGTCATGCATGTATATAAACTTTGCGATACACTAAAATTCTTTCTGAGTACGCAATGTACTCAATCTTACTTAATTTATTGTTTAGACTTAGAGGATGAGTCTACACCAGACGATGATTTCTTCGCACCTGGAACCAGTGGGTTCGGTGATATGTCTTTCCAGGACTTGTCTCTGGTTAGTTGCTTGAGGGTTCGGTGGGCATGCCACTGGAATTTTGGACTTATTACATATTTTACTTCCACTCACTTCCCAACCAAACTACTAAGTGAAATCCCCATTCACCTTCCGACACAACCCACCAAGTAAATTCCCCAATCACCAAACGAACATTATATTCATCAAGTGAACTTCCCATTCACACTCTGACATATTTTATAAAGAAACTCTACCTCTCGTGTGAAATCCTCGAGCATGTCCATGACCGCGGATGCGGCTATTCGAATAGATTAATTAACACTCTGCAGAGATTATACACTTTACCTACAAGATGCAATCGACTTGTATGGAGCTGATCACAACAAAACCTTTTGAAAGTTTCATCTCAACAATTGACTCTCCTGATGTGCATACAGTCGACCCCAACTTTACTCGCTAGTCTAACACACACCATTGGACCTAGAGACTGTAGGACCGGAAAGGCGACTAGAGGGGGGGGGGGTGAATAGACACTTTCTTAATTTTTGCATTAATCAAATTCAACACGCACTTTTCTCCTATAGCTATGAAAGCTAAGAAGATTAGTAAATGCACAGAGGAAGCCTTGTGCTGAATCCGATTACCCCCTTAATCACAAGACTCAACAATGGAGAATTGATCTCAGGTAGACCGGTCTGACCGACGGCCAATCAAGGATCGACGGCAGCCCAATCAGCGGTCCGAATAGTGGCGGCGACGACCGCTTCGAATCGGTCGGACCAATTCAGTCCAGAGCCACTACAGACCACTCGAAACCAAAACGAAAATAGGTCCAACTTTTGATTCAACCGATGAAACTTGACCAAATTTGGAACACACCTTCCTAAGGATATCTGAAGCCTATTCTTGGCGACGATCGTCCAGATCCAAGTCAAAGAATTGATCTTTTTAGGTTTTACCAAAGGAGTGTTCAAAACCTAGCAAAATGAAAAACTTGATCCAAATCTTGCTCGTGGGGGATTGATGATTTAGATGGTTCTATGAGTATTCCCACACATCATAGCAAGGTATATGAGGTCAAGAGACCAACCAAAAACGACCGGATCAAGGAAGCACCAAAATCACCAAAAGAGAGAGGAAAACACATGAGACCTTATCTTAGAACAAACACCCATTGATTGATTCAAGATGTTGCTTGCAAAGCCACTCCCTCAAGGAGGACAAGAGCTCAATCAAAGAGCACACAAAAGATTTTCTCTCTAAACTCTAGCCTCTCCTCTACTCTCCAAACCCTAGAAAAATTAGGATTTTTCTAAGTGAATGCTTGGGGGCTTTTCCATCTCCCCCCTTCTATTTATAGAGTGGCCTAGGGTTTTTAATGGGCTCCCATTAAGGCCCAATACAAATGGGACACACACACACATATCTGTTGAAGCAATCGTCTGCTTCACCACGTGTGGGTTGATCAGCGGCTCTCATCATATCGGCAAGTCTCTTCCGTCCGAATCCCATCGGAACCTCCAAGGCACTTGCACCGATCCCCCCCGCCGCTTGATCCAACCAGCTGCAACGAACTACCCGTTCGATCCATCTTATCCATTCTACGCCATGCTTGAGTCACACAACCTCACCCGACATCCATGATCGTCCTGGACCTCAGCTCTCCAAGCTTAGTCCCGATCCTCCTCACCGTTGACGTCGTTGACCTGCAAGCCACCTGCACAACAATAGACAAAGAAATCGTCTCCGGGAATAAATTCTTCACAACTTGACCCACATTAGCTCAACAATGCAATATACAACATTAAAGCATTGAAACTCATGCACTAGACACAATCGAAACACAACAATGCCAAGTTGGCCGAAGAACAAGTGGAAACCGGTCTGACCGCTGTACCTGGCCGGTCGGACCGATTCACAACCGGTCTGACCTATTTTATAACTCCGGTCAGACCGCCCAAAAAGACTTAGCCAAATTTTCAACTTGAAAAATCCAAAACTCTCTGGAATTTTCATTTGAATAGAACTTTTGACTGGGAGCTCCAAAAATTATGTGACCACATCCAGGAGACTCCCCTCTCATGCCTACACAACCTATTTTTGGCCTAGCTCCAAATTCCACCAAGAACCATGGTCGGTCCGACCGCTGCACATAGCCGGTCGGACTACCCTATGGCCGGTCGGACCGGCAATGCTACCGGTCAAACCGATCCACGGGTGGTCTGACCGCCAGTGCCTGCCGGTCGGACCGCCTAAGGTCTGAATAGCACAGGAGCATTTCCGAAAACGCGAGATTCGGCAAACCAACAACGTCATTGCCAATTGACTCATCATCCTAAGATCATGCACATATCCCCATGATATCCACAGAGACGATGAACCATCCATAGATGTGACTTTCAGAATAGTCCACACCTTCACTGATCACTAAACCTACTACCGGGTGAAATTACTGTTCATAACATTTTAATTCAAAATTTAATCTTATATCTTTTTCGGACCAATATTTTTTACCACTTCGAGCCAGTACTGTTGGTAACGACCGATAACTGGGCAGTTAACACTGGTTTGCGTATCCTTGGTTGCAGGGTGGAAAGGTTGAGATAAAGCAGAAGGAATGGGCGATGGATATGGATGTGAATCAATTATACAACATGAAGTGATGCCTGCCAGATAAGATCTAGCTGGGGTTAAAAAAAGCTGTTGTTTCCTTTTGAAAAGTATAGTTTTAGATTTTAAAATAAAATTTTGTAGTTTCCTTTTCTATTTTGGCCAATTTTCGTCCAATTTGACTAGTTTTTCTTCGCTTTCCAAATTAAAATTAAAATTTAGAATAAATATTTTTGATGGATTTTAGACAATAGCAATTATAGATTTTAAAATTTTAAAATAATTGGCCAATTTTCATCCAATTTGACTAGTTTTCGCCCGACTTCCAAATTAAAATTCAAAATTTGAATAATAATTTTGGACTAATTGTAAGCAGTTATCGCTAGTAACCAGTGAGAAACTAGAGCCAACCTTATGGTAGGATTCAGACTTAAAATGGTAACTCCCACCTTGGATCCCGCAGATATCGATCCACATATTAGGAAATGTATGAAATTAAACTCTCTTTTTTCGGCAACAATTTTCCATATTATCACTAGTAGTGTTCACCACTTCCCATGCCGTTCAAATTGTACCCAACTATATATTGGTTTTGTAGCTCCCTGATAATAGTATGTAGGCAAAATTGGTTCCGGGACATCATTCGTTTGTGGCATTTGTTAAAACACACTGTGAAATCGATATTCGACTTATGGACATTAGGAAATCGTGTGCACTTGCTGGAACACACTTTGACCATTGAAATATGATTTTTATCAATTGAAGGGAGCGAAATGACCTCTGTGTCCCTTTACTCTCCCTCCTACATGCCCATGCTCTTTCTTTCTTC
The DNA here is from genome assembly GCA_036346395.1 of Hsuehochloa calcarea. Taxonomy (NCBI): domain Eukaryota; kingdom Viridiplantae; phylum Streptophyta; class Magnoliopsida; order Poales; family Poaceae; genus Hsuehochloa; species Hsuehochloa calcarea. Next base: position 22,199,784 of record CM070598.1, on the reverse strand, counting down.
TCGTCCATTCCACGTCGTTGAAGGAGAGCACCTCGTCTCCCCCTCCTCATCGTCTCTCATTTCACCCAACATTAAAAGTCCCTAGGAGAGCACTGAGCTCGCAAGATATCCCGACCTCTCACTCCCCCACCACTACCCTGCTTTTGTTCTCCCTCTGCCCACCGAGGACGCGCCTCGTCCCCAACTCAAGCCAAGCACTGCCAACCCCGACTGTTATCCCTGGTGATCCAATCCAAAAATCTCTTACGTCAAAACGTGTTCCACCTCCCACTCTTCCTTTACCCTAAATTATTTTTATTTCTTTACAAGAAGCAACGTCAAATCGAACTTCATGCTCTCCGCCTCCCGCCAACTTCTCCGCTGCCTTTCATCGCCGTGGGTGAGACTTCATCCATTCCTCTACGCTAGAGTCTCTCCTTCCCCCCATCTCATCATATTAACATGCGTACTTACCACTCTCAACCACTGAGCTGTCACCTCCATGAGCACCGGCTGCCCCTCACCGGCAGCTCATCTCCTGTGCTTCTTCATCCCCATCCTTCCAACCAAAATCTCCTCTTCATCCTCTTTCCATTTTGCCATCTCCTGAACCTCACCGCCACTCCTCCGTCACTGACCTATGACACCTGAGGTCCCCTGGTTGCATCCTCCATCTAGTTATTATTTGAAACCAGTAGCACAAGCTCCCGAAGTTCAGACTTTAGCGAAGGTTTGTCGTACGATGAACAAGAACAAAATTGACAAATAATAGAGAATGCTGGAATTTTGCAGTGCCGACAAGTGCCCACTCTTTTCCGAGTTTTCTTCTCTATTTATACTCAATTTTACAACCTAAAGATGGAAAACACTACTACCGTAACCAATTATGATACATATATCAATTGGTTTGGTATTTACATTCGTATACGGCTACGACTCTGAAACCGAACATAACTCTGAAGCTAACTCAACTAAAAGAGGACTTTATGACTCAAACAAGAATTGAAACCTGATGACAGGATTAACTCTAACATACTCCCCCTAATCCTGACTCATATCAGTAACGACATGAATTCCAATCAGATCACATATTTTCTTAAAATTCACATGAGGCAATGCTTTTGTCTGAATATCTGCCTTCTGCTCCTCTGTAGCTACGTGTTGTACATTGAACAACCCATCCTCAACACATTCTCTTATGAAATGAAATCGTGTATCGATGTACGTTTGCTCCTCCTGTGAAACACTGGATTTTTCATTAGCGCTAGGGTTGACTTGTTATCAACGTACAACTCAAACGGGCCATCATCCTTCCCTCTGAATTCATGAAGCAACCTCTTCAACCAGATTCCTTGACATGCCGCCGATGTCACTGCCATGAACTCAGCCTCGCAATTGAAAAGTGCCACACTTTTCTGCTTCTGAGAGCACCATGTCACCATGTTGCCATAGAGATAGAACACAATTCATGTCGTGCTCTTTCTATCGACATGATCTCCAGCTAGATTACTGTCGCTATAACCAACTAGCAGTGGCACCCGTTCCCTCCTAGAATAGATCAAACCATGATCAATTTAACCAGCCACATACCTCAAAATATGCTTCAATGCCTGTTGATACGTCTTGGTTGGTCTCTCCATAAAACGACTTGCAACTCCAACTGCATAACTGAGATCGGGTCAAGTGTGTAGTAGATAATGCAAACAACCAATTAAACATATGTACATAGATGCATCGACCGGATCTGCACCATCATCTTTCTTAAGTCTGATTTTTGGCTCCATCGGATACTTGCATGAATTGCAATCCACCAACCCAACCTTATCAAGTATTTTCTTTGCAGAGGCTGACTGCTTGATCGAGATGCAGTGACTCTATTGTTTTACCTCCTGACGAGGATCTAATAATCCTCATTTTATCTTTTATCTATAATTCTTATTATGGGTAAATATGATGTCACATAGTCTCCAGAAGTACCCCTTATTTTTATAAGGGAGAGGCCTACCAAGTGATTGTAAGATCTTCTACAATCACCCCCATAGTCGTAAGTCTTACTACGACCATGTCATGGTCGTAAGTCTTTCTACGACTACTACCTGGTCGTAAGTCTTTCTACGACCATTACATGGTCGTAAGTCCTTCTACGACTACTACCGGTCGTAAGTCCTCCTACGACCGTAAACCACGCACCACCTTATAATCAAGCCTACAGGCAAGTGGGTCCAACTGATTAAGGAATCCGAACGGTCTACACGCACTATTATTCCGCGTAGTAATAGTGCGTAAATACCCCATTACCTCTGAATGATAACTGACAGACGGCGTGGAGAAGCCAATACGCCGGTAATTACTGCCATCATGTGCCCATTACTGGCTCAATTAAGGCGCCTCTTCCGCAGGACAAAACGGCTACTCCTTCACGACTATATAAGGGCATCAATCAGGGAGACGAGGGAGGAGGAGACAGAAAAATAGAGCGAGTCAAGGAGAAATACAAGTACTATTCTCTGTAATAGTCTTAGCTTCTTACTTGATCATCAAGAATACCACACACACAGATTAGGGTTATTATTCTCTCCTGAGAAGGCCCGAACCTGTCTAAACATCCCGTGTCAACCACTCTGCGTGATTTCACCTCTAGGAGACCCCCCGAATCAAATAATCTTTACATAAGATCGGTTCTAATACACCACGCTTGGCGCCGTCCCGTGGGGATCTTCCGACGTCGACATGGATGCGGTTTCGACTACGAGCCGAGTGATGCATCCGCGATGGTGATGTTGCCTCCGAGATTATTCTCCAGAAACCATCCCATCAATGGAGTTGAGGAGGATCCTTATCCCCACAACGATACGCCCAACGGAGGAGCCAATTCCTCAAAGGACAAGGGTCAATCCGACGAACCGCACCTGAGGACTCACAACACGACGAGAGTTTTTCCTCCAAGTGTTCAAGTCCCCCTAAGGCGGTCCGACTTGGTGAGACAAGTTCTGGGAGCCACCATTCCAGGACTCCACCAGCATCTAGTGATCCTCTCTCTCAGGGTAACTCCAGAGAGGGTGGGATCAAGCATGCTTTTCCCTTCGCAAGGGTTCCGTACCCGAAGATGATCTTGAGGCAGATCGTTTATCCCGAAAAGCCAAAATGTATACTTTGGTCGAAGGAGTCCTCCACAAACGAGGAACCCAAGGGATACTCATGCGATGCATTCCGCAAAACGAAGGAATAACACTCCTTCACGATATACACAGTGGCATCTGTGGGACACATACTTCCTACAGAACATTGGTTGGTAAAGCCTTTCGACAAGGTTTTTACTGGCCTACAGCCCTGTACGATGCTAAGGAGGTGGTTAAAAAGTGTATCCAAGTACAATTTCATGGTAGACAGATACACCAACCAAATTCAAGCATTACAAACAATACCTCTTTCTTGGCCTTTTGCGACACTGGGTCTTGATATCCTAGGATCGTTTCCCAAAGCTCCAGGAGGTTTCGAATTCCTTTTTGTGGCTATTGACACGTTCACAAAATGGATTGAAGCTGAACCTGTAACTGGGATAACAACGGAAGCAGCAAAAAGGTTCATGATGAGATGCGTAATTAGCCGATTTGGAGTTCCGAGTCGGATAATTACAGACAATGGTAAACAATTCGCAAGTGCAAAATTTCAGGAATTTTGCGACGAGTTGGGTACCAAGTTATGCTATGCTTCTGTTGCACATCCCCAAAGCAACGGGCGGTCGAACGCAAACGGCCAAATAATGCGAGGAATTAAAACCCGAGTCTTCGACCAGCTTGTTAAGCGCTCGGGGGCTTGGGTACAAGAATTACCTTCCGTATTATGGGCAGTTCGTACGACCACCAGTCGAGCAACAGGAGAAACACCATTTTTTCTAGTGTTCTGAGTCGGCCATGCTTCCTCCGAGCTAAAATTGCGGTCGACACGAGTTGAAACCTTCAACAACTCGGATCAGAACGACTTCGAGCGCATGATATTAACCTACTCAAGAAAGGAGAAACCTAGCCTTAATCCGTTCGGCGCCTACCAACAAGCCTCGCGCAGATACTATGATCGTAAGGTCCAACCTCGCACCTTCTTGTAGGTGACTTGGTATTGAGGCTCGCCAATCCAAGTCTAATCGGAATAAACTTTCCCCAAATGGGAAGGTCCTTACACGATGATCGAAGTAACTTCGGCCGTGGTCGATGCGACTAGAGATGGAAGACTGACAGTTCTCTCAAACTCTTAGAACATCGACCCGATTCGCAAATTCTATGTGTGACCAATTTCTCGTGCAATAAAAGTCCGTGTTCTTTCTACCTCTCTTGCCTTATTTTTGAGTAGTGCTTTTTAATCTTTCGACTATGAGACAAAAACACCCGCTTTTCTTTACACTGGTCGGCGAGCGAGTAACGCCATCTAGTCGAAACTTCTTCTCTCTCGCATGTGGTTCGCCCACTAGAAGGAATTTCCTAGCATCGACTGCTACTCATTTTTGCCGCCAATACAAAGAGCTCGGTTCTATCCAAATAAATGTTCTCAAAGCCAACTCTCTCAATCTTAGTTTATTTTTCAAGAATTTTCAAAAATATTCTAAGTAGAGTGCACTTGATATATTTATTCGACCACCTTTGATGTACTCGTTTGCTTTGACTGGTCAAGGAAGAGACACACCTAGTCGAAGTTTTTCCTCTCTCGCATGTGGTCCCGCCCACTAGAAGGAACTTCCTAGCGCCGCCGCCTCCTACTTTTGCTCTACCGAAAAGACTTATCGAGTCCATCAGAAAAGGGCGAACGAATTATTAAAGTCCTCTAGACGTTTGCTTAACTCAAGTTGCTGTTCTTGGTTTGATTAAACTAGTCGGAGATGGTAACATCACCTAGTCGAAGCCTTTCCTCTCTGCACGTGGTCCTGTCCACTTGAAGGAACTTCCTAGTGTCGAGCCGTTTCTACTCTTTTGACCAAGTGCTTGACAACCATAACAAAAACTATAAGTTAAACAAACCTCTCTGCTTTTTGAAAACCTATTTCAAACACTATTTACTTAGATTGTCTAAACAAGCTAAGCAAATAGTCGGGGGCTAGGATAAAGTTATTAATTTGACTTCAATTCTTAGTTTTTCATTCGTTTATTATCTTTTGAGTTACTAACTACTCGACAAGATGATTTTCAGGAAACAAGATGGCCTAGGATAAAGTTATTAATTTAACTTCAATCCTTGGTCCTTCATTCGTTTATTATCTTTTGAGTTACTAACTACTCGACAAGATGATTTTCAGGAAACAAGATGGATCGTATATTACTCATCAACAGAAATTGTCTGCCTTACAAAGTAGTTACAAGATTACTCTGAAGGGGGAGAGCCTAGCTGCATTTCCTCCGCCACCTTTTTGCCAACCGATTGCATTTCCTCAATCAGACGATTTTCCTCTGATTCAGAGCAATTGAACTCGGCTTCAATTGGTTACACATTAAGGTGGGGGTCTTGAGCTTTAAGTTTCGCCAAAGCGTAACTTACTCCGGCTTCGACTGCCTCCCTTATTGATTCAGCTTGATTAGCCTTCAGAGTGGTCACCATTTCTTGCAAGTTTCCGACTTGTTCCCCAATGGTACTTATGTGAGCAGCTGTAGTATCTTCTTGAGGAGTTTTTCCCTCAGAATGTAGCTCACTAAGCACATTGTTCAGGAGCGTGATGTTGCCTTGAAGACTAGTCTTCATCGACTCCATCTCCTGTTGGGTACAAGTCGAAGCCTCGCGAAGTTTCTTGTTTTCACCACTTGTTCGAAAAGAATAAACCGGTCAAACAAAAATAAACTTCTAAAGGAAGATAACACAAAGATAATTGTAGGTAAAAGCATTTCTTACCTACTAGTTGAGAATGCAGTTTCTTAACCTCTTCTTGATGGGAAGCAATGGTTTCAGCGTGCTTTTTCTCCCATGCTCTGATGTCCTCTGCATTTATCTTAGCAATGCGGACGGACTCATTGTAGATCAAGGTCTTCTCTTGGATTCCAGCCTCGAGGCTTCTCAATTTGGCAGCAATTTCTGAACAAGAAATTGGCATTAGAAAAGGGAAAATGCTCGAAAAGGACAACAGGTAAAGAATTACTTACCTGTTACGTGAGTTCTCAGACCCTCGAGTTCTTGATCCTTGTCCTTGGTAATGCGAGAAAACTCCTGAATAACCAAAGCTTTTTCTTGAACTTCGGTCCGGAGCTTCCGCATCTCATTTTCTTTATCTGGAGAAGAAATGAGAGTCGGGTAAAGGTTAAAGATCAAAAGCAGTCTTAAGTTCAGCACTTACTGTTTATTTTTTCCTGCAATCTTCTAGATGCAGAGACAGCCTCTCGAAGTCTATCCGAGAGAACTATTATTTCCTCCCTTAGCTTTCTCGACTCCTCTTTTTCGTAATCAAGTGAGTCAGCTAAGGTCTTCGTGTCACTGTTTAACCTACAAAGAACAGAAACGGAGATAAACATCAGCCGATTGGTTGTAAGTACTTCTACAACCACCGACCTAGTCGTAAGTTTTTCTACGACTATGTCATGGTCGTAAGTCTTTCTACGACCACTACCTGGTCGTAAGTAGTCGTAAGCTTTTTACGACCAGTACTTTGTCATGAGTTTTTTCCATGACTATTCTCGTAAAACACTATACGAGTAGTTAAGTCGAAAATAACTATGAATAATAGTGACTTACCATCTCTCTGCCTCTGCACAGAGTACTTCTTTCTCCTGTCTTAGCTCTAAAAGTTGTCGATGGTACTCACCGACAACAGCAATTTGCTCCAGAGCTTTCTGCAAAAAGAAAACAGTGAGAAGAGAAGGAAAGCCACATATATATAAGTATTCTAAAAATACTTACATTCATAGTCGACCTAGCAAAGATCGCATATACAAAATCCGGGTTCTTCAGCTTATCTATCCTCGCGACTTTATCCCACCACACCTCCTCGAGGCGCCATTATCGAAGGTATTTCCCTGTTGGGAATATCTTTGGGATGGGGACTCGGTCCACGAAGTTCAGGCGTAAGACCCTATGACGGAGGCAGCCCAAAGAAGTCACCACGGTTGAAATATTATTCTTCCGATTCTCAGAACTTCTCTTTGGGTAGGGGAAGGAACGCCTCCTACGATTTCCTTCCCAGAACGGTGCACAAGCTGGTCACCACCTTGACCAGAGGCTTCCACAGCGGCCCCTGTTGTTTCTACGACCTCAAGAGTCGCAATGCCACTTCAAAGAAGAATGTACCGCTACTTCAAGGGTCGTAGCTACAACTTCAGCAGATGTAGGAATCACTGGGAGTCTCAACTTCATCGCCACCGGCCAAGGGTGATGCTTCACCACCTCCATTGATACCTCTCCAATAATCAAGGGGTGGCAATGGGCTTCTCAACTAAGCATTCTGGGCAAGGAGTCGGACCAAATAAAGAAAAGCAAATCAAAGTTGTGAAAAGAAAAGGTAAATGTTGTTCTTACACTTTAGTACATTTCACATACCTCTGCACTCGGTCTTAACCAGAATTTTGGAGCAATCCTCCCAACGGAGGACCTCTTCTTCTCCACGACCACGCCCGGTCGAGGTTCAACACTGGCCCAATGACGACCACGTGCAGTGGTCAGAGTTTGGACAGAACCGTGGCTCTGGTTTCTGATTCTCTGACGGCCGAGATCGGTCTCGACCATTCCAAGAGAAGCACCGCCTCACCGCAGTTGTCCGGTGCGGCATCGTCCTTCATAAAGACACAAAATCTTTCCGCTTCTCCTTTCCGGTTGCCTAACAAAACTAGGAGTGGCAGAAACTGCGAAAGATTCCTTGTCATAATGGAAGGGTACCTTAGCCTTGCGAGGTTTGCGCTTAAGAGATTCAGCTGCCTCAGCCTCCTCGGCTTCGATAGCTGCGGCCTCGGCTTCAGATATAGCTACGGTACGCCGCGAGCAGCCTGTAGAGGGTCCGTCGAAAGACCAGAGCTCGAGCTTGCTCCTCCCTTGTTGGTAGATTTTACAAGTCGACGCCTCTTAGAGGGAGGAGCCGAGCCTTTGTCTTTCGACAACCCAGCGCCAATAGTCATCAGTACGACTTCTTCGTCGTCCTGACGATTTTCCATGCCTACTTTCTGTAAAGCAAAATAGAAAAAGAAGAATCACTGATCAGTCGTAAGTTTTTCTACGACCAGTGCCAAGTCGTAAGTTTTTTCTACGACTCTTTCTTGATCGTAAGATATTCTACGATCACCATTAGTCGTAAGTATCTTCTACGACTATAAAGTCCTAAAGAAAGAATCAACTTTTGATTACCTTTAGGCGCTCTATCTCTTTCATCTGCGGACAAAGCCGCAATGATTTGAGGAACCGCCACTCGAGTGGCGGAGACTTCTCACAGATGAGTCCGACTCTAGAGTCAACCTCAACTCGTGAAAGATCCGTAAACAGATAAGAATATTAGACAATGTTGAAGAGGACCAAACCGAGAGCTAAGTCGACGCTACTTACCCTCGCCGTAGTCTCCGTTGTCTCCTCTCCCGAGTATCTCCACATAGGAGATGCTCGCTTCTTCAAGGGACTAATTCAGGCGTGTGATGAAATCCTTCACCACATGCCATCCGTCAACCCTTCTTCCTTCAAGTCCTTAATGGCTTGAATATAAGGGCTAATCCTACTGATATCTTCGAGTTGAATCCCATGAAGATTTCTTTTAGCCTTTCCCGAAAAAAGAAAGGCTGTCTTGAGGTGACCTTCCAAGAAACCACCTCTTCCTCCACCGCCACCACGAAGACCGGTGAAACTCTGAATATACTCCTTCGACTTCGAGTCGTGGAGCTTGAGATCAGCGACTTAAGCGATTCGGCTTTGTCGAGCCATCCCAAAATAATATTGGAACAAATCGAGATCCGCCTAATCCCAGTCGCCTCACACGAGATACACCTAACACACTCAACATGGTAATGGAATTGGGACCTAAGTTCACCGCCCACCCCAAAGTGTTCGAGTACCATTTAGAAGAAAGGTGAGCAGCAATCGAAGGCCGCCTCACAATACGCTTGAAAGACAGGATTTGCCCATTTTCCCGATGGCCGGTCTTTGCCCGATAGCCGAATCCACTTTACCAGCTTTCTCGGAATCTTCCCGACATCGACCAAGATTTTGAGCTTAGCCGCATCCATCTCCGATTCTTCCCATTCGAAACTCTCTTGGCCATTTCGCTCGAAGCAAGAAGTTTTTGATTGGGTTGGCGGGAGAAGATAAAACCTAGTCGAGGACTGAGAAAGCAAGAGCTCAAGAACAATGGAGTGATTTGAGGAAAAGGTAAAACCCAAGTCTACCTCCCGTAAGTTTTTATAACAAGACGATCTCCGCCGCCAAACCGTCTCGCCTATAGGTGCAGGGAGTTGGTTGTACCGCCGAACCGCTTCATCTGACAAGTCCGTGAGAGCCGCTTGCAATTCCCTGATGGTCCGCTCGAGAAAAATTAGGTGCGATTATCACCCCTGCGAAATTACTTTCTTGACCAAGTCTTTTGGTCGGAAGTATCAATCGGAAAGGTTTTTCTCCGATTCCCTACTACGACCACCAGACGGTCGTAGGGTTTTTACGACTTTTGATAGTCGTAAGCAATCATCATCTTTCTTAAGTCAATTCCCCGCACGATACATTTAGATTTTTGGCTCCATCTTTCTTGATACTTGCATGAATTGCAATCCACCAACCCAACCTTATCAAGTATTTTCTTTAAGTCCATTTACTAATCCTTCACCAAGTAAGTTACTTTCACTTGAGGTCGATGGCTTGATCGAGATCCTCATGACTCTATTGTTTTACCTCCAAACCAAGATAAAAACTGAGAAGCCCCAAATCACTCATCTTGAACTCTTTCATCATCTGATTCTTGAATGACTGAAGTTTGTCCACATCAGTGCCCGTGATGATCAGATCATCAACGTAGACGCCAACTATGATCATGTCATTACCATCATGTTTCTTATAAAGGGCTTGCTCTTACTTACATATCTCAAAACCAAGTCTTCTCAAGCCGTTATCTAGCTTGCGATTATAGGGCATGGGCGCCTATTTAAGCTCGTACAATGCCTTTGACAACTTATATACTTTCTCTTCTAGGCCTTTTACAGCATAACCCTCAAGTTGGATGACATATACTTTCTCAGTGAGATCACCGTTTAAAAATGCCGATTTGACATGCATGTGATGAACTTTCCATCCAGAGTGTGCAGCAGGTGCAAGGAGCACTCTCACCATTTCAAGTCTTGTCACAGGAGCAAAAACTTCTCCATAATCAACGCCTTATTTATGAACGTACCCCTTAGCAACAAGTCTTGCCTTATAGCACACAATATTGCCTTTAGCATCTCTTTTCAGTTTGTAAATCCACTTCAATCCTATGGGTTTATGACCATGTGGGAGAGATGTTAACTCCCATGTGTTGTTTTTCTCAATAGCTTCCAACTCATGCCTCATTGCACTTCTCCAGTGCTCCTCCTTCAATGCCTCCTGAAAATCAGTGGGCTCTTCCACATCCATCATATACAGATCTCCCTCAAGATCTATCGACTCAGTGTGCTCATAAATATCCTTCATGCTTCTGAATTTTGGTGTTACACTTTCTGGAGTAGACACAGCCGAGCTTTCAGTTGCCACATTCTCAGTGTTAATGTCTGCAAGTGTCGTATCCACAATTGATGATTGCGATGCAGTTGGCTTTGTAGAAACAATAGGTGAAGCAAGTTCATCATACTCCTCTCCATCAACAGTGAAAGTGATCCAATTTCCCATCTCCTAATTTGCTTCTTGTTTATCTTCCCACTTCCACTGTTGATCTTCTTGAAAAATGACATCTCTTGAGACAATAATCTTACCAACAATAGGGTCAAATAACCGATGTGCTTTGCAGCCCAGCTCGACGCCCAAGTATACCTACACTTGGCTCCTATCATCAAGCTTCTTCAGATATGTGGTTACTTTAGCATGTGCTAAGCAACCACCCTTATGTGCTCCAGATTCGGCTTTCCTCCACTCCAAGCTTCAAATGGTGTGATACCATCAAGCTCTTTTGTCTTAATATGATTGAGAATGCCGACTGCGTGTATTACCGCCTTAGCCCAAAATTTTCTTAGCATGAACTTGCTCTTTAACAAGCTTCGAGCTGTAGCCATCACCGTACTACGTCCTATTCCTTCATTCCACCACCCAGTGAAGAATCAGGTGATGCCCCCTTGCCTCACAAATTGCCTCAAACACACTGGACAAGAATTCGCCCTCTCGATCTGATCTCAGCCCCTTTAACTTGTGTTCAACCTATGTTTCAGCCGGATTGAGAAACTTCCGGAACACATCTTTAGCTTCACCCTTCTTCTTAAGCATATAAACCCACATCACTCTTGAAAAAACATCAACTAGAAGAAGGAAGTACCTATTTCCAACTTGCGATAATGGGGTTAATCGGCCCACATAAATCAACATGCACTAGTTCCAAGGGTCATTTGGCTCTGTAATTTGCATGCACTGGGAATGAAGCTCTTGTCTACTTGGCGACGAGACATCCTTCACACACTTGAGTTGGATGATCAATGTGTGGCAGACCAAGGACCAAGGTTTTGTTTGACATTTGTTTTAGTGACCGAAAGCTCACATGCCCCAATCTCGCATGCCATAACCAGGCCGGGTTCTCAAGACTAGAACTTAAGCCAATAGGTTTGCATGTATCCAACTGAATTTTGTATAGCTTGTTTGGTGTACACGGAACCTTCATCTTCAGTCAATTGTCCTAGAGTGATAATATTGTTGAAAAGTCTAGATTTGTAGTATACATCTGGCAACAACCTTTGTTCACCATTCTTGCATTGGAGCAAAATTGAACCTCTGCCTATATAAATATAAATTTCAACGAAATTCTGTTAAGTTCCTAAATTTCGAATTTTAGAGGCTCCATTGTCAAGATACCATATTGTAACACTGATCGGATCAATGCCCATTGCTCCCTATAATTTCCCACTTCTGGCCAAAGGGTTAACATGTGGTACGATTATATACTACTACAACTCACTTGAGACAAGCTGTAGGACTAATCCCACCATTGTCAAGATACTATATATCAGAATCGATCATCTCCTCACCGATTTTCAGCAACTTTGGGTGCACATTTTCTTCGAGCATGACCAGACAACAACTTTTCTCTTCACACATGGACAGAAGCAGAGCTGGTTCATCCTCAGCCCACGAGAGATTTAGTTCTTCCTTCTTCTTATTGCAACAATCAGAAGCAAAATGACCATACTTCTGGCACTCATCACATTTAATATGGCTGCGGCATTCTGATGCATAATGACCAAACTTCTCATATTCAAAACACTTAGTTTTTGACTTATCTTAATTGAAGTCGCTGTTGCCGTGTCCAGCCTTCTCGCTGCGTCCGACAAAACCTCCTTGACCACCCTGGCTTTGGCCGTGATCGTGACCTCCTCGGTCGCGCCAAGTAGATCTCCGACTGCCTTGAAACGATAACTGGTCTCTACGGATCTGCTTGTTCTCTCCCTTCACATCGGTTTTCACAAATAGAGCTTGATCATCACGTGCCTTGCTAGCCTTTCAGGAGTCCCTCGTCCGCTTTGAGAGACCCTGTAACCTCCTCGACCTTCATCTTCGAAAGTTGGCTTAAATACATCAAGGTTGTAACCACTGAGATGAACTTCTTCGGTAGAACCCATAGGTACTTTTTTTACAACGATGCTTTCCTCTAGCTTATCACTGAGAGAACGTATCTCGCTGACAATCGCAGTGAGTTTTCTAGCAAAATCATGGACATATTGATTCTCAGCAATCTGCAGGATCTCATACTCGCTCCGTCGAGCCTGCAGATCACAGACTTCCTTCACGCGATCCACACTTTCATGCATGACGCGAAGCGCTTCCCATGTCTCGCTTCAGAGTTATGACGCGAAGTTTGTCGTACGATGAACATGAACAAAATCAACAAAGAACGCTGGAATTTGCGGTGCCAACAGCTGCACCCTTTTCCGAGTTTTCTTCTCTATTTATACTCAATTTTACAACCTAAAGATGGAAAACACTACTGCTGTAACCAATTAGCTAGGATACACATATCAATTGGTTCGGTATTTACATCCGTATACGGCTACGACTCTGAAGCCGAACGTAACTGTGAAGCTAACTCAACTGACAGAGGACTCTATGACTCGAACAAGAGATGAAACCTGATGACAGGATTAACTCGATCCAACACTCGTTCTCTTTCACATCAATGAAGAAAGGCCTCGCGCGTGTCACTAACATATGGGTGCCACCATCGTTCACAGAATGGAGTAGGGAGAGAGCAAGGGTAGCTCCTGAATTTCGATATGTTTCTCTCTCCAAAGCCCCTTAAAAGTTTATTTCGTGGTCAAATTAGTGTGTTCCAGGAAGCACACGATTACGCAATGTTCCATCAGGCAAATATCAATTTGGGAATGTATCTGGGCAAATGTTACAATTAAACGAACGGTCTTGGCCCAGTGAATTTCTAGCTACCGCGCGCGAAAAGGACAAGAAAAACACAACAGTTACCATGCATGGTGAGACAGACAAATGAAGGCGTGCCGCCGGCCAGTCATGCATGCACGTAATACGTTACAGAATAACAGAACAAAACAATTAATTGCATCCGTAACCTCTTGTGGGGATATATATATATATATATATATATATGCAGTGATGCATTCATTGCATGCGGCGTTTAATTGATCCATCCATTCTGTCTCTCGTGTTACGCGATGGATCATGGATGGATGCATCACGTACGCATATATGGGGACCTGCATGTACATTGTACGTATGCTATACAGCTAGCTGCAAGAGGACGATGGACAAGTCGCAACAGTGAAATTAAGGCATCTATGTACGTACGTCGTACGTAGTACTGCTGCCAGTGTACACAGTACTACACATCTTTTGGACGACGTACGCGCCCCTGCGTGCGTGCAAATATTGGGATCGATCCCCCGCCAAACAAGTGTTAGCCCCATGTGTATTTCCCGTTACGACGTACGTCGCGTCACTAATAATGCGTCCAATTGGTAAGTGCCCCTACCAGATACTAGTACTGGGCGCACATGGACATCCTCCACCCTTGTTACTATCCCCGATCAACCTCGATAAGCGCCTTGTCGATTAATGCGTCTTTTCTGCTCTTGTTTCTCTCGCATGCATGTGCCATGCATTATTCTGACCCTGGGAGGCTAGCCTAGCTGGGACCACTACCGATCCAGCTAGCTAGCTAATTAACCTCGAGATCAAAAACAAAACGAAAAAAAGTGTTGTACCCCAAATTTAAAATTTACAATTTTCTGTGTTCACGGCACTAGTCTCTAAATCAGTAGCTAGTGTCTACAGTTACATCATTGAATATCAATCACATATCATGAATGTGCCAAGCTATTGCATAATAATAAACAAAGCATAAATATACCTTACGGCTTTTGACTTGAAGAATGGCCGGACAGTGCAAATACCTTTTGAAGAACAACAGCAGAAGCATAATAAAAATATGCCACGTGGAACCCTCACGATATACCCATAGACAATCGACTGGGGTCCGCGATCTAGTTCTTAGCCTTCTTGCAAATGCTCACAAGTGCCTATATAACATTCTTCTCTTACACTTACGTAATAATAATAATAATATTGAGCGAGTATGAGTACATAACCGTACTCGCAAGCCAACACACAGAATGTAGTTATATAATATGCAAGGGTGATCAAAGGAATGGCTTATGATTATTTTGTTTGCATAAAGCCACATATTGAAATAGATTATGTAGTGGCAAATCCTGAGACCTAGCATTTTTAATTAACACAGGTTTTAACATAGTTGAGTTTTGTTGTAAAATACTAGTGGAGACTTCAACCTCCTATACCATCGAGTGGCTCTATCTACCCAATACTTATGTTCTTTCTCGGGTCGCATCCCGTACTTCTCACTGGTAATCAACCAGGCCATCTCAAATCTCTAGGCTCCAACCCATCTTTTCATTCCCTCCTACAAATTGTTTTATTAAAAATGAAAGCTAATTCACGTAAGTTTTTCGTACCACCAATGACTTTGGGTACAACTATCTAGATAGTTTTCTCACTCTGCAGAGTTCGCACACTTTACCCACAAAAGACAATAGTCTTATACTGTGAAACTAAGATGATCATCACACGACCTTTACAATGCCCAGCGGCCAACGCAGCGCCATCCGCTAGGTTTCGCTACCGAAGGTGGTTTGCTAATGCAATATAGTCGCGCCACCCTTTGGACTCCAATCCTCTGGGTAGTTGTCCACTAAGACCATAGCTCATGCCACCCTCCGTAGCCCCCTTTTGCACTGTAGTAGTTTCCTAATACATTATAGTCGCACTACCCTTTGGACTCCAATCCTCCGGGTGGTTGTCAACTAAGACTATAATACATGCCACATGAGCAGGATGATGAAGCAACGCCGAGGCGAACAAATTAATCAGTCAAATTGTACCCATTATAGACTTGTGATTGCACTGTTTTTACACGAGTGGTCATCACAAGAACTCGGTTATTTAATGACTTGGGCGGTACTTCCCTCATACCCACTCTATCGTGCTCTTCCCAGTAGCACCCACCATGCTTTCCAGCAACCAAAGTAGAAATCTATTTTTGGTTTTCTTTTGTTTTAAAATACCAACCAGGCTCCAACCTCGACTGCCCAAATCCAATTTCAAGTTTTAGTGATGTCGGGCAATCAATGCCCACATGTCATATTCTAAGTAGGGCTAAGCATGATAGTTAAATGCAGACTTAATGTCTATTTCATGTATATCATTACTCAAAAGATATTGTCTAAGTTCAAGGAATATAAGTTTATACGCAATTATTATTAAGGTAATGACTATGAGCTAATTGACATAGTTGTATAAATCATAGCAATGCAATTTCATAATTTAAATAAATATAATTTGCATTCAAAATTTAGGAGTAAAATGATCAAAGTGTTAAATCGTTTTGCTCAATGTTCTGATAATCTTGATCTCGATCTTGTTCTTGTTGGGACTGCTGATCCACCATGGCTTTAGATTCTAACTACACGGAATACGACTGAACCCAAGAACGTTTACAAACAACCAAATGAAATCTAATAAATCCAAAAGCACTTGAAATAAAAAGGAAACACTTCAAATAAAAGTTAATAAACCCAAGAATGTTCGAAGCAGTAAATGCTTCAAACGAAACTAAACATATCTAATAGGATCTCGAAAGAAGGGAGTACTCCAAATGAAACCAAACATACTTATCTGGAGTCGATGAAGGAAATACTTTAAACGAAGTACATGCAAGGTAGTTGATGAAGGGAATACTTCCGATAGGATGAAGTACATCTAGGGATATTTTGAATAAAGGAAATACTTCGGACCAAAGTATATAAATCCAAACTCTACTCACTTGATCTAGTGTGTGGTTTTGGGTTGACAGTCAGACTTAGGGTTAGGTAATCGTTTGATCCGGAGTGAGGGCAAGAGGGGTCGGGCTCCTGGAAAGTCTGCTGGTGCAAGGAGTTAGGACTCCAACAGGAAGGAGAATATTCATAGGAATATTATGCATCGGTTACCTAGACGGGAGAGATCACCTAGTTAGGTCGAACTCTCTGACCCACCTTCGGGTTATGAATTGTCCTTCTACTGGGAACAGATAACGATGGATGATAGCTGGATTCTATATGAGTTTGATTGGTGGTTGATTACTGTCATCCACCTGGGAACGTATCAAAGCTGTCCCCAGTCCTGATCTTCCCCTCTGTTGCCTTTCAAAGCCACCCGACCCCCTTCACTTCCTCACCCTAAGATGACCTCACCTGGGAAACCCTAGCCCCAGCCGCCCCTCTCCAGTTCGTCGCCGCCGCCATTTAAGCCGAAGATCAAGCTCATCGCGCCACTGTTGTGTAGTTTCTCCGCGGTCCATTTAAGAGTCAAGATCAAGCTAATTGGCGCGAGTCACCTGCCAGTTGAAGTTTCTCTTCCTCTACGGTCCTGCTTGGGTCAAAAGTCGTTGTCGCCTTCGTCGCGCCAACCCTCGCGAAAATCATGACAATCTACTAATTTGTTGCTGGCCACTGTACATGCAGGAGGTTTGGTGTTGTCAGACGCGGATATATACCTTTAGTACCATATTTTAGAGATAAGTACTACATCATCCCCCCCCCACATATATTTGTCCATTTTCTGTTCTCCTACTTCTAGCACTTCACAAACAGTAACATAGTTTATGTACATCTAGTAAGCATGGGATGTTTACACGGCGGTAGTCTCCATTTCCATATCACAGTGGCAAATATATATAGCATGAGCTAGCAGAGGGTTATATACAAAGTTGAGATCGACAACCAAATAATGGTGGATGTTGATGGTAACGGACAGTGGCAGAGGATGTTTGCTAGTGCCATTTGGACACACATATGACGCTCACATGGTAATCTTCAGATCGATCAAACAGGAGCTGCACACAATACTTCCAACCTATATTATCAGCAAAGATACACAAGGTACATGTACGAGCTACATATTGGGCCTCCTATGTGGGTCGTCGTCTTCTTGTACTGGTCCCCGGTCCCCCAGCAGAACGTGAGACAAAGGAGCTAGGGTCTTCGATTGGAGGCAAATTTTACTGAGATTGAAGTCGAGAAATAACTCAAGGAGATAGGTAACCCTCGATTGCATCGTGAACTGCGCAACCGCGAAAAGAAAGAAGGGACATATTTGGAATACGGTAATTATACATAGCTTTGTTGTTAGGAATTTTTAAATATAGTATATGAGCTCAAAAAATTATGATTTTTTTGCGGAGCCTCTCAACACAGTGTATTTGCTTGTGTAATTTTTCTAGAATTTTATTCATTTTGAATGTTTCTCACAATTTCATTTAAGTATATTGCTTGTAGGAATTTCTAAATAAAAAAAATGAGCTCAAAAAATTATGAATTTTATTTTCAAGGCTTACTTAATTGTGTAATGCTTCTACAAATTTATATGTGTTTTAAATTGTCTCCAAAATTAAGGGTTTGAGTCTCAAAAATTAGGATTTGAGGTTTTGGGAATTAGGGTTTTAGGAATTCCCACACAAATTACTCCGAATAGAATAGACTTAATCATATCTAACAGAATTAGGATTCCAGAAATTAGGGTTTCAAAATCACAAAAAGTTCCAATGAATTCCCACACAAATGTAATACTTGTAACCATTCCGAAATATCGTCAATTTTATCTATGGAAAAAGCTACATTACAACTCTATTGGAAATATTCGATATACAATACATATAACATACGAAATATGCATACAAATGTAGCAAAACAAAATATGAATACAAATATACCAAAATGGAATCGCATAACACGGGATACAATATGGCTCACTCGTTTGAGCCACTGCTCTCTGCTCACTACGTCTATGCTCGTGTGCATGGCCTTGTTTTGCATCGAGCATGTCCTGTGGGTTACGTCAGCCGGTACGGAGAGTGCGTGTCGGATCGGAGGGAGTACGGAGACCGTTAAGTATGTTGAGTGGGCGGAGGTGCACCAGTAAGCCGAGTTGGAGGAAGCTAAATCTGGTAAGCGTACATGTCGTCATGCTGAGACATGCCGAACTTGGGGCAACCTGTAATGAATTCATTAACGATGGATTGTATAAATCCACTCCCGATTTGCCGCCCCAAGGTATGATGTCTGCAGCTTCGGTTGTGTGGATGAGCTCTGGTCTTATATGTACGATGTGCCAGCCAATCCGGAGGGGCTTTGGCCTTGAACGTATAGTGTGCCAGCGAGCCTGGAGGAGCTCTGCCCTGCTTACACTCCAAACCCTGGCTGCCATTGTCCAAACCCTAGCACCGTGTACTGCTCCCTGGCAAGAGCTGGGAGGCATCAATGGACGAAAACTGGCCGTCCCCACAATGATAAAACGAAGGCTACAAGACGGAACAATGTTAGTCAAAATAAACACTCTGAATATAAACTCAGAATTTCGTACCTCCCGAATATGCAGTGCAAATGATCGAGGGGGGAGCACTAGTCTGTGTACTAAATGCAGATGATAAAAGTGATGCATCCTGACAGACCTGTGGTGGGAGAACGAATTGATGTTTGCGGAACGCTTAATATAACCAAAAAATATAACATAGATCTGTACAAAACTTACCCCCACAGATCTGGCCCTTGGCCGACCGACGAAAAGCGCTACGACACTGGCGGGACTCGCTAGGTCGTGATGACCTAACGGGTGAGCACGATCCCCTACTTGGTGCCCGATGCACATCACGTCATCCGTCGAATGACCGCAGCTCAAGTTCTTTATTATGTTCTTCAACTACACGAAGATGTACTTCAATGTGTTCAGTAGCCCCGGTGTTGTGTTTGGGTTACGGATGGCGGTCTCCGATGTGCTGCACCTGCTGCAATTGAAGTGACATTCATAACAGGTTTAGTAACGAATAGTATAAATATCATCAACGAAATGACTAGAGGTTGTAAGTATCTTACGATATCATCACGTCACGAACCATTGTGATGATCGAATGTGTGGTAGAGCCTCTCGCAGTGCGTCATCTACTCTGGGTGCTCCGGTGCAGGAAGGGTGATTCTGGCATGCGACTGTGGCACGTACCACTCTAGGTACTCACCATATGTTCGAACGTCATATAGAAGCTGCTCCAGCAAGACCTACAATTGCGCCATCTTCGTCCATGAGGTAGTCCACTCGTGCTGGACTGCTTGCCAGTCCTCAGTCCCCCGGCCCGCCCTCGATTGCCGACATTTCCAGAAGAATTGATGTTAGAAAAGAAGACATAAGAAGCGTAAAATTAGCAATATTCAAATCCATGTGCACTTTGCATATCTTCACATCACCTCTTTCTACGTTCTCACGAATAATGTGATATCGTCGAAGTATGTGTTTGGACTTTTGATGCGATCTAGGCTCCTTAGCTTATGCAATGACTCCACTATTATCACAAGAGAGATCCATTGACTGGAAGCACTCGAAACCACACCTAATTCATTAATGAACATTCTAATCCACACGACCTGTTTTGCACCTTTTGAAGCTGCAATGTACTCAGCCTCTGTTGCAGAATCAGCAAATGTTCCTTACTTGGAACTTTTTCAGCTCACTGCTTCTCTATTAAGGCAAAACACAAACCCAGACTGTGATCTTAAATCATCATTGTTGGTTTGGAAGCTAGCATTGGTGTAACCATTTACGACCAGCTCTTCCTCACCACCATATACAAGGAATGCATCCTTAGTCCTTCTCAGGTACTTAAGGATATTTTTGACTGCAATCCAGTGACCTTCACCTGGATCTGATTGATATCTGCTCGTAACACTTAGAGCATACGACACATCTGGTCGTGCACACAACATGGCATACATGATAGATCCTATAGCCGAAGCATATGGGATTCTACTCTCGCTCATTATTGGTCGTAGGACACTGAGTCTTGCTAAGATTAATACCATGTGACATGGGCAAGAAACCTTTCTTAGAATCTTGCAAGTTGAACCGTTTCAACACCTTGCCATTGTACATATCTTGGCTTATTCCTATTAGCCTATTAGACCTATCCCTATAGATCTTTATACCAAGAATATATGTTGCGTCTCCTAAATCTTTCATCGATAAACTATTTATTAATGAAATTTTAATAGATTCAAGCATTGGAATATCATTTTCGACTAGTAGTATGTCATCCACATACAATATCAGAAACACAAGTTTGCTCCCACTGACCTTCTTGTAAACACACGAGTCTTCTTCGTTCTTGATGAAGTTAAACCCTTTGGCCACTTCATCAAAATAAATATTCCAACTTCGAGAAGTTTGCTTTAATCTATAGATGGACTTCTTAAGCTTGTATACATTTCTAGCTTCCTTTGGATCGACAAAACCCTCAAGCTGTGTTATGTACACATCCTCACTTAGGTTTCCATTTAGGAAAGCAGTTTTGACATCCATTTACCATATCTCATAATAGAAATATGTAGTAATAGCTAGAATAATACGGATAGACTTAAGTATAGCGATAGGTGAGAAGGTTTCATCATAATCAACACCTTGAATTTGTTTGAAACCCTTCACATCCAATCGTGCCTTATGAATGTGAACATTTCCATCCATATCTATATTTTTCTTAAAAATTCATTTGCACTCAATGGTTTTAACACCATCAGGTGCATCAACTAAGTTCCAAAGTTGATTGTCATACATGGACTTTATATCGGATCTCATGGCCTCAAGCCATGACTCAGAGTCTAGGTCCACCATTGCTTTCGCATAAGTTTTAGACTCATCATTATTCAATAATAAAACGTCATGCTCATACCTTATAGGCAATTGATGTGGCATTTTTGATCTACGTGGGGCTGATGCCTCATTTACAGATTCAACAATATTTTGTTCATCATGTAGAGGTTTAGTAGGAGTTGAAACATTTTCAGATGTGTAGGACCGGAAAGGCGACTAGGGGGGGGTGAATAGGCGCTTTCAAAACTTTCTCGCCTAAATCAAAACCAACACGAACTTTACTCCTTTAGCTATGAAAGCTAAGAAGTTCAGTGTGCACACAACGGAAGCCTTGTGTTGACTTTGATAAACCCTCAAGCACACAACACAAAGGAGAAAAGAACTCAATGTTCTTCATCGACACGCAGGCGGTCGACCGGCTACCACGGGCGGTCGGACCGACGGTGATCCAATGATCGGACCGACAACTAACCAAATGGCTCGGACCGGTGGGCACGGTTCGACCCGCCAAACCAGTGATCTGAATACACAGCGGTCGAACCGCCGTTGAAAGGCTTCGGACGGTAGAGAGTCGATCTTGAAAATCTCCACCCAAATCCAAAACGAAATTTGATCCAACTTTTGATTCAACCAATAAAACTTGACCAAATTTCTAGCACACCTTCCTAATGGTATTGGAGACCTATTTCTAGCGACGATCCGTCAGATCCACTTCGCAGAAACGATCTCTCGAGATTTTACCAAGGAAGTGCACAAACCCTAGAAATGAGAAAAACTTGATTCAAGTCTTGCTTGTGGGGGTTTGATGAACTAGATGACTCTAGGAGTAATCCCACACATCAAAGCAAGATAGAGTAGGCCAAGAGACCAAGCATGAACCGTTGAATCAAGGAAGCACCAAAACATCCAAAAGAGAGAAGAACACAAAGGGAGCAATTGATCTCTCAATTAAGCATCACAAGATTGTTCATCCACAATAGATGCTTACAAAGCCTCTCCACCAAGGAGGGCAAGAGCTCAACAAGGAGCACACTCCAACCCTAGTTCTCCTCTCCTCTCCTCCAAACCCTAGAAAAAGAAGAAGGGGGCTAAAATGAATGCTTGCTTAGGTTTTCCACCTCTCCCCTTCCTATTTATACTAGAGAGCTAGGGTTTCCCTTTTTGGGTCTCTTACACATGGGACCCACACACAAATAACCCTTGAAGCAATCGCCTGCTTCACCACGTGTAGGTTGATCAGCGGTTCTCATCGACGCCAAGCCTCTCTTGTCCGAATCCCATCGGAACCTCCCAGAGACTCGCACCGATATCCGCACCGCCTGATCCAACCAAATTGCTTCAACCACCGTTCGATCCATCTTGTCCATTCTGCTCCATGCTTGAGTCACACAACCTCACCCGGTATCCCTGATCGTTCTGGACCTCAGCTCTCCAAGCGTAGTCCCGATCCACTCACCGTTGACGTCGTTGACCTGCAAGCCACCTGCACAGCAATAGACAAACAAACCGTTTCCGGGAACAAGTTCTTCACAACTTGACCCACGTCGATTCCATAATGCAATATACATCAATAAAGCATTGAAGTTCATAAAATCACACACTCGTAACAAACTCAATGCAACACTTGGCTCACCTCCAGTATCGCGGCCCGATCATTTCACGGGGCGGTCCGACCGATTTCATCTTGATCGGACCGCTCCCACAACGGCGGTCGGACGGTCCAAATGACTTAGCCAAAATTCAAGCGAGAAAATCCAAACCTTCCGAAATTTCAATCGAATAGAACTTTTGACCGGAGCTCTAAAATGATGGGACCACATCCAAGAGACTCCCCTCACTTGCCTACACAACCTATTTTTGGCCCACTCCAAAACCTAACTTTTAAAATAGCGGTCGGACCGCCACCATGGCTTGGCGGATTTGCTCCATCGGGCGATCGACCGCCCGACAACCGGATCGAGACCGCCAGTGGCTCGACGACCTTGGAGCAAACCCGAAAACGCGAGATTTTGCAAACCAATAACGCCATTGCCAATTGACTCATCATCCTGAGATCGTGCACATATCCTCACGATATCCACAATCTCCCCTTGATGAACACATTGGCAATTTTCAAGAAAATGTGGTTTTCAAAATGAAAAGTAAAAATCGCCGTTTTGCATAAAGGCACAACTTGATCCATAAGCAACAAAAGCCTAGGAACCACCAAGTCGGCTTGAATAGTGTAAGCAAGTGAGATAAGGCATTGAGAGCACAAAAGAATTCAAATTCCAGAAAGTAGCCAAAAATCTCACTTAGGTCCAAATGAAAAGCACATTGTTCTATTTGACCTTTGATCATTGTGAGTATTCTTCAATTTCAAATCAAATCAGGAAAAGGCAATAAACCCAGAAGCTCAACTCACCATGATCACAAATTTTCAAAAGGTTCACAAAAGTTTTTTTTTTTGTGTGTTCTTTATATATGAAACCAATCTTTATGTAAGAAACCAAAAGCTCCAACAGCATTTTCTTCACAATCTTTCTCCCCCTTTGACAATGAATTCATCAAGATGCATGAAAAGAAGGAGCATGAAGGAATGACTTTATTTTTGAGCTTTAGTAAAAGGAGCAATGACCATTATACATGTAGACAAGACAAGTATTATACCAAGCCATATAAGGAGAAGACGCTATATTCAATCATGGCAAAGCGTGTAATCGCAAAGCTAAAACCAAGATAGCGTAAATCGAGATTGATGAATTGCAATCATGACAAGTTGCTCAAAATCATAGATTCACTCAAAGCAACCAAAAATGAGTCAAGCCATGTCTATAAGTAAAAAGAGACTCAAAACAAGAGTTGAGGCATTTTGAGCATTAAGAAAATTCTTTTGAAGCAAAGCTCAAGCACTTAGCCCTTTTGGGCAAATTCTCTTTTCTTTCTCTCCTTTTTCTTGTGCTAGATCTCAAGCCTTGCCGACCATCTCAAGCGATAAGCTTAAAAGAATGATCTAGGTCATCCAAAACTCCCCACGAGTTCATGCCGAGTGCAATGGCAAGCCGTCTCATGGGGAAGGATTGGTGAGATCGCTTTTTCGCATGAAAATCTCATTTTCATTCGCTTGACTTAATAAGATAAAAGCTCATTTTCCATCTCAAGAGGTTCAAGACTCAAATCGACTTGTAAGACATGGCAAGAATCATAAGCGGATCACTAGAGCAAAACTAGTCACAAGATCCAACAAGACATGATTTGATTCAAATTTCTCAAGGATATAAAGCTAGCAAGGCAAAAGTCGAGCCAAACACGAAGAGCCATAAAAGAGGTCTAGCGACTATCACTCGATATGACAAGGTATAAAATATGAAAATAAGTCATACAGGGATAATAATCAAAGCTCCATTAGTTTTAATATACAATGCAAGACAAATGAAATGAAACATGCATTATGATACAATGAATGCAAGCAGAGCCACTTCCCCCTCAAAACAGCCCAATAGGACTAATAACCCTAACTCTCCTCATAAGCAAAAAACGCCAAGAGTCAAGAGCCTTAGTGAAAATATCGCAAGTCGTTGCTCGGACTCTACAAAGTGAAGCACAACATCACCTTTCTCAACATGGTCTCTCAGAAAATGAAATCGAATGTCAATGTGTTTAGTCCTGGAGTGTTGCACTGGGTTTTTGGCAATATTAATTGCAGAAGTGTTGTCACAGAAAAGAGGAACACTTCCCAAAGATAACCCATAGTCCCGCAGCGTGGATAAAATCCAAAGAACACGAGAGCGACCATCAAGCGGCGGCTACATACTCGACCTCGGTAGATCAGGCAATGTAAGACCTGCTTTCTAGAAGACCAAGAAACAAGAGATGTGCCCAAGAAATGACAAGTGCCAGAAGTACTCTTCCTATCAACTCTACACCCGGCGAAATCAGCATCAGAAAATGCTCGAATTGAAAGAGCCGAAGAAGAAGAATACCAGAGTCCAAAATCAAGCGTATCTTGAAGGTACCTGAATATGCGGCGTCCTGCTTGACGATGAGAAGCACGAGGAAGCTCGAAGCGAGCGCACGGACATCTGGCGAATTGTATGTCGGCCTCGTATTGTAAGATAGAGGAGGAGCCAATCATATGCGGTACTCTTCGGTCCACGGACTCTCCATCCTCATCGTGGTCCAAAGACGGTGGTTGTTGCAATGGGAGTAGACATTGGCCTCGCTTCCCATATTGAAGCGCGAAGAAGGTCCTTTGTATACTTACTCGGTGGACGAAGGTGCCTTCTTTCGCTTGCTTGATTTGAAGACCAAGGAAGAATGTCGACTCTCCCATCATGCTCATCTCGAATTCACCGCTCATAGAATCAAAATCTAGACACCAAAGCATGAGAGGAACCACAAAAATAATATCATCCACATATATTTGAACCAACAAGAAATCACCGCCATGCACGAGAGTGAACAAGGTTTTATCAACCATTCCCATTTTGAAATTATTTTCAAGCAAGAAACTCTTAAGCTGTCATACCAAGCTCTAGGAGCTTGTTTCAAACCATCTGAGGCTTTAGAGAGTTTAAAAACATGGTTTAGGAATTTTGATTTTCAAACCCGGAGGTTGCTTGACAAAGACCTCTTCTTCTATGAAGCCATTCAAGAAAGCACTTTTAACATCCATTTGAAAAAGCTTGAAACCCTTGGATGTTGCAAATGCTAAAAGAATGCGAATGGCTTCCAATCTAGCTCTTTGGAGCAAAGGTCTCCTCAAAGTCTAAGCCCTCTACACAGGAATAACCTTGAGCAACAAGTCTCGCCTTATTGCGAACAACCAATCCATCCTCACTTTGCTTATTTTTAAAACCCATTTTGTTCCAATAACATGAGAATCGGAAGGTCGCTCAACTAAAAACCGGACTTTGTTTCTTTCAAAATTTTCAAGCTCTTCATGCATGGCATTGACCCAAGAGGCATCGATAAAGCATGGGTGATATCTCGGGGTTCAAAAGAAGCGACAAAAGCGTAATGTGCATGGGAATCGGAGAAATAAACTCAGAGCGAGTGACTCGCTCTTGAAGATCCCCAATCATCTGCTCAGAGGATGTTGTCATTTGAATGCGAAGAGGTGCTCTGGTGCGTATGGCCTCTACCCCATGAGTTGTGGAGGTAGGAGCAGAGCCACTCGGATCGTCGGTGGGGATAGGAGGAGACCGCTCACCAAATCAAGTAGTAGTAGCGGGCTCTCCACCCTCTCGAGAGTAGCCGGAGGATGGTTTGGGTCTTCATCCTCGTAATCATCATCGATTTAAGATGCTTTCTTGAGTTTACGGAACTGTGTACCAAGCATCGGGTCTAGTACTGTGACTAGCCTCATCAAAAGTGACTTCGCAAGTCTCAACAATTTTGTTAGTATCAACATTAAAAACACGATAGCCACGAGAATGAGCAGGATATCCAAGAAATATGCCATCAAAACATCTAGACTCAAATTTATCAAGATTGCCATGTTTAAGAATGAAGCACTTGCAACCAAAAATCTTGAAATGAGAGACCTTTGGAGAATGACCAAATCTAAGCTCATAAGAAGTCTTCCCAACCACGATCTCAAGAAAACCCTATTGGAGATATAACAAGCGGTAGAGATCGCCTCATTAAAATCTCCTAGGAGTAGAATGCTCATCTAGCATGGTCCGAGCCATCTCTACAAGGGTTCTGTTCTTCCTTTCTACAACACCATTCTCACGAGGAACTCTAGGAGAAGAAAACGATGCTCAATTCCCTATCGGTAGCAGAAGGTAGAAAAGAAGAATTCTTGAACTCTGTCCCATTATCACTCCTAATGGCTCTCAAAGCTCGGGTATATCAACAAAGAATTCTAAGGACCAAATCTTTAAAGAATCCAAATGCTTCGTCCTTAGAAGCAAGAAAATAAACCCATGAATACCTGGAGTAATCATCCACAACCACCAGCACATACCATTTCCCACCAGCTGACTGAACTCTAGAAGGACCAACTGTATCTAAGTGAAGAAGTCGCACAGTCCATCACCATTACCAAAGTAAGAGGTGGGTGGGAAGCGGACACCATCTTACCATGTCTCTGAGGTGAGCACACAAGATCTCTGACACCTTCACCTAGGCAAACCTCTAATCAAGTCCTTGCAACCGACTCTAGACAAATGATCAAAACCTATATGCCCAAGTCTACGATGCCACAAAACAAGGTCATGAGAATCGAGAGGCTACAGGACATCTAGGACTGGAAGCGTAAGAAATCTCAAATTTGCACGTAAGATCTTCTCAAATCTGAGATCTCAAAAACAAGCTCACCCGAGGAATCTAGAACTCTGCACTCACCTCTCTTAAACCTCACTTCTAGACCCTCATCTAGCGGTGAGAAGCAGATAGAAGATTATACCTCGACTTACTCACCAAAGCGACGTCTTTTAACATGAACTTGTCGTTGACGCCACGATGCCCTTTGCGATCCGCGGTCCCTAGAAAGCATCCCCAAATGTAATCAATTCATTGCGGATGCACGTGTGAGGAGGAGAACCATCTAGAATCTCGGTCATATGTCGAGAACACCCGAGTCAACAAGCCACTTGTCCTCCTTCCTCGCACGACGGACCTAAAAGGCACAATCGAAAACATCCGTGCCTCGATCTCAAGGTTAGTGATAAATGAGCGAGGAATCCAAGATCGAGAAGCACGATGTCCGGGAACAAAGAGAGAAATAGTGAAACATGATCGAATAAAATCATAAGAATGCACATGAGAACCACCTAGACCTCTCCAAACGATCTACCAAAAGATCGATACTCCCCTGCCTAGGTGCTACCCTGTCTCTCCTCACGATGTCCTAATCCAACATGCCGCCTAGACCCACCAAAAGAGTCTACAAAGTTCTCTACAAATCTAGGCCTATGTGTGGTGCGATAAGCAGTTGCCTAGCTCTAGAGACTACATCCGAGAAGGACTCCTCTAATGGATCTTAGGGCGCTCATCCTCTCTTTTCTCTCAAGTTTTGCTCTCCTAAATGTAACTCAACAAGATGGCCTTCTTTCTTGCGTAAGGTGCAATGGTCTGGACCTTTTGAGGGGTCTGCATGAGATGAGTGGTGGCACCTTTCTTGCGTAAAGAGTTTGAGCAAAACCACCGGTTTGAAAACAACCCCTGATGGCTTAGGAGGTTCTAGCTCAAACAAACCATTCTTCACAACTCTAGCAATCTTAGGTGGGTTTTTCTTGGAATGCTCTAGGGGTTGAAACCTAAACCACTATTTTTCACGCTCACCTTGGATTGATCAAGAATCATGTTGAGTTTCTTTTTCCCACTTGAAAATTTCTCAAGAGTCACCTTGAGGTAATCATTCTCTTTCATTAACTCCTCACATCTAGAACACTTGCTAGACTTGATTACCTCATTGCGCTTACTCTTAAGAAGGGCCACTTCCACTT
This sequence comes from Hsuehochloa calcarea, assembly GCA_036346395.1. Lineage (NCBI taxonomy): Eukaryota > Viridiplantae > Streptophyta > Magnoliopsida > Poales > Poaceae > Hsuehochloa > Hsuehochloa calcarea. The sequence continues at coordinate 22,171,054 of CM070598.1, read as the reverse complement.
TGAAGGCCTCACAAGACACACAAGAGGATTCTGAATCCTACTCAAGCTTCTCCTTAAACTTAACTCTAAAAGCCTCTTGTATCGACTAACCATGGTTTCAACTTCAAATTCAAAACACAAGAGTTAGAATCAATAACCTTTTAGAAGCAATAAAAGACATGGATCTTTCAATTTTAGCCTTTTCTTCCGTGGTCTTGTTTAAGGCTTCAATTTCAATTGTAAGCTTGGGACAATTTTCACAAGATGCAACTCTAGAGTAAATCAATGTTTCTGTCATCTCTTGCATCTTAATCCTATTATCCTTACAATGAGAGCATGTGTGACTGGCATCAAACTTTTGCAATTCTTTTAAGGAACTATCCAATTTTAATTCTAGCAACGCACAATTAGAGCAAGTTAAAGGATAGCTTCCATGGCGGTCACATCAAGAGGAATGACATCTAAACAAGCGAGATCTAGACTTGAAAGATTCTAGTTCATCGAGAGCATCTTTTAGTTGATTTGTGACAGAGGAATGAGCAAATTTCAAGCTTGTCAAATCGTTAAGCAAGCTAGTGCAGAATCACAAATATCGCGAGGATTGATAGATTTAAGCCTAACAACTTCAAGATTCAAGTTATCAATCATAATGTCCTCGCTTCCTAATCATTTTTACTTGCTTATGCAATTTACATTCAAAGAAGCACCAAAGCCCTTTTCATATCGGCAATAGAAGGGCATACCTCGTCGGATCACTAAAAGGATCCTCATCTTTGGAGGAATCGCCGTCGTGGTGTTCTTGGCCATGAAACACATGCCTGAAGTCATGCGCCTTCTTCTTGCCACGAGAATCACTCTCGTCGTCCTCCGTTCCGAATCCACATCGCTCATATTAACATTCTCAAGAGCGGCAGGACCGGTGACAAACTTCCGATAGTTTGTCTTCTTGGGTTTTGCATCCCTCTCCGGGGATGTCTTCTTGTCTCCTTCTCCTCCTTGCCCTTTAGCTCAGGGCACTTGGAGCGAATGTGGTTTGGCTCACCACATTCAAGCACGTGATAGGTCCACTCCTCCTCCTATTTCTCACCTTGTTGTGCGCTCTTGTGAATTTGGTGGAAAGGAGGGCTAAGTCATCCTCGGGCAATTTCTCAAGTTGCTCATCACTCAAAGAATGTAAAGCGATATAATGAAAAGCCGATGAGCTACAATCAAGAGAATCGGAAGAGCAACCCTTGGATTTGTCGACCACCAAAGCCATCGACTGTCTTGGGGAGACGCGAGATAAAGTCAATCTCATGCGTCTTCAACCTCGAGTAGAGCTTATCCATGGTAAGCTCACTCATGTGATGTTGTCATTGATGGAAGTGATCTTCATACCCTGCACCTTCACATCAAGAGCACCCGAAGTGGCGTGCATTTTCGCACTCGAAAAATATCAAGTCAACAAATGCGGAGATCATGAAGAATTTTAGAGAATCTTCCCACACTCATCCAAAGACTCACCGGGCCTTTGTTCGATCTTGAGTAAACCTTTTGAGTGGTTCTGTCTCACTTCCTTGATCGCGATGGACCCTTCGTGATAATCACAAAGTGTCCGCGGATCTCGTGAGCGACCCGCAAGTGAGCAACACGCTCAAACTCGGATCGACTAAGGCCTTGGATCAAATAATTCGAGCCTTCTTTGTTGGCCTCCACATCCGGGTGATCGTATCGTCATCTACCGGCACGACATAAGGGTTTTTCACCTTTAGCCAAATAAGCGTGCCCTTGAGCCTCGATATACGCTTGCATACGAGCCTTCCAAAGATGCAAAGTCAACTCCCTCAAAATGTGTGGCTTGGTTGAGTACTTGTCGATCGCCATGGCTCCAAAGACCTGTTAAGATCTATAGAAAAGAGCTAACCGGCTCGATACCACTTGTAGGACCGGAAAGGCGACTAGGGGGTGAATAGGCGCTTTCAAAACTTTCTCGCCTAAATCAAAACCAACACGAACTTTACTCCTTTAGCTATGAAAGCTAAGAAGTTCAAGTGCACACAACGGAAGCCTTGTGTTGACTTTGATAAACCCTCAAGCACACAACACAAAAGGAGAAAAGAACTCAATGTTCTTCATCGACACGGCGGTCGGCCGGCTACCACGGGCGGTCGGACCGACGGTGATCCAATGATCGGACCGACAACTAACCAAATGGTCGGACCGGTGGATACGGTTCGACCCGCCAAACCAGTGATCGAATACAGGCGGTTGAACCGCCGTTGAAAGGCGGTCGGACCGGTAGAGTCGATCTTGAAAATCTCCACCCAAATCCAAAACGAAATTTGATCCAACTTTTGATTCAACCAATAAAACTTGACCAAATTTCTAGCACACCTTCCTAATGGTATTGGAGACCTATTTCTAGCGACGATCCGTCGATCCACTTCGCAGAAAACGATCTCTCGAGATTTTACCAAGGAAGTGCACAAACCCTAGAAATGAGAAAACTTGATTCAAGTCTTGCTTGTGGGGTTTGATGAACTAGATGACTCTAGGAGTAATCCCACACATCAAAGCAAGATAGAGTAGGCCAAGAGACCAAGCATGAACCGTTGAATCAAGGAAGCACCAAAACATCCAAAAGAGAGAAGAACACAAAGGAGCAATTGATCTCTCAATTAAGCATCACAAGATTGTTCATCCACAATAGATGCTTACAAAGCCTCTCCACCAAGGAGGGCAAGAGCTCAACAAGGAGCACACTCCAACCCTAGTTCTCCTCTCCTCTCCTCCAAACCCTAGAAAAAGAAGAAGGGGCTAAAATGAATGCTTGCTTAGGTTTTCCACCTCTCCCTTCCTATTTATACTAGAGAGCTAGGGTTTCCTTTTGGGTCTCTTACACATGGGACCCACACACAAATAACCCTTGAAGCAATCGCTTTGCTTCACCACGTGTAGGTTGATCACGGTTCTCATCGGCGCCAAGCCTCTCTTGTCCGAATCCCATCGAACCTCCCGAGACTCGCACCGATATCCGCACCGCCGATCCAACCAAATTGCTTGAACCACCGTTCGATCCATCTTGTCCATTCGCTCCATGCTTGAGTCACACAACCTCACCCAGATCCCCGATCGTTCGGACCTCAGCTCTCCAAGCGTAGTCCCGATCCACTCACCGTTGACGTCGTTGACCTGCAAGCCACCTGCACAGCAATAGACAAACAAACCGTTTCCGGGAACAAGTTCTTCACAACTTGACCCACGTCAGTTCCGCAATGCAATATACATCAATAAAGCATTGAAGTTCATAAAATCACACACTCAGAACAAACTCAATGCAACACTTGGCTCACCTCCAGTATCGCGGTCGATCAGCCTCACGGGCGGTCCGACCGATTCATCTTGGCGGACCGCTCCCACAACGGCGGTCGGACCGGTCCAAATGACTTAGCCAAAATTCAAGCGAGAAAATCCGAAACCTTCTGGAAATTTCAATCGAATAGAACTTTTGACTGGGAGCTCTAAAAATGATGGGACCACATCCAAGAGACTCCCCTCACTTGCCTACACAACCTATTTTTGGCCCAGCTCCAAAAACCTAACTTTTAAAACAGCGGTCGGACCGGCCACCATGGCGGTCGGATTTGATCTCCATCAAGCGATCGACCGACCACTGACAACCTGATCGACGCCAAATGCTTTGACAAATTTTGGAGCAAACCCGAAAACGCGAGATTTTGCAAACCAATAACGCCATTGCCAATTGACTCATCATCCTGAGATCGTGCACATATCCTCACGATATCCACAAGATGGTTCCCGAATTTCTTCGAGTTGCACCTTGCTCCCACTGACTCCTTTAGAAAGAAACTCTTTCTCCAAGAAGACACCATTACGGGTAACAAACACTTTGTTATCTTCCCGCTTATAAAAGTAATATCCTTTAGTTTCCTTAGGATACCCCACAAAGAAACACTTATCAGACTTGGGTGTGAGTTTATCAAACATTTTACATAAACCTCACAGCACTATATCCTGAGAAAAGACAATCCAGGACTCTTCCCGGTTCATCTCATATGATGTCGTTTCTACAGTTTTTGATGGAACCCTATTTAAAGTGAAAGCCGCTATTTCTAGAGCGTATCACCAAAATTGCAATGGAAGATCAGATTGGCTCATCATCGACTGAACCATGTCCAACAATGTTCGGTTCCGCCGTTTAGACACCCCATTCCATTGAGGCATTCCCGGCGGAGTGAGTTGTGGAACAATTCCATATTTCTTTAGATGATCACCAAACTCATGACTCAAATATTCACCTCCACGATCAGATCGTAGACATTTGATTGTCTTGCCAAGTTGATCATGTACCTCATTCTAAAATTCCTTGAACTTTTCAAAGGATTCAGACTTATGCCTCGTTAAGTAGATATAACCATATCTACTAAAGTCATCAGTAAAAGTTATGAAGTACTGAAAATCACCTTTGGCTGAAGTGCTCATTGGTCCACATACATCCGTATGCACAAGAGCTAATAAGACACTTGCCCTCTCACCTCTAGTCGTGAAAGATGCCTTTGTCATCTTGCCAAGTAAACAAGATTCACATGTTTCAAATGATTCAAAACAAATGAGTTTAGAAGACCATCTTTATGTAGTGTAATACTCCGGAATAGAATTCGGTTAATAGAACAGGTCGGAGGGTAAAGACAAATGCAAACTCGAATTTCCAGTTCAATGGGGTTTTGCATTTCTTCGCCAACCTAGGCCGTGGGCTGCCACCCAGGAGGCCCAAGAGGGGGAGAACAGCCCAAGGGGGGCCGGCCAAGGGAGGGGAGGCACCCCAACCCTAGCCGCCTCCCCATTTCCCTCTCCCTCCCCTTGTGGCGCCACCTTCCTGCCCTCTCCCCGCGCCTTGCTGCTCCTTTGCTGCCAGCCTTCCCTGTGGTGGTAGCTCCGCGATCCCCGACGCGGTGTCTCAAGACTCCTCCGCAATCTCCTTCTCCCGCCGCGAATCCGGTCGTTCGTCGTCCTCGGGTGGCTGTTCTTTGGAGAAAGAAGGGAGGAGAAGAGAGGGGGATCTTCGGGCAGCGGAACATCGTCGTCCCACGGGTCTTCAAGGGTAACGAAGGTTTTCTAGTGGTAGTTTGATTCGGTTTTATTGATTAATGGTGGATTAGATCTAAATCGGGTTCTGTCCTGGAGATTCCAGAACGCATCCGTCTCCTTGCGCGGCCATTTTTGACCCTTTAGAGGCCGAATCTCGGGTTGACCTCTCCTAGAGATTTGTTCCTGGTTTCGTTAGCTTTCTTTTGGCACCGAGATCACGAGATTCCACCCAGTAGTTTAAAAGTTATGACTGTTTTACCACGTACTGCTCTGTCTGTCAGAAATTCTGGGTATAGTCGGTTGTACCTAGGTTTTTATCTAGTTAGAGCCAGAATCAGGTCGGCCACCCAACTAGGTTTTTGAAGATAATTTCACCATGTTTCCAGGCTGATAAAGATCACTTTATTTGGATCAGTGGTTTAAAAGTTAGAGTCTTTTATTTAGGGCTGTTCTGAATTCTGGACAGACTGCAGTTATAGTTTTTTATTGGATTGTTAGACCTCTGTTTTGGCCGAATTAGAGTTTACCATCAACTAGAGTTTTGTAGCCAGTTAAGTTAAGAAAATATGAGCACTGGTTTCAGGTCTTTTGGACTTACGGTTTTTTATTGGTGAATTTTCTAGTAAAACTGCCAGATTAGGGATATTTGGAATGTTTGGGTAAATTGATCAAATTGAACTTTTGTTTGGTTAGTTTGGCTAGAGATTGAGGGAGGACGCGTGTAGCATTGCCATATTCGTTTGCCCTCATTTCGATTATTTTATATTGTAGGCGGTGAAGCGGTGAGTGGAGGGGTATCTCAATTACCTCTCAACCCGTTGCAAATACAGCAGTAAAGTAATTTGTATTCTATGATTGATGCAATGTATGATGTGTGAATGAATGATTACATTTGTTCGTATTTGTAGATGAATGCCATGTGTTTCTTTTCATTTATAAGTACTATTCAATATTGACATGGGATCACATCATGACATGCATACATTACTTTGTAAGACCCATCAATTCCAAAGATGGGCACTTGAAAATCCCATCAATTCGGGATGGGTACGTGAGTCCACCATTCCAATGTGGGCCACGTTGACTGATCGTATGAAACATTCTTCATACGATTACTTTAAGTGAACACCGACGGTGATTCACTCGCTATACTGCATATATGCTTTTAATATGTCCATTTCCTTCAATGCACCATTCCACTTCATCCATTCATAAATTCGTTTCCAGTAAATGTTCAAATTATGATTGTGATATATTGCTCATAGTATGTTTGATTGTTACATACAGTTGCTTGCTGAGTCTTTGGCTCATTCTTGCTTTATTGTCTTATTTAGGTAAATGACAAGGAAGAATGATCTTGTGGAGGGTAGTTCATCACGATGCACTCACTACCATAAATCAAACAATTTGAGGACTTTTACTATCGTTAATTATGACTTGTGTTGCATTGTATTAAGCCATCATGGCCTTGTTTACCATATCTTTCTGAATTGTTTACTTCCATTCCGTTAATTAAACTTGATGATGAATACTTGTTTCCGTATAATATTAATACTTGCTTCACCTTATCATGCGTTTTGATGTTATTCAATTGAAGAGTAGTGGTTGTAGGTGACATCTTGACTTCCTTATAGTCAGGGTGTTACATGTAGCTTCATCATAAGCTTCTCATTTATATGACCTAGACGACAATGCCAAATAAAAGTGAGATTCACATCATTGGGTTGAAGTGTCTTAGCATTAATATTATAGACGGGCTCATCCTCAAGATTCAAAACATACAATCAATTCATCAATGAAGCAGGGCCATAAAGCATATCTTCAAAATAAATTGAACAACAATTGTTCTTTATTCTGAAATCATAACCTTCTCCTCCTAAACATGAAGCAGAAATAATTTTTTTGCTTAAGGCTGAAACATAATGACAATTATTTAATTCCATAACTAATCCTAAAGGTAAAGCTAATGGTAAAATGCTAATAGCTAATGCAACAATTCTTGCTCCATTGCCCACGCGAAGATCAACATCTCCTTTTGCCAAACTTTTACTCCTTATCAGTCCCTGCACATCGAATTACAAATATGAGTAACCGATCCGGTATCAAATACCCAAGAACATGTAGGAGAAGTAGCAAGATTAATTTGTATAACATTTATACATGAACTGGAAGTCTTACTTCCTTTGTTCTTTTTCATCTCTGCCAATTACTTCTTGTAATTTCTCTTCCAATGCCTAGTCTTATGACAATGGTAACATTCTGTGTCAGCCTTAGGACCCAGCTTGAGCATCTTAAGCTTAGCTTTGAGACTCTCGATCTTATCTTGAGTCTTTCCTTTGTCCTTTCCCTTTCCATTTGACTTACCCTTGTTCTTGAAGTTAGTAGTCTTTTGAACCATCATCACATGATTGGAGCTTTCTTTAATGCTCTCCTCAACATCCTTAAGTAGGCGATGTAACTCAGTCATTGACTTCTCCATACCATTCATATGAAAATTCAATATGACAGGCTCAAGACTCGCAGGGAGCGATTGAAGAATCACATCAGTAACCAACTCTCTGGTTAAGGGGAAAACCAAGCTTTTTCAAGCTCTCTATGAGACCAATCATTTTGATCACATGAGGACTGACTGGGTTACCTACTGACAGCCTATAAGAAAACAATGCCTTAGAGGTGTTAAACCTCTCTGCCCTTGCTTGATCCTGAAACATACCCTTCAGGCTCACAATCATATTGTAAGCATCCGTGGTCTCATATTGCTTCTGAAGCTCAGAGTTCATAGTTGTAAGCATTAGGTAGTGCACATTGACTGCTTCATTGTAGTGCTTCTCATAAGCATTATTTTCAGCACGAGGAGCATCGGTACTCGGTTCCTTAGGATAGTGACCCTTTAGAATATATTCATTCTTTTCTTATTTGAGAATAATTCTCAGATTCCGAAACCAGTCAATGAAGTTTGTACCATTCAGTTTTTCTTTCTCAAGAATAGATCACAAATTAAAGGTAGGTGCAGAAGAAGTAGTAGGGGCCATGATCTACAATAGAAAAATATGCAAAGATTTAGCACTATATTTATGTAATATCTTCTATTAGACACACCTATTGGTGGTTATGCCCGACCAGTCTACGACCAGCTCGTATCACCATACGACTAGTCTGGACCTGGTTGTATCACCATACGACCAGTGGTCGAACTCAATCAACAACACATAATAAAATATACTCCCACTATATGTTCTAAACCATGCTTCCCTCTAACATCATATAGTGTGTTTAGGATCCAGAAATCATTAAGTCCTAGCGAGCTTTGGCATCACTGCTAGAAACCTAGTGATTTAAGGTAAGCAACCCTTTGCCAATCATATCACATATAACTCTTATTTGTTGGGTGGAATCTCTATACCTCGGCGACCAACACTATGCCCCAAGGCCCAAAACTATTTTGATAGCCTTATCAAGTTAAACCAATACTATGCATGTGGTTGTCCAACACCCACCCTATCTTATTAAGATTGTTAATGGCACCCTACTTTGGTAGACCTGCTAATTAACGATCAAAATCGTGATAGGTGCAGTAATTGAAAAGGCATCAATTTTACTTAATTTTTCTTCAAGGATACTACTTTATCATGTCAAAACATCTAATGATAGAACATGATCAAATAGCACAACCATCTGGTTCTTTCAACTCATACCTCACCGTAGACCCATCTACTACCACCGAAAACCGATCGATCTTATTGACCAGTACCTAGATCGTTCCATCCACATGAACCGATCTAGGTTACCAGACCCGACTAGTAATAGATCCAATCTACTACTACTACATATCAAGTATATGCGACTGATCTAGATCAAAAATTATGCAGGATATCTTTGATACCACTGATAAGATACGGGTAGGCTACGATAGCAATAATTCAAAATTTCTACCACAGAAACCAAGAAGCCAAACAAGTAGATGATGATAGATCGTTATCACCAAGCAAGAAAACCAGCGGAAGAAGAGTTGGAGTAGCCTAGTCCAACGTAGAGTACGTCGATGTAGTGGTCGTAGTCGATCGTCTTCTCCAGCAACCTCCAATGTTCCTTGTGAAGATCGCGGATCGTCCTTAAGTGCAACAGCAACTGCAGTTGTGCCTCTACGGTATCCACACATCCAGGAAAGGAACTCCGCACGTCAGTGTGCTAGCACCAACTCGCAAAGTAGAGTTCTTATCTCTAGAAGATGGCACCTAGGGTTTCGCTGGAGCAACTCATGTCACGACTTTCGTGTCTCATCCTTTTTTCCAGTAGCCCCAAGCATCTCCATATAAAGTACCCATGACAAATCCTATCCGAACACATTTTGTTCCAACCCGTTAAGTGTGTGACCCATTAGGTTTAAGTGTAGTCGGCTGTGAGTCGAAAACCTTTTCTGACCACGAGTCGTTAGTTGTTCCTAGTAGGATATAACGATTTTCGAACACACACAAAATATATCGAACGGACCTTAATGCAATATGATCTATGACCAGATCCTTATCTCTTACGACCAGGTCCTATCTCTATACGACCAATTTGTATTTGGTTACGACCAGTTCATAACTCCGTACGACCAGGTTTCTACCACTCCGTGATTACATTCGACCAGCCTACGACCAGCTCGTATCTCCATACAACTAGTTCCTAATTGATCGAACTAAGCGACCTAATCATGCATTCTCCCTTTGCCTCACTATATCTGGTTAAACTCCAGGTGAGATATTATGTCATCCATGGACTGTTCAATATTTTCTCGATCGAGTGTCGGATAATCTTATGTGGTCGAACTCTTCGATCACCAGTGGCATGACCATACACTTTCTTCATTCGATCACTTCGAGGGCCTAGAGATATCTCTCCTGTTATGTTAGGAGGGGCAAATCTCATATCCGACCAGTCACATCCCTCAGCATGTTTCACAGCATACCCAAAAGTTACCTTTATAACTATCCAGTTACGAGTAGCGTTTGGCAACTCCTAAGTGTGCTCTATTACGCATGTAGGGAACCATGCTGATCTCAGGTCTAAAGATTATACATCATCATTGCTTGAGACCAACTAATGACACATAGAATCATAACAATCTCAATAGTATCAAAAGGTGGGTCTATCCAACACCATGTTCTCTAACATGTGCTCACATTATCGATTTGATATCTCTATATCCATGACCGGTGAAACATGATCATCAATCAATACATGTGCTGATCGTAGAGTCACTGGTGTTCTGACCAGTGACATCCAACCAGGGATACATTTAGAACGACATCATATAAGTTAAAAGAGCTTCACCAACAAGTTACATACTTGTTAATCTTTATAACCAATGATTCATTTAAGGAACCGAATAACATTTATTCATTAACTCATAAACATAGACATGATACAATCACGAACAGTCTAGTCAAGTCCGTTGGGTTTAGGTTCAGTCGCAAGAGTGCTAGACTCAATAGTTGACTGATTTTGAATCACAAAACCTACTTCTTTGACCGTCTGTTTAAAACAGTAAATAAATTTAGAAAATTCTAAATTTTCAGAGAGGTTCCTGGGACAACATAGAACCCATATAAATTTACTAACACCACTATCCAAGATTTATTTACTTTACAGTAGGTGCTTAAGGATTGAGTATAGACTTTCTCAAGGTCAAGTTGGACTCTAAAAGTTTCCAAAAAATCATATTTATTAATGATAATTATTATTGAATTTAAATTAATTATTTTCTAGAGATCATCATAAGCATTTATTGTTGTTTTAAATTGGAGCTTCGATTTGAGTTATATGTTTACATTGGATTTCAAAATTTTCAAATGCATAATTTGTGCACATGCTCCAGAAATAACATGCATGGTCTTGATATGCATACAAATCCCATTTAGTGAAAATGATACTGTGACAATTGGTATATTCAATTCGAGAGGCCAAGTTACGAAGTGTGATATAGGATTATTGTGTTGTATCGGGTACCAAAAATCGCATTCTGTGTCGTAGTGTGGCGCTCGGTTCGTTTTATTTCCCTCCCTCGGCAACATGGGCGCTGAACACTTTATGTGATTTCAAAAATTTATCATCGGACATTTCCAATGATGGAAGATTAATAATAAAGTTACGTATGGAGGAAATGAGCATACTTGTCAAGTACTTTTTGCACAAGGGTGAAGTCGTGATTTTTATTGACTAGGGAATCAAGGTATATTATCTTGTTCCACTTTGGTACAATGCCTAAAAGGATCTAGTGCCTCGTACACATGTATGTCGCTATAGTCATTAAACCTAAGTTCATGTTGCATATAATGTATAAATGAAATTTGTATAGCAAGTAGTGAAGCACTTACCCCTGGTTGTAGGGCACCAGTATGTAGTCCTTGTCGTCATGAGAAAGAAACCCCCTCGTTATATATTTCTCGACGTATGATGTATTTTTGTTGATGCATTGCTCAGAGATCAACTATGGGTCAAGGAAACTCACCGGTTGTCGCGATCGCGGGCTTCTTGCATCATGTATCTATATATAATCAATGAGTTATGACATTTATCGGTATTGCGTGAATATAGAGCTTGATTGTACACACTTACGGTGTCTAGCATCGTAGAAGTGAGGTGTCGAGGGCGTCGAGGTTGAATAGTTTGAATAATTCTTGGAAGCCCACGACGAAGTAGCCCACCTTGTGGAGGAAATGGTTCTCGTGTAAACGATGGTGAATCCAGTAGCATCTGCCAAATGTACCAGTCATGCAAACTCACGCAACCCAATCCATGGTGGGGTAATAGTGTGTGGAGGACCAACGGTCTTCCAAGGCAAATGTCCCGGGCACGCAAGGTGCCTTAATGATCTTCGATGTTACCTTTGTACCTAGCCTGTTACACGTCTTCTCGGAAGACGACTCGTCACTCTTTTCTTGTTTCTTCAGCACTGCATGTAGCTTAATCTTCTTTGCTTTGTCCATAGCACCTCGCTTGCCATGCATCTTCGTGGGAGACGGCTCGACACGTTTTTCTTGCATCTTCGGCGTCGTCTCCATGGGAGGCGATGCGGAGGCCTTTTGAAGCGGAGGTTGAGGTGGAGTCGTCGAGGGTTCTATTGGAGAGGTATGGTTGTGTTCCAATAGCGGCACTGTGGGGTCCAGGGTGATGTCCCTCTTGGGCCACTAGACAAAAGTGTGCACGACATCCCCTAGTATTATGATGTCTTTGTTCGAGGGTTTCTCCAATGGGACGGCCATGAAATTATCATGTACCATGTGAAGGATCGTGGAAAGGCTACGATAGCACAAGACTCGTAGCGGAAGTAGAGTCGATGTAGCGAGATGATGCGGTCATAGTTGTAGTCGCCGCGCGTCTTCTCCTCCGAGTGGTCGTACTTGCTGCGCGTCTTCTCCTACGAGTAGTCGTACTCGCCGCGCGTCTGCTCCTTTGAGTAGATGTACTCGCCGCACGTCTGCTCCTCCGAGTGGTGGTAGTGAGTTGCGGATCGTCCTAGTGCTGATGCTTCGCAACAACACCTCCAAGGTATCCACAAGTACGGGGCAGGGACACCACGCGCTGGAGTGCTAGCACCGGCAGCGTGGTTGAGGAAGGCATGGCTATTAGGGTTTCGGGAAGTTCTTCAAAAGATCGTCATAACACCCCTTGCCACCACCCCTCTATTTATAGGCATTCATGATAGGTCTCGAACTTGAGGCCCATTTCGAATTCAAGGCCCACAAGAATTCTGATCACCATCCAAATCAAATCCCAGCCCTTTAAGTGTGCGACCCTATAGGTTCATGTGTAATCGGTTGTGACTCGAAAACTCTTTTCCGACCACTAGTCGTCAGCGGTACCTAGCAGCACATAACGATTCCCAAACACACATAGAATATATCGGACGAACCTTAATGCAATATGATCTACGACCAGGTCCATATCACTAATGACCAGCTCGTATCTCTATAAGACCAATTCATATTTGGTCTTGACCAATTCGTAACTCTTTACGACCAGGTCTCAACCACTTGGTGACCATGTTCGACCAGCCTATGACCAACTCGTATCTCCATACGACTAGTCCGTATCTGATCGAACTGAAAAACCTTTTGTGTATACTCCATTTGCCTCACGATGTCTGGTTGAACTCCAGGTGAGATTTTGTATCATCCATGGACTGTTCAATACTTTCTCGATCAAATGTCGAATAACTTCATGTGATCGACACTTCGACCACTAGTGACATGGCCATGCACTTTCTTTATCCGACCACAACGAGGGGCCCAGAGACATCTCTCCTGTTATGTTAGGAGGGGCAAATCCCATATCCGACCAGTCACATCCCTCCACATATTTCATAGCATACCCGAAAGCTACCTTTATAACTACCCAGTTACAAGTAGCATTTGGCAACTCCTAAGAGTGCTACTACATATGTAGGAAACCATGCTGATCTCAGGTCTAAGGATTATACATCATCATTACTTAAGACCAACTAATGATACATAGAATTATAACAATCTCAACAGTGTCTCAAGGTGGGTCTTTTCCAACACCATGTTCTCTAAGATGTGTCCATATTATTGGTTTGATATTTCCATATCCATGACTTGTGAAACATAGTCATCAACTAATACATATGCTAGTCTATTCATATGTGTTCTCATATGTTTCCGACCAGGGAATGTTTAAGAATAATCATCACAGAAATATAGAGTTTCACAATCAAGTCACATACTTGATAATAAAATATTATTGATATTATTCTCTGAATAAGATAACATATTATCCAATGTTATAAACATATTGAAATATAGTCATATTTATGATTGCCTCTAGGGCATATTTCCAACACCATGTTCACTTAGACCTTTGGTGTAACCCTGCGCCAGTTAGGCACCGTACAACACTGTCCCTTCGTAGCATGGAAACACCATCCCCCCACCTAGCCTCAATATAAATGGACCTGCCCAGCCTCACTTGGAGCTTGCAGGGCGTGGGCTCAAAATGATATACAGTTAGCTAAGGCATCCTACAGGTCTATTTTGGATCATTCCAGAGATGTACACTACTTAGATGCCATCGATAAGTAATTTGACATCGCCATGTTCGGAAAGTGGCGTGGACGCATAGCTACTCCGATATTGAGGGGGGCTGGCTCCCAAAATAATGGGGCTGCTTGCGACTGTTTGAGGGCTCGATTCATTTGTGCCATTTATTCCTGCAATGATATTATCTATCCTCAAAATACTGCACTAATCACTGCACGAATCTCCTATTTCATTTGTTCCTCGCGTTCAACCTTGGATATCTTCCGACTCCTATATGCCTCAGAGTCTTGTGGGAATCACTACCTCCAAGATACATAAACCCCAAGGCCTCGTGTGTGACCTGGTGCTCCTTATTTCCCAGGGGCATGGATAGCATATCCCTCTCCCTGACTACTTTGATGGAGCCTTGGGAAGATTTGGTACTCAATGTTTGCTGCAAGAGGCTATCATGTTATTTTAGACCCCACGAAGTTATGGACTTATTAACAACTAGGTAGTTCGATATATCTTACCAAACGTTGGGACACTACCTCGTCTGCCAGGTTTGTGAAATAGATGGTGCCCGAAGACATGGTTGATGACCTCGCTCTTAGCTAGTTTTGGGCGTGCTCATCTGTGATCCCGGTAAATGCCGGGGAGGCCTCCCACCAGTTTGCCTCCTCGTCCTCACACATCCATTGAGGGACTTTTCCCGTGTACCCAGTGGTGCCTAGTCTGTGGCGGCGAGTTTGTTTGTCTGGAGGGCCTTGAGCGCCACACTTTGCTGCTGAAATTCGACTGTCATCTTCATCTGCACAAAGGCGTCCCATATATCTGCCGACACGAATAGATAATTCGTGAAAGGCATCTGATCCTTGTTCACGTACTCTTTAATAAGCAGTCTCTTGAAGAACTTCCATGCTTTTCTGATTATGAGCAACGCCTGCCATCGCACGATTTTCTGGACTTCTGCTGAGATATCGTACGATCTTGAAATTTCAGCCCACAACTGGTATTTCTGTACGTCTGTTAGAGACTTCCAGCCTAGTGTGGTGATGGGGACCTGTTCCCTTCCAACTATCCCGCAGGTGGTCCGGAATGCTGCTGCAACTTTCGTGGGAAGCTTAAGGACCCCAACGTCAGTGACCTCTGTGATGGTCATTCGGCCATCAGGCCTTTTCAATAGTCCCTTGCCATCTCACTTAGGTACCCCTTTCTTTGGAGCCCCAGACGCATTCAACGACAATGACGCACGGTCCATCGGAAGCCCAGACGCATTCGACAACGGCGACGAAGATTGTGGGCACGCCATCTTTAAAGATACACACCCAGAGAACTAAATTTGTAGGATTCTAATGACTAAAATTTTAGTTTGTATTTTTTTATTGAGAATTGATTCTAGCATAATTAATAATAATTAATGTTCTACTGCTTATATCAAGAATTATATCAAATATGAAAGTTACTTTCAATCAACAGAAGGTTATACAATTAACAGCGTAGAAGAATCACTTGATTGAAACATAAACCAATCTCCAGATTGACCATTAATCACTTGATAGAATAAACAAATTACTAATTTCAGCAACGTGAACCACTCGGATAACAGAAGAAAGCCAATTGACTAAGAGAGGAATAGCAGGATTAGAATAACATGATCAGATCAATCACAACCGAAAATAGAAGGCAATAGAGCCAAGCTATTAGATATAATCTGACAACAGTAAGCAATCCTAGCAGCTCAAGTCTGATTTGTTATCAATTTAATTTCACAATATGACAAAAATCATCACTGAGCAGTAAACAGAACCCACAACAGTACAATGCAATATCTCCCAGTACTAGAATTAATCCAAATTCAGATTTAGACTAGCACATCACATATATGCAAAGTAAATCACTCCTGTAAACAGAAATAACACACAAAGTGGATGGCAATCGAAGCCACCGAATAGAACCGGGCAGGGCACGTCGAAAGACGCTGTCTCAAAAAACCAAGCACCAAGTACTAGCAATAACCGAGCAGTAAACCATGAGGTACGAGGAAATACCTACAAGCGTGGAGGACGGGGGAGTAGCAGGGCAGCGTTGGGGAGCAGTAGGGACCGGCGGCGTCAGGGAGATGGACGCACAGAAGTAGCAGGGATGAGTGGTGTCTGGGAGCTGCAGGGTGGCATCGAGGAGCAGCAGGGACCGACGGATACAAGAAGAAGGGCGTCATCAGCGTTGGGGTCGGGGAGAAGGCGCGGTGTCGGCGTCGGGGTCGAGGAAGGGGTAGCGTCCGCATTGGGGAGAAGGCGCGGTGATGGGGAGATGGGGAAGGGGCGGGCGAGTGAGGAGTTAAGGGCGCTGGAGAGGGGGACAGGCGAGTGCGGAGTAAGGGACAAAACCCTAGCGGGGTCCTACTAATAAAGGGATATCACATACAGTTTCATAATAGAACTATCACAGATGGTTCTGTTATGGAACTATTTGTGATAAACGACCATATCACAGACTGTTCTATTATGGGTCCGTCAGTGATATCCGATCATATCACAAACAGTTCTATTATGTATCCATCTGTGATAAGTATATTACAGACAGTTTATTCTACTAAACCACCTGTGATAGTTCTTCTATAGCTAAAAAATATTCCATTTTTCAGCTAGCCTCAGGAAATACTAGCCTTGCCTTCTGAAAACAAGAAAGCAGATACAATGACAGATGGAATAATTTCTTAATTACCGAATCAATTACAATAGAATAATTTCTTAATTACATACCGAGTTTCTTAATTACAATTGAACAATTTCCAAATATGTGTTCACCGTAGGGAATCATTCCACTTGGCTATTTTCTTTTAAAAATAGCCCTTCACGATGATCGGCGCGCATATAGCTAGCTTCTTCACTGGGTTCTTCCTCGAGCCTGATGTTGTCTTTGAAAGGAGGCAACTCGTCAAATTTATTGTACTCTTCCTCATCCACGATATTCTCAACTCTAACATTTCTTATTTTTCCATGAAGAACTATGTGGCGGTTTTTATTTGCTGGGTCCTTTACACAAAAAACTTGAACAACTTGTTTAGTGAGTACGAATGGTTCGTCCCTGTATCTGACACGTTCGAGGTCCACAGTAGTGATGTCGTACTTGTCGACCTTCACACCGTGTTGAAGTTTGACCCAATGGCATCGAAATAGGGGGATCTTGAAAAGTACGTAGTCGAGCTCCCAAATCTACTCTACGAACCCATACTACCCATGTTTCATTATGTTTGGTCCATGATATTGAACTACTCGTGAAACGCATCTATGCGGACATCGTTGTCCTAGACTGTGCTCTTCCAATCTTGAGTTGTTGTATAAAATGTCCACTCATTTATGTTGTATCCTTGCCATGTCAAAATTGTAAATTTTGGCCATTTTGCCATTCATCACAGCGTATCATCACTTGATGACGTCCAAGTGAATCGTACCTTTAACCATTTGTTGAACTGACGATTGTGCTCTCTCGTGATCCAAACCTTCGACTAGATTGGATTCTGTTTGCGTACCATATCTTTGTGCTCGTCAATGTACGGGGACACTTTGGTCATGTGTTACAAGACTGTGAAATAGGCTTGAGCGTACGTATCCAGATTGGGAGTAATTACTTTCCTTCTGAGTGTCCCTATACCCTCCGGTCTCCCCTTATGACAAGATAGAGGCACACCTATCAGTTCCACCTGAACCATGTAGTCGACGCAGAACTCAATGACCTCTTTGGTTGCATAACCTTCGATGATGCTGCCCTCCGTCCGAGATCATTTCTGTATATTGGACTTGAGAATTCCCATGTACCTCTCGAACGGGTACATATGACATAGGAATATAGGGCCACATATGTTTATCTCTTTCACAAGGTGAACAATCAGATAGACCATGATATCAAAAAATGATGGAGAAAAATACATCTCATGATAGAGTCATCACTAATTGCAGCATGAAGCATTTGTATCATCAGCACATGACAATCATTAGACTTCATAGTAATTAATTTCAAATCTTGCATAGAAACAAGTTTTTTCATGCTGACAGAGTAACCGGGCAAAACTTTTACACCATGCAAGCTCCAGCATAGTTCCTTTAATTTCTCCTGGCCTTGGTCACAATGTAGCAAGCTGGGGAAAGATACGTTCGTTCTTTATCGGTCTCTTCCGGTACTAACTCGGTCCTTATGTTCATATCAACCAAGTCACGCCATGCGTTGACACCATCCTTTTTTATCATGAATGTTCAGTATGAGACCAATCAAGCTATCACATATATTTTTTCTACGTGCATCATGTCGATGCAGTGGCGAACTTCTAAGTGCTCCCAATAAGGTAAGTCCCAAAAAATTGATCGCTTCTTCCAGATGTTCTTCTGACGGGTCCTCAATTTACGTCCCTTTCTAAGCACAACATCGATATCCTTAACCATGTCATAGACCTCTTTCCCTCTAAAAGGCCTTAGAGGTAAACCGTCTTCCATATTTCCGTCGAATTGTTTCTTCATCTTGCGGTATGGATGATACATAGGAAGGAACCTACAGTGACGCATGTATATAGTTTTGTGTGAGTTGTTTAGCCACACACTCTCCGTATGATGTAAGCAATGCGAACATGCTTTGGCTCCTTTTTGTACTAAACCCCGACAGGTTACCAATGGCAGGATGCTGTCTTTGAAAGGAGGCATCCATATTCTATAAACTCTATGATGCTGCCTAAAGCATGTTATATTATTTTACTTAGGAATCAAGGATTGGGAGGCAAGCTAAATGGAGATGATGGCAGCACCAAGCATGGAGATGATCATACGAGGAATGAATATTTATATACTGAGGCTTAGCAGAATCTAGCGTGAAGACTATATATCAAGTTGTTTAGGCCTACACTTAGCTACATGTTAGTAAAGGAACTTGGTGTTGCGCTACCAATGCTAATGGGCCATGAGCCTTGTAATTCGGGCTAGACACCTAGGGCTTGGCACTATTCACATAGTTGTTCACATATGAACAGTACTCGCGGCCGCCGCCTCTCTCTTCCTCCATTACATAGTGGCCGCCACCCTTAGGCTTGGGTGGGTTTTGTTGATTGAAGTTTAGCTTTACTACTTTATACTTTGTCCTCTTGTTCGGCGATATCAACAACGATATTGTTCTTCGGAACCCCACTTATCAATATAATTTCAATTCCTATTCGCAATTTCAGAATGCCTATTTATCTTGTTCTTGCGTGCTTCTTCGGTGTATGCAGGAATTGATCTTCGTGATCAGGCCATCCAGGTATTTGTGCACAGTTGATAACGACTTGTCGAGCAGTTCAGCGATTGCGTGGTTTCGAGCCTTGCAAGTAGTATCGTGAGAGTTGAGCGAGTACTACCAAACTTACCTTCTCACCGAAAGATCGGGCTAGAACATGACCTTCGTGGTTCATCAAGTGGTATTAACGCTGCAGTTGATCGGTGAGAGTTTCCAATTTTCTAGTAGTACATTCATTTTTCATACCTAGAGTCCAGAAAATTGCCAAAAAAAATATTACATATATCATCCATACCGAACCATTTGAGCCATTGAAATTTGTTTCTGTTAGTTCGCGTTGTTGAATTTTCGTTGCATCATCGAGTCATTGTGCTTGTTTCTGTCTAGATTGGTCTAGTTTGGAGTCTCTTGCATGTTATCTGGTCCTACCGCAGCACTCATCACCCCTTGTAGCGCCGCTACCTTTGCTATCATGGCACCCATCACCCCTACCTCGCCGCTACCTACCGACCTTTGCTGCAGCCACCAAAACGCCTACCGCGACAATCGATCGACCACCACAACGCCTGCCTCCATTGCTAATCACTATCGCAGCACCAACGCACTGTACCACCGTTCAACCATCTTGTTGCTGCGACCACCAACCACCCAACACCCGCGAGCTAAAAGAGGTTGTTTCGTGTTGCCAGAAGGAAACATAAGATTCATCTGACTTCGGCAACGCGATAAAAAATCATAGTTTAGAGAGAGAGAGAGGATTTTACAAAAAATTGTGACCCATATACCTCCCAAAGGCCGAAAGACGATTTCAAAGATATTTGAGTCAGTTGCGAATTCACAAAAAAAGAGGGCCAAAAAAAGAGAAGAAGAAAAACAAGAAAAAAAGAAATTCAGAGCTGGCACCTTTCTTGATTTTTTTTTTTCTTTTCTTCCTTGTTTAGATTGGCATAGTTAATACATTGCTCGCTTACTTTGATAGTTCTTGTGCTAGCCTTCCTGTTGTTTCTCCTAGTCGTTCTTGCGAGTTGCACTAACTAGGCTTGGTTTAGTCTAGAATCAGCACTTGTGACTAGTACTTTGAACTACTTTTCAACTTTGCATACTGATATGAACAATTGCTACTCTTTTGCTACATACTAGCCTTTCGAGCTCCACTTCCTACTAACTCAACAGGTACCGTTTCCTCGCAATCATTGGGCTATTCACAAGTGAGAGTATCACGAACCAGCCACCGGTTCTACCACATTCTTGCTGCATTAGTAAGAGCTTGTAAGAACTTGGTAGGGCATTGTGAGAGAGTAACTCGTAAAACTCCAGAAGCAAGTAGTCCATAGGGATATATACACTGTGATTTATTCTTTATTTTTTACTAACAATGGCGGGGTCACGCGGATCTACACATGTCATAAACAACAATGACCACTCTTTGAAGCATGCGGGTGAGGGGTCTCTCACACCTCGCATAAGAGAGCTTGTGCGGCACATGGAGCACTCGCTCGGTGAAAGCGTATGCAATACCTTGGATAAGATCAACGACAACCTCGTGACGCTCCACACATGTGTTGCGCTCCTGGAACGTCAGCCACTTGCTGAAACCACGACCTAGGGTGAGCCAAGAGTGGAGGAGCCACATGCTCGCCGCACACCACCTGCTGCCTGCTCTTGAGCAGATAAGGTGGAAGAAGACATGAACAATTACACTACTGATACAGAAACCGATGGATTCAATGTTTACAATGATTGCAACCATCGTCGGTTTCGTCAAAATCGTCAAGCTATGGGAAGAAATAAACGTGAGGTACGTGACCATAATGATGCATTTGGTAAAATTAAATTCACTATACCTCCTTTTGCTGGAAAATATGGTCCTGATGCTTATCTCACATGAGAGCTTACTGTAGAACAAAAATTTGCTTATCATGAATTCCCTGAAGATAATAAAGTTCGGGCTGCTACTAGCGAGTTTTCTGATTTTGCATCTATTTAGTGGAGCGAATATTGTCGTACTAATCAGAATATACCTAAAACATTGAATGCTTTGAAGAGAGCAATGAGGCATAGATTTATACCTTCATATTATTCTCATGATTTTCTTAATAAATTGCAACGCTTAAGACAAGGTACTAGTTCTGTAGAGGATTATTATCAAGAATTGCAAACTGGTTTGTTGCGTTGTGGTTTAGAGGAAACTGAAGATGCTAAGTTGGCTAGATTTTTGGGAGGTTTACACTGTGAAATTCAGGACATACTTAACTATAAAGAATACAATTCTATCACTCATTTGTTTCATCTTGCTTGTAAAGCTGAGAGAGAGATATAAGGACGTCAATCCAGAAACAAATAAAATTTTGCTGGTTCTTTTGCAGGTCGCACAACTCAAGGGCAATCAAGAGCACCATTTACTCCCTCCAGCTGAACACCTGCACCTACGAACCCCTCCAATAGCAGGCGTTCATCTACTTCCACTACACCATCAAGCGCATTAGAAATGAGCAAGAGCATGGTACAAGCCCCTGCACAAAGTTCATCTTTGGTTGCTTCAATGGGTAGAGCATGAGAAACACAATGACATCACTGCAAGGGCTATGGACATATGATGTGGGATTGCCCTAGCAAACATGCTCTCTTGATAAAAGGATAATGGTGAGTATACTTCAGCTAGTAACATTGAGGAAGAATATGCTATGCTTGCAACTAACCTCGCAGGTGATAACCAAGAATCTGAGCACGACGAGGAACAATATGGTGCTAAAATTTCAGATAAGTATTTAAGCCTTATAGTGAAGTGTATACTCCCACAGCAATCAGTGGAGAACGATCCTAATCCGCAAAACCTTCAACGTCTTGATTCTAGAAGAACTCCTGTGCAGCTTGATATTCTTCAACTGATCAACAAAGGCATGAGCCGTGAGTACATAAAGCACTCAGCAGGCCGCAGGAAATGTATGCAAATAGTATTCATGCAAGGCTTACCAAAGGTTAGTTGTATGGTTCTTTTGCGACGACATTTAACAAATACAGTAAATAGAATGAAATGCGAGACTTGAAAAGAATACTAAATAAGTAAACAAGTTCTTTGAAACAACGAGTGAACTAACCATTCACTGACCAACCAACAAATGACAAGTGAACTCCCCATTCACAAATCGACAAACCACCAAGTGAATTACCCATTCACCAAACAAACATTATATTCATCAAGTGAACTTCCCATTCACACTCCGACTCATTTTGGAAGAAACTCTATCTCCGTGTGAAATTCCGAGCACGTCCATAACAGCGGACACGGCTATTCAATAGTTTTACACTCTGCGAGAGGTTGTGCAAATTGACCCACAAGACACGACTTCTCTAGTTGGTTTGGCATCCGTCGATACCACTGCTCACTACCTTGGGTAGCGAGCTAGAGTGCGTGACAAAGCCTTTACAAAGCTCCTTCTTAACCCGATTACGCGCTAAGGTTTCAACACCGAATGTCTCCATCCGACTAGACAGGCCCCCTCTTGCGCCGTAGTGAGCACGTGCCTCAGTAACTCACTCTTCCAAGACAGAACCAAAATTAAGACATTGCAAATTAATCGGCGAGTCCGCCCATACAGACATGTGGTTGTGCAGTTAAGGCTCAGTTCAATGGCGCACAAGATTAAGTCCTTGACAAGTTACTCAGGCGATCTTTCCACAAACCCACAACGTGTTAAATCCACACCCTCAATCCACCATCCATTCGCCCGAGTGAAAACCATTTTGTTCAAAAGAGACCAATGACATCCCCTGTCATGGCTCACAAGTTTTAACAACAGTGGCTAACCACCACAATTCCATATATCATTAAGTCAAGATTAAATCATTAAAACACATGTGATGATGAATCCAACGAGACTAGGCTTGACTAAGCACTAATACGATACCCATGTTGGTGATACAATTATATCCAACTAAAATTATCCAAGCTAGGGTGACAAAGGATTCATGGCATTCAAAAGTTCAATGGAGGTATAATGACAACAGGTAATAACTAAACCCAAAACAATTGATATAAAGATAGCATGCAGTTGTATAAAACAATATACTTTTGAAATCATAGGATCACTATGATCAAAGGACTACGGCTTGCCTTGGAATAAATCCTGGGATTGATCTTGATCTTGATCTTGGTGTGCTTCTCCTTGTTCAAAACTTCCCGAAGTAGCAACGTCTACTCGCAAAATAAGCAAATAGAACAAATAAATATAAAACAGAGATAAAATCAACTCCAAAAATTAAATAAAAATCATAAATAAATAGAGTTCGAATTTAGATGAATTTACAAATTTGAATGGGCTCAATCGGAGTTCGGATGCAAAAGATATGGGCTTTGGAAGATTGAAAATAAATCAAAACCCTAATTTGGATTTTAATTTAATTTCCTGAATTATTTTTCAACTGAAAAAGATGAATATGACGTCGATGACGTCAAGCAGGAATTTCGGCCGATATTAAAATCAACCGACAAGTGGGTCCCACATGGAGGTGACTGGGTGTACCATGGGCTGAGTTCAAGAAAGTTTGGCTTCGGGTGGAAACTAGGTCGTGCCACATGGCAGCGACACGCAGGCAGAAGAGCCGAGGTGGCTGCTGACTTGGCATGGGCTGGCATGCGGGCCCCACTGGTAAGTGGCTTGGCGCACGTGGGTGGGTCCACCAAGATCGGCTTCAGAGGAGGAATCGGTGTGCCACGTGGTCGCTGACGAGGTCGCCACGCAAGCCAAAGCGAAGAGGTGGTCTGGCGGCCGCTTCCACGCGAGCCCGATCCGCAAGGAAAACAGAGGAGCGGCTTGGCGAGGGCTCGGCAATGGCGGACGGCGGCGTCGGCGTCGGAGTGGAAAATGGGTCACCGAGTATTGCTGGTGATGAGGTGGTGGCAAGCACTGGCGGCGGCGAATTCTGCGGCGGCGTCGGCGATGGCGGCGGCGGTGGTGGCGGCTGTTGTCGGATGCGGTGGCAATGGCGGTGGGCGTCGGCGACCAAAGCGGCGGCAGACCGAAAATCTGGCGATATTGCGATCCTGTCGGCGGTGGTGGCGTGGCGACGAAGCTCTGAGACGGCGGAAGCGCGGCGGCGAGGTTGCGGCCGCGATGATTCTTCGGCAATGCCGAAGCGAAGTAACGCGCGAAGACGGCGACTTGGGGTTTTGAGAGATGAGGTGGGGCGGAGAGAATAGGGGTCTCGGGGTATTTATAGCGAGAGGAGAGGAGAGTCGAGAAACGACGGCGGCGGTCGAGAGCGGCGGACTCGGAGAGGCCGGGTTGAAGACAGCGCGACGTGGCGACGGGAAAACCCACCGGTCGAGAGAGGGAAGGTAGCGCGTCTTGGCGGCGGGCGAAGGCGGCGATGACGATCCAACGGCGGCCATGGCGGAGAGCGAGGCAGCGCCACGGCCGAACGATAGCG
Source organism: Hsuehochloa calcarea (assembly GCA_036346395.1). NCBI lineage: Eukaryota > Viridiplantae > Streptophyta > Magnoliopsida > Poales > Poaceae > Hsuehochloa > Hsuehochloa calcarea. The sequence goes on along the minus strand of CM070598.1, from coordinate 22,146,275 downwards.
CATCAACAGTGGGAGAGGCGCGCGCGAACGCGGTGGGCGCTTGAGCGAGCCGGGCCGAGGAGAGGTTGGTGGAGCAGTGATTGGGTTTGGCCCAATTCTGCTTTCGAAAATAGAATAGGTTTTCTTTTAACAAAATAGCGAGAAAATCAAAAGGCAATAGAAAATAGCAAATGCACTCAGAAAAATTCTATAAAATACTAGAAAATATATCTAAGGCCATGGAACCCAAATAAAATAATTTTAATAATATTTAATGTTGGAATTAATCATGTTAAATTGTTTTTGATCCCTGAAATTTCTAATTAAGCTTTAACTTTAGTAGAAAAATTCAAATGGTTAATTTTCTTTTAAAACTTTAAAACAGACCAAATTTTTGGGATGTTACAAACCTCCCCCCCTTAAAGGAATCTCGTCCCCGAGATTCGGGCTGACTAAAGAATAGGTTCTGACTCGGGGTTTAACTTACCACAAACGACGTTCTGAACTTGTTGAGCTTCTTCTGCAGTGACGTGATTCAATCTTCCTCTTGCTGCAGTGGATGGGGTCCCGGAAGGTTGGTTCGGAGTTTGAGGCATTCCTCTCCCTGCTCCTGGCATAGAGGTCCTGGCTGGGGTAGGTCCCAAATTGAAAGGAATTGGTGTTGGCCCTTGCTTGCGGACATTTGTTGGCATAATGACTGTCTCATGGCAATGGAAACAAATAACTCTGCTGCGCAGGATTGTTGGTCCTCTGAGGTCGATGATTATTCTTCATTATTGAAATTGGAAATTCCTGAGTTTCCTGCATGCGATACTGGGGCAGGGGTTCTGAATCCGGCAGATGAATTGCTAGCACGAAAAGGCTGATGGGTATTGGTCCTGACTCTTTGTAGCTGACTCTGATGAGCTCCGTGTTGTATCATTTTCCTTTTACGAGATTCGTCCAACTCACGACGAGAATCTTCTATAAGTACGGTTTTATCCACCATGTGTTGAAAATCAACGTAGTCATTCCCGATAACTTGTACCTTCAAATCGGGGTTGAGTCCACGCAGAATAAACCGGCGTGCATTATCTCGCAACATCTTACGGAGCATAGCGAGAAAGTTGAGTAAACTTGTTGAGATATTCACCCAAAGACATATTTCCTTCTTTGTAGTTCACGAAATTCATTCTTCTTCATTTCCACTATACCATCCGGAACATGAGCTTGTGAACGCTAGTGAAAATTCTCCCCAAGTAATGGCTTGTGAATTCTCATGAGTCATGGTGTAGTTTTCCCACCATTCTGTGGTGTACCTTCCAATTGATGTGAGGCATAAAGAACTTTCTCATGATTATTGCATTGGGCAATGGCGAGCTTTTCTCAGCGGAGCGAAGCCAATCTTACTGCGTCAAAGGTTACGGCGAATGAGAAAATGTAGGCGGACGAGTCCTCATAAATTACGCTAACTTGGAATGATGATGAGTCGACGGTGGAGCGGTACGCTTGATTGTTACGATTATTCGATTTAACGGTTGACTATTGCGCGCGATCCGACTTTTTTGAGTCATCATCTTGTTCATATTTTGCATCATTGCGCTCATGAATTGAGTTTGAGTGCTAGTAGTTGTGCCATCTTTGGGTTACGTAGTTCCAGGGTGGTGGTGGCCACTAGTGTTGGCGTTGGCATGGGCACCATCCGATCGAGTCTGGCTCGATGTGTTGCAGTGTCAACCATCTGCGATGCCTCTCCACAGTTTGTTAGATAAGATAGAAAAGCAATGTAGACGAGAGGGAATAGCACAGTAGATGAGATAGACGAGATAGGGTAGATGGAACAGCTTAAGTAGGGGAAACAGGTTAAACCCAAGACAAGAGACAAGAAAGCATAGCTGAAGGGCTATGAAAGAACAAATAAACTTTTCAAATCAAAAGCTTAGTGCGATTTGCAACATAATGCTTGACAAAGAAAGCTATGACTCTCACTTGCACACCACCAAAATAAAGACCTATTGCAACAACGATCTAAGCGCTACTAAGACACTAATAGGGCGGCTCCACTCTGGACTAGAGGCGAAGACTCTTCAACTTCGGTTACGAATCATTGTAGAACACCCACGAGTTGCGAATAGTGGAGGAGACTCGGGCGAACAAGCGCGCGCAGTGGTGGAGATACTCCTGACGATTGCCGGTGATTCGACGCCTTTCTTGAGGTGGAGTAGAGTAGGTGGCGGTGAAGCTAGTGGTGGAGCATGACTTCTTGCTCGAGGCGGTGATCGACGCTATTTGCATCACATACTTGCGAACCAACTTGGACAAACCGATCCGATGCAATCGCAAGTCCTTGAGCGGCTTTGTGGGCAACTATGATCTGCGACATGTCCTCAAGCTTGTCGTAGCACTTCATCTTTGTGATGGCGGAGGTGGCTTCAATCCTCACAATGAAGTACACTCTTGTCTCATATCCAGTTATGTGTCCCTTCACTTTCCTTTCCTTGGTGAAGTAAGTTGCACCTCTAGTTGTTCCCAAACTTTGTAACAAGCAATGAAGAACTCCAGGCCAATCGCCTCTTTGATCGCGATACACTTGCACCATCTAGAGAAATTAACAGGATAAGATCACAAATTAAGATCACCAAATACAATTACGATAAGACAAGAGACAAGATCTCTAGCACAAGATGAGGAGAAATAGAATGTGGTAAGAATAGAATAGATTGAGATGAGATCAGAATAGAATAGATCAGAAAGGAACAACTTAAGTCAAATTCAGTTGATTTGATTTAGAAAATAAGTTTTGAAACTTTGACTAAAACGACCATGCTAACTAAGGTTGCGTTCTACAGTCGATATGGCTCTGATACCACCTCTGTCGGGACCCGAAAATACATCTCAGGAACCCTCTGTGTATTCTGAACTAGTCCCAGATCAGTAGCTAGCTCACACAGGAAACAGTGATGAAATACCATCCCTTTATTCGATTTAACTAGAAAGATCTCAGAATAACAAATAATAATAACTGGACCTTATGGTCAATGTTTACTTAACTTGCCACGCAGGGCTAAAGAAACAAATAAACTCTTGCGTGAGCGAGAAACTTGGAAAGGACAATCAACATGCCCACAGGCAATCGAGTGGAGAACGCATCCTAATCCGCAAAACCTTCAACGTCTTGATTCTGGAAGAACTCCTGTGCAGCTTGATATTCTTCAACTGATCAACAAAGGCATGAGCCGTGAGTACATAAAGCACTCAGCAGGCCGTAGGGAAATGTATGCAAATAGTATTCATGCAAGGCTTACCAAAGGTTAGCTGTATGGTTCTTTTGCAGAAAACAGCATTTAACAAATACCGTAAATAGAATGAAACGCGAGACTTGAAAAGAATACTAAATAAGTAAACAAGTTCTTTGAAACAACCAGTGAACTAACCATTCACTGACCAACCAACAAATGACAAGTGAACTCCCCATTCACAAATCGACAAACCACCAAGTGAATTACCCATTCACCAAACAAACATTATATTCATCAAGTGAACTTCCCATTCACACTCCGACTCATTTTTGGAAGAAACTCTATCTCCCGTGTGAAATTCCCGAGCACGTCCATAACCGCGACACGGCTATTGAATAGTTTTACACACTCTGCGGAGGTTGTGCGGCTTGACCCACAAGACCACGACTTCTCTAGTTGGTTTGGCATCCGTCGATACCATTGCTCACTACCTTGGGTAAGGTAGCGAGGCTGAAATGCGTGACAAAGCCTTTACAAAGCTCCTTCTTAACCCGATTACGCGCTAAGGTTTCAACACCGAATGTCTCCATCCGACTAGACAGGGCCCCTCTTGCGCTAGTAGTGAGCACGTGCCCGTAACTCACTCTTCCAAGACAGAACCAAAATTAAGACATTGCAAATTAATCGGCCGAGTCCCGCCCATACAGGACATGTGGTTGTGCAGTTAAGGCTCAGTTCAATGGCGCACAAGATTAAGTCCTTGACAAGTTACTCGAGCGATCTTTCCACAAACCCACAGCGTGTTAAATCCACACCCTCAATCCACCATCCATTCGCCCGAGTGAAAACCATTTTGTTCAAAAGAGACCAATGACATCCCCTGTCATGGCTCACAAGTTTTAACAACAGTGGCTAACCACCACAATTCCATATATCATTAAGTCAAGATTAAATCATTAAAACACATGTGATGATGAATCCAACGAGACTAGGCTTGACTAAGCACTAATACGATACCCATGTTGGTGATACAATTATATCCAACTAAAATTATCCAAGCTAGGGTGACAAAGGATTCATGGCATTCAAAAGTTCAATGGAGGTATAATGACAACAGGTAATAACTAAACCCAAAACAATTGATATAAAGATAGCATGCAGTTGTATAAAACAATATACTTTTGAAATCATAGGATCAATATGATCAAAGGACTACGGCTTGCCTTGGAATAAATCCTGGGATTGATCTTGATCTTGATCTTGGTGTGCTTCTCCTTGTTCAAAACTTCCCGAAGTAGCAACGTCTACTACTTAAAATAAGCAAATAGAACAAATAAATATAAAACAAAGATAAAATCAACTCCAAAAATTAAATAAAAATCATAAATAAATAGAGTTCGAATTTAGATGAATTTACAAATTTGAATGGGCTCAATCGGAGTTCGGATGCAAAAGATATGGGCTTTGGAAGATTGAAAATAAATCAAAACCCTAATTTGGATTTTAATTTAATTTCCTGAATTATTTTCAAGCGAAAAGATGAATATGACGTCGGGATGATGTCGTGAGGAATTTCGCCGATATTAAAATCAACCGACAAGTGGGTCCCACATGGAGGTGATTGGGTGTACCATGGGTGAGTTCAAGAAAGTTTGGCTTGGGGAAGCGGTGCGTGCCACATGGCGCGACACGCAGTGAGAGCCGAGGTGGTCTTGACTTGGCATGAGCCGGCATCACGGCCCCACCGGTAAGTGGCTTGGCGCACCGTGGATGGGTCCACCAAGATCGGCTCGGAGGAGGCGGGTGTGCCACGTGGGCTGGCGGAGGTCGCCACGCAAGCCAAAGCGAAGAGGTGGGCTGGCCAAGACTTCCACGCGAGCCCGATCCGCAAGGAAAGCGGAGGCGGCTTGGCCGAGGGCTCGGCGGCGGCGGGCGGCGAGTCGGCGTCGGCGGAGTGGAAAATGGGTCACCGAGAGTATTGCGAAGCGATGAGGGTGGCAAGGCAAGGCGGCGAGATTTACCGTGGCGTCGGCGATGGCGGCGGCGGTGGTGGCGGCTTTGTTGTCGGATAGCGGTGGCAATGGCGGTGGGCGTCGTCGCGACCAAAGCGAGGGCAGCCCGAAAAGCGGCGATATTGCGATCTGTCGGCGGTGGTGGCGTGGCGAAGAAGCTCGAGACGGCGGAAGCGGCGGCGGCGAGGTTGCGGCGGCGATGATTCTTCGGCAATGCCGGCGAAGTGGCGCGGAAGACGCGGGCGACTTGGGGTTTTGAGAGATGAGGTGGGGCGGAGAGAATAGGGGTCTCGGGGTATTTATAGCGAGGAGAGGAGAGTCGGGGAAGCACGGCGGCGGCGATCGAGCGAGCGCGGACTCGAGAGAGGCCGGGTTGAAGACGACGCAGACGTGGCGGCAGGAGGGAAGGCCCACCGTCGAGAGGGAAGGAGGATGCGCGTCTTGTGGCGACGAGAGCGAGGCGATGACGATCCAACGGCAGGCCTTGGCGGAAGAGCGAGCCTGCCTTGGCCGAACGATGGCGCATCAACGGTCGGGAGAAAGCGAGGTGGCGGCTTGCAACGCTGGCGCGCGGCGAGTGGGCCGAGGGAGAGGTTGGCCGGAGCAGTGATTGGGTTTCGCCCACCATCGCTTTCGGAAAATAGAATAGGTTTTTCTTTTAACAAAATAGCAGAAAATCCAAAAAGGCAATAGAAAATAGCAAATGCACTCGAAAAATTCTATAAAATACTAGAAAATATATCTAAGGCCATGGAACCCAAATAAAATAATTTTAATAATATTTAATGTTGGAATTAATCATGTTAAATTGTTTTGATCCTAAAATTTCTAATTAAGCTTTAACTTTAGTAGAAAAATTCAAATAGTGCACAAATGGAGTGTCTTGGCGTAATCAACGTTACAATCTGTTCCAAACAAAACTTATCATAAAATAGTGTTCATGTCAAGTGATCATTGATGGAGGAAGTTGCAATAATTTGGCGAGCATGGACATGGTTGAAAAGCTTGCGTTGACCACACAATAACACCCTTGCCCATATTACATTCAATGGTTCAACAATTGTGGCAAGTTGAAGGTAACTCGCATTATGAAAGTTCATTTTTCTATTGGTTCTTATCATGATTATGTTGATTGCGACATAGTACCTATGAAAGTATGTTCTTTGTTATTAGGTAGGCCTTGGCAATATGATAGAGATGCAGTGCATCATGGTAGAACTAATAAGTATACTCTTATGTTTAATGAAAAGAAAATAACTTTACTACCCATGTCTCTTGAAGCTATTTTAAAGGATGAATTAGAGAAGGCTAAAAGAGAAAAGGAGAGTACCAAAAGTGAAAATCAGATTGTAGCTAAAGAACTTGCGTATCCGAAGAAAAAAGAACCTAGTGCTAAGAAAGGTGAAATTAAATTGAAAGGTTTTGTTTTCCTTGCTAATAAATCTGATATTTGTGAGATGGAATATAGCAAATCTAATTGCTATGCTTTAGTGTGCAAAGAAGCCTTATTTTCCTTTCAGGATACGACTACTTCTTTGCCTCCAGCTGTTGCTAACATTTTGCAGGAGTTTGCTGATGTGTTTCAAGTGACATACCCCAGGGCTGCCTCCAATTAGGGGTATTGAACATCAAATTGATTTAATTCCAAGAGCCTCACTTCCCAACCATGTGCCATATAGAACTAATCCTGAAGAGACTAAGAAAATCCAACGTCAAGTGCAAGACTTGCTTGACAAAGGGTACGTACGCGAAAGACTTAGTCTTTGTGTTGTCCGTGTGATTTTGGTACCTAAGAAAGATGGATCATGGCGTATGTGTGTTGATTGTAGAGCTATCAATAATATTACAATTCGATATCGTCATTCTATTTCTATGCTAGATGATATGTTTGATGAATTAAGTGGCTCTACTGTGTTTTCTAAAGTTGATTTGCGTAGTGGGTATCACCAAATTCGCATGCAGATAAGCGATGAATGGAAAACAACATTCAAAACTAATTTTTGATTATATTAGTGGATGGTGGTGTCTTTTGGGTTAATTAATGCACCTAGTACTTTCATGAGATTAATGAATGAAGTTTTGCATGCTTTCATAGGTCAATTTGTGGCGGTATATTTTAATGATATATTGATCTATAGCAAAACATTAGAGAAATATCTTGAACAGTTGTGTGCTGTTTTTAATGCTCTACGTTATATACGTTTTTTGGTAACCTTGAGAAGTGCGCCTTTTGCACCGATCAAGTATCGTTTCTTGGCTATGTTGTTACTCCACAGGGTATTGAGGTTGATCAAACCAGGATTGAAACTATACAGAGTTGGCTGATTCCTAACACGGTCACACAAGTGTGGAGTTTTCTCGGACTTGCTGGATTTTATCGACGCTTTGCCAAAGATTTCAGCACCATTGCCGCACCGATGAATGAGCTTACGAAGAAAGGTGTCCCTTTTATCTGGGGATCCTAAACAAGAACAATCGTTTTAGATTTTAAAAGATAAGCTTACACATGTACCACTTCTCCAACTTTCTGATTTTGGCAAGACTTTTGAGCTTGAATGTGATGCTAGTGGAATTAGACTTGGAGGTGTGCTTATTTAAGAAGGTAAACCTGTTGCGTATTTTAGTGAGAAATTAAGTGGATCTAGTCTGAATTATTCTACTTATGATAAGGAATTATATGCTTTAGTTCGGACATTAGAGATATGATAATATTATTTATGGTCAAAATAATTTATTATACATTCTGATAATTAATCATTAAAGCACATTAGTAATCAAACAAATCTGAACCGTAGACATGTTAAATAGGTTGAGTTCATTGAATCGTTTCCATATGTCATTAAACACAAGAAAGGAAATGATAATGTTTTGCTAATGCTTTATCTCGTCGTTATACCATGTTATCTCAACTTGATTTCATAATTTTTGGTTTAGAGACAATTAAAGAGCAGTATGTGCATGATGATGATTTTAAAGATATCTTTCAGAATTGTAAAGAAGGCAAAAGCTAGAATAAATTTGTTGTGAATGATGGATTTTTGTTTCGTGCTAACAAGCTATGCATTCTAGCTAGCTCTATTTATTTTTTTTGTTATATGACGCACATGGAGGAGGACTCATGGGATATTCTGGTGTCAAGAAGATAGAGGATGCTTCGACCAATCACTTCCATTGGCCTAAGTTGAGGCGCGACGTTGAGCGCTATGTGTCTCGCTGCACTACATGCCATAAAGCTAAGTTAAATCTTAATCCACATGGATTATACATGCCTCTTCCTATTTCTAGCGTACCTTGGGAAGATATTTCTATGGACTTTATTTTAGAACTACCAAGAACAAAGAGGGGGGATAGTATTTTTGTTGATGTGGATAGATTTTCGAAGATGGTGTATTTCATACCTTGTCATAAGAGCAATGACGCTACAAATGTTGCTGAATTATTTTTCAAATAAATTGTTCGACCACATGGAGTGCCCAATACAATTGTGTCTGATCGTTATACGAAGTTTCTTAGTTACTTTTAGAGGACACTATTGTAACACCCTAGCTATTCGGAAGCCAAGATGTCACACAAAACTAATAAATACTAAGAATGGACGACAATAATAGTTTAATCAAGCTTAATTAATAAGAATCCATAAGTATCAACGACAAACATTAACACTATCATGAGAGGGAATAGAAACATTCATAATAAAAACGTACGATGAGCGATACCCAAACTGGATTATTACAAATTTGGAAACTTAACGAATAGTTGACATGAATGAAGGATAACAATAATATTTCTTATTTGATAAAGGTGATGTGCAGCGTGCTGGACTACCCCTCAAAAGGACTTGCCCTCCTCCTCATTTACCTAAATAAAACACACAAAACAAGGATGAGCCAAAGACTCAGCAAGTACTTAAACAAGCGACAGAATCATAAAGCGAACAAAGCAAACCACAATCTGTCTGTGAAAAACACCTTTGAAACTCAAATGTATATGAATGAAATGGTATAATGCAATGAAGGAATGGATTGCTCACAACATATACCGGTATAGTGAGTGACACACCCATCGGTGTTCACTTAAGCCCGTACTTAACCAAGTACGGGGACCTCAAATACCGTATGAAGAACGTTTCATACGGGTGTCCAACATTGCCCACATTGGAATGGTGGGTCTTACATGCCCATTCTGGAATTGATGGGACTTAATCAAATTTCCACTCCCGTGGATGGAAACGAAGCATGCATGAATGGAATGAATCATGTATCACAAGAAACATAAATATTGAAACCTATCCACATCATGAGCACAACGCAAGAACAATCATATATTCAACACATCGTCATGCATTCCCTTGAAAACAACACAAATTAACAAACAGTACTTGCCTTCCGTGCTGCGACGTACTAGGAAGCAGCGAAGGTGTCCTTCCACCCACCGCCTCACCGCCTACACAAGCATTTACACGGAATAAGAATAACAAGGTATGACGTATCTACACGTGCCCTATCATACCCTCTAACCAACCCACACAACCAAGGATTCAATTTGACAACTTCACCCAAAAGTCCAGATTACTACTCTACTGGCAGTTGTACGATAAAATTCACCATTAATTATCTGTAACTCCTAAAGATCTGAAACCAGTGCTCAGCTAATCCTAACGAACCAGGCTATGAAACTTTAGTTGGCGGGATCCTTTGATTCGGCCAAAACAGAGGACTAATCTGTCCAAGAAGACACCGACAGAAACCTGTCCAGATTTCAGAACAGTCGTAAAGAAAAGTCTGTAACTTTCAGTCTAAAAATACTATGGAGATGATCTTTATCAATCTGGAATCATGGAGAAATTATCTTCAAAAACTTATTGGGGTGGCCTCCCTGAATCTGTCTCTATCTAGAACAAAACTGAAGAGCAACCAACAGTCTCCAAAATTTCTGACAGACAGTGCAGTGTTCGGTTAAAAATTCATAACTCCTAAACCACTGGGTGGAATCTCATGATCTCGGTGCCAAAAGAAAGCTAACGAAACCAGAAACATATATGTAGGAGACGTCAACCCGATATTCGGCCTCTAAAGGGTCGAAACTGGCCGCGCAAGGAGACGGATGCGTTCTGGAATCTCCAGAACAGAAACCGATTTAGATCTAATCCACCATTAAGCTATAAAACTGAATCAAACTACCACTAAAAACATTCGTTACCCTTGAAGATCTGCAGGGAGACATGGATACACCTCCCAAGGACCTCCCTCCCTTCTCCACCCTTCCCTCTCCAAGACCGGCCACAAGATCGCCGGCGATCGGGCGGCGGCGCCGTTGGAAGGAGACGGCTTCGGGGGAGAGCTTGGGGGCGACACTGGGGATCTCCACAGCAGCGAGACGCCGTCAAGGAGCAGCAAGAAACACCGGGGAGGAGGGTAATGGAGGTGGCGGCTCTAGGGGGAGAGGAGGGAGTGGGGGAGGCGGCTAGGGTTGGGGGCGCCTCCCCTCTCCCCTTGGCCGGCCCCTTGGGCGGCGGGGCCCCCTCCCCTCTTGGGCCGCTGGGCGCGACTGCGGCCCAGGTTGTCGTAAAAATGCGAAAACCCCCCTCTTTTCTCAGAATTTCTATTCCTCTCTTTGCATTTTTCTCCTCCGACTGAATCTCTAATTACCGATCCGTTTCCGGGGTATTACAACTATAGACTAAATTGGGGACAAAGTTGCTGTTTTCTACTACATGTCATCCCCAAACAGATGGACAAACTGAAGTTATTAACCGGACATTGTCCACTATGTTGAGGGCTATTTTGAAGAAGAACATGAAGATGTGGGAAGAATACTTACCTCATGTGGAGTTTGCTTATGACCGTTCGCGTCATTCAACCACAAGATGTACCCTTTTCAAGTAGTCTATGGGTTTATTCCTGGCACTCCTATTGATTTATTACCTCTACCATCTTCGGAAAAGGTAAACATTAATGCTACACAACGTGCTGAATTGATTCTGAAGATGCATAAGACAACTAAAGAGAATATAGAGCGAATGAACGCACAATATTAACTTGCGGGTAGTCAGGGTAGAAAATAAATAACATTCGAACCTGGAGATATTGTTTGGTTGCATTTGCGCAAAGATAGGTTTCCTGACTTGGAAAAATCAAAATTGATACCTAGAGCTGATGGTCCTTTTAAATTGTTAGAAAAGATTAATGATAATGCATATAAGCTTAATCTGCTTATAGATTTTGGGGTTAGTCCCACGTTTAACATTGCAGATTTGAAGCCATACATGGGAGCAGAAGATGACCTTGAGTCGACGACAACTCCAATTCAAGAAGGGGAGGATGATAAGAACATCCCTTCCACTGATACAACTATCCCTACTGCTTCTGATGTGCAAATAACAATTACTAGAGCACATGCTCCACAACTAAATTATCAGGTGACTTCGTTTCTCAGAGTGCATCCATATTCTATTAACTCTATATATGATGGTGCCTAAAGCACGTGATATTAGTTTACTTAGGAATCAAGGATCGGGAGGCAACCTAAATGGAGATGATGGCAGTACCAAGTATGGAGATGATCATACGAGGAATGAATATTTATATACCGAGGCTTAGTAGAATCTAGTATGAAGACAATGCATCAAGTTGTTTAGGACAACACTTAGCTATATGTGAGTAAAGGAATTTGGTGTTGCGCCACCTATTCTTTTGGGCCATGGGCCTTATAATTCGAGCTAGACACCTAGGGTTTGGTACTATTCATATAGTACTGTTCATACCCGCGCCGCCGCCCCTCTCTTCCTCTTTTACATAGTGGCCACCACCCTTAGGGTTTGGTGGGTTTTTTGATTGAAGTTTAGTTTTACTACTTTATACTTTGTCCTCTTGTTCGGCGAGATCAACAACGATATTATACTTCGGAACCCCACTTATCATTACAATTTCAATTCATATTCACAATTTCAGATTGCATGTTTATCTTATTCTTGCGTGCTTGTTCGGTATATGCAAGAATTGATATTCGTGATCAGGTCATCCGGGTATTCGTGTACGTTGATAACGACTTGTCGAGCAGTTTAGCGATTGTGTGGTTTCGAGCCTTACGAGTTCGTAGTCAGAATCGTGAGAATTGAGCAACTACTACCGAATTTACCTTCTCACCGAAAGATCGGATCAGAACAGGACCTTCATGGTTCATCACTTGTTTGAGTAGTACTAGCAACAATCCATGTAGCATGCCACATCGGTACATAATTCCATACTACTCTTCTTGCCATCAAAAGAAAAAAAAAACTACAGAATTAATCTACTAGTACATGGTTCACAATTTTTACTGGTTGTAGTTTATGCTGGCATATGTACCACATTTGGTATTTTTGGTTCGTGGAGTAGCTAGCTCGGAAGAGATAGAAGGGTCCAAATTAAGCTCACGTGGCTTGGTAGGCTCGGTGCCGGCGGACATCCCAGCCAGATGTCAGACAATGGGGTTCGGTCGGTAATCTATCACTGTCCTCCGGCCTTAATTCCCTACCTAGCTATATAGCAGTCACGTCGTACGTACGTAGCAACGATAACTCAGTTAATATTTACACGAGCCACCGGCCGTAAAGCTTGCAATTGTGCGGTTGTTATAAATTGGCGTCCCGTCCACGATATTGTGTGATAAATCCAGTTGGATATCGATCTTGCTTTATTGGGAAAAAATTTCCATAAATAACATCGTAAATCACCTATTTTTTTTAATTTACCATCTATATCGAATTATCATTTACTTTACCTCTATAAATTAAGTTGGCATACAAATACCCATAAACCGTATGTTAGCATTATTTCTCGTAGTTTTTATTATTTTTAGCACTTATTTCAGTGAGGTTAATACTTGTTTCTATAATACTAATACTTATTTTAATTATTTGAGAGATTTTGGTAGTTGTAATATGCTATTTGATTACTAATGTTGCAATGCTGAAATCATGTGTTACAAATAGCAAAAACACTGAAATCTTTGAAAAAGTATTGAAGTCACTTAAATAAGTACTTAAATCATTGAAATAAGTGTCAAAGATAATTAAAATCATGAAAAAATAGTGCGAATATCTGTTTATGGATATGTAAATGAAAATTAGATATGTGGGCAAATTAAAAATGTAGGGAACTTACGAGGATGTTTATGGATTTTCCCAACTGTATTATCAAATACAAAAATCTACCTTTTCAACCTCCTAACCTGCAAAGGTAGAGCTGTCGGATTATAATTAACATTTTGGCTAGGCAGAGCTGTCGGATTATAATTAGGATTATGGCACGAGGTACAGAAACTCTCCCACACTTTGTTCCTCATTTCACGATAAATTACATAAAAACAAAACAAAACAATATTAGTATTATTCTGGTTTAAAATCCGCTCAATACTCAACCCACTGTGGTGGTGGATCCACGTATGTATAGCACCTCACTTATACTTTCGTCATTGCTTCATCTAAAAGGTTAACCCGGACGTGCTACGTTTGAACCCAATAGACATTATATACTACTACAACTCACTTTAGACAAACAATATATGACTAATCACACCATCACAACTCCACATAGGCAGCACTACGAATGATCTGGGGTAATATACTCACCCCCCCCCCACTTAAGGATAGACGCCCTCGAAGCACACTGTATACACGACAAATTCCTAGAACAACCCCTCGGTGCAACCTATGTGTCGTTGGTACTTGCTAGTGGGCCCACATGCACATGTACCTGTGCAACGAGGTTTGATGTTTGATGCCATATGTAACACTCTGGCACAAAATTCGCTCAATGCCTAGCCCACCGTGGGGCAAACCTGCATATGAATAGCACCTTACTCACACTTTTGTCTTCGTTTCATGTAGAAGGGTTAATCCAGATGTGTTAGGTTTGAACGCAACAATCAATATATGCTATTACAACTCACTTTAGACAAGCAATGCGGGATTCATCACAACTCCACATAGGTTGCACTACAAACGGGCTAGGGTATTACATTATTGTCATGGCACTGTTACATAGTGATTACTTTGCGGCATCACGTGTACGCGCAAGATCTTCTATACTTTACCATGCAAGGGTGGACTGTAGTATATTTTAGGAAGAATTCCATATGACCCCTAAAGTATTGCTGTGCGGCCACTTAACCCTCTAACTTAAAAAATAGATATTTAACCCTACACATTGTAAAAATAGATAACTTAACACCCAGTTGCTATTTTGGGGGATCGTTTTTCTTATGGCACATGGTTAGGGTGGCTTCACCACTTCATCTTTGCCGAGCTCCACCTCGACCCATTCTCGCTCCTCGCTGTCGACCCTGTGCTCCGCTCCGCACCACTCCTCCACACCTCCCTCCACCTCATCCTCTCTCAAGGCCTCTCCTCCCGCGACGTCACCGCGTCTTCTTTGCCTTCCCACCCTCCTCACCTCCACTCATGACAAGCCCCTCCGCTCTCTCTCCGCTACTGTGCCGCTCCCGCTCCTCTGTGCCACTGTCGTCTAGTCCCCACGACTCCTCACGGCCTCCATTCCCAACACCCAGCAAAGAAAACAGACAAAAAAAGCAACCAAGCAAGGTGCTTCATCGGTGTCGACGGAGAGCTCCTCGTTCCCAGAGAAGGCCCCAAGGAGGTCCTTGGCATCACTGCACCTGTCCTAGTATGTTGGGAAAAATCCGCCTATCGTTGGAGAATTCACCCAGGACTTCTAACAATCGATGAAATTGAGCCTTGAGATCACACACGCAAACATAGGAGTAAAACACACAGATTGATCTTTTTTGCAATGTAATACATCTATGTCCTTTTCATTTTTTCTTATATAGAGAGGCAACATACAAGATTCCATATCCTACGACTATTCTGAATCCTAGTTACATGCGGACTCTGAAACCTGACTTCTTACGACTTTAGTACTCGTTTCTGACTGCTACTCAATTTACGACTACTAACTTCTACAGTGTTTACGTCTGCTACAATATTCTTCTCCTGCTACAGTACTCATGACTGCTGCAGTACTTATGACCAGACCTGGTCGCACTGGTCGTAAACACTCTGGTACTCATAGGGCACTCTCTGGTCGTAGATTCGACCAGACCTAAAGACGACTAGATTAACTCAACAATCTCCTCCTTAAACTTGTTGTCTTCCGTTGATGTTCCGCATACCGATTTTATCCCTCATCTCCATGAACTTCAATCTTCCTATTGAATTGGTCAGGATGTCAGCGAGCTAGTCTTCTGTGCAAACATGCTGCACCTCTACCATCCCTGATTCCACACATTCTCTCATGTAATGGAAACGGGTGTCGATGTGTTTGCTTCTCTCATGGTAAACAGGATTCTTGCTCAACACAATTGCAGACTGATTGTCGATCTTCATAATTACCTTCTCAACCTTCATCTCTAGCATATCAGCCAACAATCGTCCCAGCCATACCCCTTGACATGTTGTCGCACAAGCTGCGATGTACTCGCTTCACACAAGGATAAAGCAACTACCTTCTACTTTTTGTGAACACTAACTGATCTGGTTCGACCCAAGGAAAAACACCATGCCCGAAGTGGTTTTCCGGTCATTAGTATCACCAGCTAGATCACTATCAGAGTAACCTATCAGCCTCAACCCTTCTTCCTTCTTCTCGTAGACACACCCGTAACTCAAAGTTCACTTCACATACCTCAGTATGAGTTTTATGGCAGCCATACGCTCAGTAGTGGGTTTCTCCATGTACCTACTCACCATGCCAATCGAGAACATCAGGTCTGGGCGCGTGTGTAGCAGATATCTCGGGCTTCCGACTATGCTTGGTATAAGGTCTTGTCCACAAGGGGTTTTGTGCTATCCTTGCTCAACTTCAGGCGGGGTTCCATCGAACCTGCGTTGGACTATAATCTTTCATGCCGTATTTGTCCAACACCTTTGTTGCATACGCGGACTAGCTAAGAGTAATCTTCCCATAGCTTTGACAAACTTCAATGCCCAAGTACGTAGTAGCTGAGTAACCCGAGGTCGCTCATGCTAAACAATTTCTTCATCCAGCTTTTTAAGCTATCGATCTCTTCGATACTCTCTCTAGTGATGATCAAATCATCCACATAAACTCCAACCATCAAATTCCCTTTTCCTTGGCTTCGCTTGTACACCGAGTGCAACCAGAGACTTGTCGAGCTTGAAATTCCAAGCTCTTGGGGCTTGATGCAGACCATACAGGGCTTTGTGCAGTCTTAACACCTTGTGTTCTTCTTCTTTCTTCTCAAACCCCGGAGGTTGCACAACACATACTTCTTCTTCTAATTCGCCGTTGAGGAAAGCCGATTTGATATCCATATGATGTACTTCCCATCCTTCATGCGCTGCGATTGAAATGAGTAGCCAAACTGCCTCTAGTATAGCAACAGGGGCAAACAATTCGTTGAAATCAATGCCTTATCGTTGAACGTACCCCTTTGCATCTAGGCTCGTCTTGTGCTTCACGATCACGCCTTGGGAGTCTTTCTTTATCTTATACATCCACTTCAGACTAATCGACTTGTAACTGTCTCGCAATAGAACCAGCTGCCACATTCCATTCTCTTGAATATAGGACATCTCTGCCTCCATCGCTTTTCACCAGGCCGGATTGGCTTTGGCATGTTCAAAGTTTGTGTGTTCTTGCTCTCTGAGAAGACAGAAATCTGAGTCTTCTAGTTCTATCAGGGATGTGGCATCATAGAGACTTCTTATGTCACGCTCTTGTTGTGGTCCTTCTGATGAGCTCTCATCGAACTCCTTTAGTAGCGGAGTTCCAGGTGACACCGGTACTCCCAGATCACTGCGGGAGTGCGAGGTGTAGATGAGCTAAGCGTCACTAATCCCGTGCTCATCCTGATCGTGGTCGTACCTGGTGTGGCTGCTTCGGGGTCAGGTCCTCTGACTATGCCCTGTGTGGTCGGTGTGTCGGATGCTATCACATGATCGTCAGGACCTACGACCGCATCGTGGTCGTGTCCTCCGACTACACCCTCTGTAGCCATCATGTCGGACGCCTCTATGTGATCGTCAACACTTACATCAGTGTCAAGAAGATAATGTATTGTAAAGATCTCTACAGACCGTCGTACCTCTACCGAGGAATCTCTATTCCACTCCCACTTCTTCTCCTCCTCTAACACTACATCACGAGTCACCACAACTCGTCGTGTCATCGGATCAAACATTCGATAGCCTTTCGTCTTCAAATCATACCCAGTGAGCACCATTGGCTTGCTTCGATCAGCTAATTTGGGAAGGAGCGGCGTGGTTGTCTTCACACGTGCAACGCACCCGAAAGTGTCAAGATGACCAACACTTTGCTTGTGGTCGTAGTAGGCTTCGTAAGGAGTTTTGCTGATGACGTTCTTCGTTGGTGCCCGATTTAGGAGATAAATGGTAGTCGATACCACTTCTCCCAAAAATTCTCTTGGGACTCTCATGCTCTTCAGCAGACTTCTTGCCATGCTGACCACCATCTGGTTTCTTCTTTCGACCACTCCATTTTGTTGAGGAGAATAGGGCGTTGTTAGGTAATGCCTAACTCCCAACAGCTCATAGTAGTCCGTGAACTCGTTCGAGGTAAACTTGCCGCCGCGGTCGGTGTGCAGAGCTTTCAGCTTTAGATTTTTCTCCATCTCGGTTGCATCCTTGATCTTCTTGAACTCCTCGAACGCTTCATCTTTGCTTCGGAGTAACACTAGCCAGATAAACCTTGTGCAGTCATCCACCAACAGTAGGAAGTATCGATTTCCTCCATACGTGGTCGAAGTGTTTGGCCCACAAGTCACCGTGCCACAACTCACGAGGAACGACCACCCGATACAGAGATGTGGTCATAAACCGGTTCTGGTGTTGCTTGCCGATTAGACAACCATCGCAGATACGATCGACATGCTCGATCATGGGCATACCTTGCACTATCTTCTTCTGGACCAGATCCTTCATGGCATGAAAGTTCACATGCCCGTACCTGGCATGCCAACGCCACGCTCGTTCAGTGCCTTTTTCCAGGAGACACTTTCGGGATGGGTCGGATTGATATGAAGGACATACATCCGGTTTCTTGATATGCTTACTTTGGCCAACGACTTACGAGTTCTATCTAGGATCGACATTACTCCTCCTTCGACTACAATCTTGCAGTTGTTCTCATCCAGCTGACCGAGGATGATAATATTAATTATAAGCTTCGGGATGTAGTAAACATTCGTGAGAACATGATGTTCACCCGTAGAACACTCCAACAGCACTGAGCCCCTTCCTAGTATCTCCACAGTTGAACCATCACCGAATTTGACCGAACCTGTAATGGTCTTGTCAATCTCGGCAAAATTCTCCATGCAACCAAGATCATGTGGTTACTTGCACCGGTATCCAAATACCAAGCCTTGTTCTGGGTGCTGGTAAACTTTGGCACTACCTTGTCTTCGTGAAGAAATACCTTTTCTTCAGGCATCAAAACTGTACAAATGAGTTCAAATACTTTGACCATTAAAAGTTGGTGATCTTCATCATTCTGCATCACTACAAGTTTTGCCCTTTCTCTTCGGTTTGACTTTGGACACTCTTTTGCAAAGTGCACATACTCGTTGCAGTTGAAGCACTTGACTTTGGACTTGTCTGAGTCACGCGGTATACGTTCATCAACAACGCATTTGCCATTGCCTTGGACTCTGCCTTGTCCACGGCCGCGTCCCCGACCTGTCCCGTTCTGACCACCTCTCTGGGTGCTACTAGAGTCCTCTTGCTTCTTAGTCTTCGAGCCCCTCTCTTCCCACTTGTTTTAGGTAAAGAGTAGCTTATCTCTTTCGTCCTTAGAGTGCAATCGACCCTTGAGTCCTTCCTCGTAAGTTTTGAGGCGACTGATCGCCTCCGAGACCGACATCGCTGCGACATCGATAAACTGTTCAATCATTCCGATAATCTGAAGGAATCGATCTGGAACCGAACTGAACAGCTTTTCCACGATGTCACTTTCTTCAAGCTTCGTGCTGAGCGAACGATCTCACCCACCTAGTGAGTTTCATGGAGTACTTGGTGATCGTCTCTGAGTGCCCCATCTGCAGCTTGTTAAGTTGCCATTTCAGAACTTGAGCACATGCCTTCTTGACGCAATCTTCGCCTACTCGCATCTCCCTGAGTGTAATCCAGGCTTCTCTCGCCGTCTCCTTCTCGATGATTGATATCATCATGTCGTCTGGCACCGCTTGTGAGATGGCCACCATCGCACCTTGATCCTTGTCGCCGTCGTCGTCTCCATTTTCGATCACCAACCATACCCCTAGCGAATGCAAGATTATCTTCATCTAGACGGCCCATATGCCGTAATTCGTTTCGCTCAACGTCGGGTATTGGATCGGGGATCAAGGCGCTTCTCACCGTCGGCTTGACAACTACGCCTGCCCTTGATGGATCAAGCTCGTTGCCCGTGGTCTTGACGAGCGCGCTTGATGTCGACATATCACCCGCATTGCCGCCATCGATTCACTCCCTTGCTCTGATACCAATTGTTGGAAAAAATTCTCCTATCGTTGGAGAATCCGCCCAAGACTTCTAGCGATCGATGAAATGGAGCCTTGAGATCACGCACGCGAACACAGGAGTAAAACACACATATTAATTTTTTTTGCAATGCAATACATATCCATCCTTTTCGTTTTTTTTCTTATATAGAGAACCAACATACAAGTTTCCGTATCCTATGACTATTCTGAATCTTAGTTACATATGGACTATGAAACCTAACTTTTTACGTGTTCAGTACTATTTTTTGACTGCTACAGTGTTATCGACTGCTTCAGTATTCTGCACCTGCCACGGTACTCACAATTGCTACAATACTTATGACCAGACCTGGTCACAGTGATCGTAAACACTCTGGTACTCGCAGGACACACTCTGGTCATATATTCGATCAAACCTGAAGACAAAATAGATTAATTCAACATAGTCCGCTGCGACGATTACCACGGCAGTGACGTCTACCACCTTGAGGACTGGGACCACCTGAGGAAGTTTTAGGTTGCGCAATCTTCTTTGTTTGGGAGTAATAGGGCCGGATACCACCTTGACGACCGGCTCTGAAGACGCCTCCTCGCCGAGCCCAGCTAGCCATGTACAGGGCCCTCCCCAAGTCCCACACGGAATGGGCGACCGAGAGGAGAGCGGCCGAGATGGAGGAGCCGGACTGTGTCGGATGGCGCTGGAGTAGCCGAGGCGTCAATGGCGCAAGGACAAGACGAACATGGAAGGAGAGCAGGCGAGTTCGGTAGGGCCTAGAGCAGCCACGGCGGGTCGGACGGAGTCGGCGTGGTGAGTGGCGTCGACGTGGGAAGCAAAGGAGAGTAGAGGAGTGAGAGAGACTAAGGAAGAAGAAGGGTTGACAATTTTATAACTTTGATTTGTTGAGTGATAACCACGTAGCAGTTACGTCATCTACTATAGTGACAAAACCATATTCCAAACCACCTTGGGGATTATGTTACCAGGTTTGGCAACATAAGAGAATTAATAGCCGATTTTTTAATCAGTGGATTAAGTACTTGCACAATAATACTTCAGGGTCATATCTATCTATATCTATACTAATTGGAGGCTCTCCTAGAAGCTCCTATATTAATCCTAGAAAGTAAAAAGGTAGAAATTCCCACATTAATCGGAGAAAAAGGAAAAATCCTAACCATCAAATCTATATCTATACTAATTGGAGGCTCTCCTAGAAGCTCCCATATTAATCCAAGAGGTAAAAAGTTGCAAATTCCCACATTAATCGGAGAAAAAGAAAAAAAGGCTAGAAATTCTCGCATTAATCAGAGAAAAAGGAAAAATTCTAACCATCCAATCTATCTATCTATCTATCTATCTATCTATCATATCATATCATATCTATACTAATTGAAGGCTCTTCTACAAGCCACCATATTAATCCTAGGATGTAAGAAGGTAGAAATTCCCACATTAATCGGAGAAAAATAAAAATGCTAGAAATTCCCACATTAATTAGAGAAAAAGGGAAAATCCTAACTATCCAATTTACAAAACGGTAGAAATTCCCATATTAATCAGAGAAAAAGGAAAAATCCTAGCTTCACCAAATAACTGTATAGGATGATACTTACTAAATAACGACATTCGAACACGTGAGAAATTAATATGGCCAGATTTCTACATGAGATCTTAAGGTTAACGTTAAATGTATAGCGTTATAATATGGACTTACAAAAAATTGAAGGCGAATATATATATATGAAGCCTTTTTCCTACTCCCGGGAGTAGTTACTCCCTATTCCGTATCTCATAATGTAGTGAGTATCTTGCGCAACCGAGAGTATGTATGTGTAGTATACGAGTATATAAGACCACCTAGGTGGTATTCACACCTTTTCAGGGGTGATATGTATAATTTTTTGGACATACTCCTTTTTAGCGTGAATATGAAGGTATTTATAAAATATGCTAAAAACTATGGACTCTCTAACAAATTTTTCGTGTAGTTCGCATTGGAGTATCTTATAATTAGTATATGAGTATACCCAAAGTGATAAAGGAGTATGCCAAGTTGTTTTAGGTGGTATATCAATGGTGGGAATAACTACACTCGGTTTTTAAAGTAAACCGTCTGTGATAACTACTTATCACAGACGGTTTACTTTAAAAACCGTCTGTGATAACCACTTATCACAGACGGTTTGTAACTGAAACCGTCTGTGATAATAGTCTCACAGACGGTTTTGAACCGTCTGTGATAACTGCTTGTTATCACAGACGAACAAATATAGACGGTTGAAGTAAACCGTGCGTGATGATTTTTCGAACCGTGCAGTGATGACGGTGGCACAACTCGAACACGTCTTGGACTCTTACTCATTGAGCTTATTGAGGCAGTCGGTCTCATCCACGACTTGCCCAACTCACACTCGGACCTCAAGTTGGTCACGACTTTAACTTGAGTAACACACGGACTCGACTCAGGACGGCGAACACATTTTCTCAACGTCCCATACTTAACACTACTTACTTGATTCAGGAAGACGAACACATCTTCTCAACGTACCCAGACTTGACTCAGTGTCATAGCAGTGTTGGTTCATCATCGCTGAGAGCTTCAGCAAGAAGCGCTTTCTCCTTCTTCGGCTTGCGGCATTCTGAAGCAAAGTGTTCAAAATCCTGACAATTATAACATCTCACCTTTGTCTTGTTAAATTTTCAATTATTGCGGCCTCGTCTACCACCACCGTTAGAGCTGCCGAAAAAACTCTCGCCTTTGCCTTTCGATTATCGGGCAACCCACTCGGCGCGAGTTAACAGTAGGTGCTCATCTTCACTGCTGCCAGATCCTCGGATCTGTTCCTCGTGTGCCTTCAAGCGACTAATCACCTCCTCAACCGTCATCACCTTGAGGTCGCCAAACTGCTCAATGGTAGAGACGATTTACGAAAACTTTCCAGAAACAGCTCAAAGGAACTTTATCACAATATACCTTTAATCCATCTTGTCCCCCAAGACTCGGATCTGGTTGACAATCATCGTCAACCTCATGGCGAAGTCGTCGATCGACTCCGTCTCTTTCATTTACATTCCCTCGAACTCTCTCTTGAGAGTCTGTACTCGCGCTTCCTTGACACGATCGGCACCAGATGCATCATCTTCAATGTCTTCCACGCATCTTTGGCCGTCTTCTTTTGGGCCAGTAGGAATAGTGTTTTCCCCGAGATGCCTCCATAGATCACTGCCAAGGCCATCTGATCCCTGCACATATCGACGTTGTCGTCCTCGACTGCGTCCCACACTATCTGATCACGTATGTACACCTTCATCTTGATAGCCCATACTGCATAATTGCTCTTGGTGAGTATCAGATATTGCAGCGAAACAGAACTCTGCTCCGAACCGCTTGGTTCTCCGTTCTTCGCCATAGTTCTGATACCAATTGTTGGAACAAATCGAAGAGAAAATTGCCCTCGAAAGAAACACGCATATTCAAGAAAGATAAGAGATAATTTGGTCTTTGCATAAGTCGACTTTTCTATTGCTTTGACTCTCAATCTTTTACATTGCTTGTTTCTCGTTACATGGTGCTAGTGCTAGTTATATAGTACCAATGTATGTATGTATGTAACTTCGGATTCGCCTTGAAGTCGACTTGGATATGGAAGTAGTAAAATGAAACTAATATTTAAACAAAGATTATCTAACAATTACGAGGCCCGGCATATCACTGTCATCTTCTTAGCATCTGCCCAAGCCACCGCGTAACACTGCATACTTGACCACCGCGTGCACTACTACAAAAGAGGCTATAGCAGACGGCCCATCACAAGCGGTTCCTTTGGAACCGTGCGTGTTGGTCCGTCTGGGCTTTGTTTTAGCGCGGCGAGCCTATCACTGCAGCGGTTGTTATTGTGAACCGCCTATGATAGTAAATTATCGCTGCAGCGGTTCCCAATAATAACCGTCAGGTAATATCACAAACGGTTATATTTGAACCGCTGCGTGATAATTTACTATCACGAGCGGTTACGAAATAGAACCGTCTGTGATTTCCTGTGCTTCATATAAATTGAGCCGAGACATCCCTCAGCCGTACTACCGCTGTGTCTACCGCTCCAGGCGCCACTTCCCTGCCCTAGCTCCTCCAACCTGCGGCTCCTCCTCTAATACTGGTATGAGCTTGGAGATGCTTGTGGACTTGGCATTGTATTGTGTGTTAATGCATTGACTAAAAGAAAGGAGAAAAGATAGTGTAGATGCTAACTGTGAATATTGAGAATGGTGTTGTTACTATTGATTTATTACATACTTGCTGAGTCTTGGACTTATGCACCCTTGTTTTTTTTTTGTTGCTATTTCTAGGTGATCTTTGAGGATGACACAAAGATTTAGCACATGATCGATCTTGCACCGTCAATGTTGGAATAAATAATATTAGCCCTGCAAATCTTAGTTTTGAATAATGGTTTCCCTTATAACTAATGAACTAAAATTTGACTTAGGAGTGGTAACTTAATAAAATTGAATTAGGTCTAATAATAACTAAAATTTGAGTTAGGATAATTAATTGGCTTAAAAAATAAAATTTACACAGGTTCACGATGCGGTGGGGTTTGGGTCAAGCAATATTGCATTTACTGTTACGTATTTTAGGTTAATAAGTGTTGTATGAGATGATGCCTATATTTGGGTTGCATGATTGTTCAATTGAGATAGATATCGGTGTCGAGAGGTAGGGATTATCGAGAGATATTAGATATTTTCTTCGTGAGCTCAGGGTAACGATCTATAACCCTTTATGTTTGCTATAAATTAATCGCTAATCAATTTGACACTAATTTGTTACATACGTTGTATAGATGGATCGAAACTGGATGTACGGTGTGAACCGTGTGAGTCAAGATTACATTAATAGCGTGGTTGCTTTTAGAAGAGCCGCTGAGTAGGATATGTTGAAGAAGGGATAAATTTTATGTCTTGTCCGTGCATTGATTGCGTGTAATCAAGATGTTTAACAACGCGCAGATCGAGCGCACTTGATTGAAGGGGTTTCAAAAAGGGTATACATGTTGGACGATCCACGGTGAAGAGCGATTATACGAAGTTAATAATGACGACATCGTCGAGGAAGTCAACGATTTGCCGGATATGGACTGTGCTTTTGATGAGGATAGGGGGCACGATGACAATCTAGATCAGATGCTACGCGATGCAGAAGAGAACTACAGTGAGAGAGAGTTTTGTAAATTCGAGGGCTTAAGGGAGGACTCGGTGAGACCTTTGTTCCTGGTGCCGCAGCCGAATACACAAGGTTGTCAACCGTGCTTGAACTGCTGAAATTGAAGGCAAGCAATAGTTGGTCCGATAAGAGTTTCACGGCGTTGTTAGGTCTCCTAGCGGACATCCTTCCGGAGGGAAACGTGTTGCTTGAAGACCACCTATCAAGCAAAGAAGGTTATTTGCCCATTGGGAATGGAAGTAGAAAGAATACATGCATGTCCGAACGATTGTATCCTCTACCGTAAAGAGTATGCGACATGCATGTATGTCCCATGTGCAAAGCATCCCGATACAAGCGTCAAAATCTGCTAAGGTGAAGTAAGGACCTCCCGCTAAGATGTTGTGGTATCTCACTGTAATCCCACGTTTGAAGCGTTTATTTGCGAACCCAAAGGAGACAAGATTGCTGCGTTGGCACTCGAGAGGAGCGTAAGAGAGATGGAAAGCTAAGACACCTGGCGATTACGCCATGGAGAAACTTCGATCGGAGCTTGAAGAGTTCGGTGCGAGCAGGGAACATAAGGTTAGGGTTGAGTACGGATGGAATGAATCCTTTCGGTAACATGAGTAGCCGACATAGCACTGCCCGTGAATCTATGTATGTACAACCTTCCTCCTTGGTCGTGTATGAAGCGGAAGTACATTTTGATGTCACTACTTATCCAAGGGCGAAGCAACACAGGAATGATATTGATGTGTACCTAGCACCAATCTTTGGAAGATCTTGTGACACTTGTGGAGCGAAGGGGCAGGTATGGGATGCGTACAAGCGAGAGAACTTCACTTTACGCGCCATGTTGTTCTCGCACCATCAATGATTTTCCCGCCCTTGGTAACTGTCAAGCTTGATACAAAAGGAGCCAAAGCTCGTCCGCCTTTGCTTAGATGCTACGGAGAGTGTATGGTTGAACAACTCGCATAAAAATCGTATATCGTCCACCGTAGGTTCCTTCCGAGGAGTCACCCATACCGCAAGATGAAGAAACAATTCGACGGAAATAAGGAAGGCGGTTCGACTTCAAGGGCTTTTAGTGGGAAAGAGGTCTATGATATGGTTAAGGATATCGATGTTGTGCTTGGGAAGGGACGTAAATTAAGAACCCGTGAGAAGAACATCCGGAAGAAGTGGTCAATTTTTGGGACTTGCCTTATTGGGAGTACTTAGAAGTTCGCCATTTGCATTGGCGTTATGCGTGAGAAGAA
Organism: Hsuehochloa calcarea; assembly: GCA_036346395.1. NCBI lineage: Eukaryota > Viridiplantae > Streptophyta > Magnoliopsida > Poales > Poaceae > Hsuehochloa > Hsuehochloa calcarea. Next base: position 22,120,074 of record CM070598.1, on the reverse strand, counting down.
TGTATGTGATAGCTTGATTGGTCTCTTCTTGAACATTAGTGGCAAAACAAAGGATGGTGTTAACGCACGGCGTGACTTGGTCGATATGAACATAAGGACCGAGTTAGCACCGAAAGAGACCGATCTGAGACGAACGTACCTTCCCCGACTTGCTACACTCTGTCCCAAGGCCGAGAGAAATGAAGCAGTGCGAGCTTGCGGTGTGAAAGTCCGTCTGGTTACTCCGCTAACATTAAGAAACTTGTTTCTATGCAAGATTTGAAATTAATTGGTATAAAGTCGCATGATTGTCGTGTCCGATGACACAAATGCTTCTGTTGCAATTAGGAGTATCTTGCCGAACTGTGGATTTCATGGGAATATGTTCCGGATCTTAGGATGGTGTGACAATTGGCAATGGCGTTTACGGTTTGTAGTTTCACGTGTTTTAAACAAAGCTACTGAGTTTTTACGGGCGGCGGTCCGACCGGTCCTTGCATCGATCGGTCGACCGGTCCCAAATCGGTCGGACCGCCATGTGGGGCGGTCGGACCGGCGGTGACCTAAAAGTGTTCAAAACAGTGGGCCAAAAATAGGTGTTGTAGGCAAGTGAGGATCCCAATGCACTTGGTCTCATAATTTTGGAGTCTCGAAGAAGTTCTATTCGTTTTTAATTTCGAAAGGTTTGAATTTGGGAGTTTGAAATTCGGCTAAGTCTAAGGGCGGTCCGACCGCTCATTGAGGAGCGGTCCGACCGCCCAAGAAGGCGATCCGACGGCTCACTGGAGCGGTCGGACGGGTTTCTACTGAACGTCGGCCAACCGTGGCGATGTTGTTTTGTTAGGTCAAAGTCATTGGTATTGTGGCATATGATTTGCATGATGCATGTTTTGACTAACATGGGTCAAGTCGTGAAGAACTTGTTCCCGAATACGTGTTTTCTTGTCTGTGGTTGTGCAGGTTGCTTGGTGGTCAACGACGGTCAACGGCGAGGAGGATCGGGACTAGACTCGAAGAGTTGAGGTCGAGCGATTGACGATGCGGGTGAGGTCAACGACTCAAGTATGACACAAGATGGACAATGGTGACCTATTGGCAAATCCATGACGCATGGTGAAGCGGTTTAGGTCAAAAGATTAAAGACAGCGCTTCGCGAAGCGTGCGTGTGTGACCCGTTTGTTAGTGGGCCTTAACGGGAGCCCAAGAGAGTCAAACCCTAAGAGTTTTAGGCCTCCACTATAAATAGGAGGAGGTGGTGGCTGCACCCTCTCTCTCTCGCTCTTTGTGTTTCAAACCCTAATTGTCTTTAGGGAGTTGAGGTGGAGGCTAGGGCTCTTGATGGTTTGTGGAGAATTTCGTGATCTTTGATTATCCATCGATCCATGATGGTGTGGATGTAATCCGACTTCAATCACGAAATCAATCTATGCAAGGTTTGCTTGAGATAAGTCTCTTTTCGTTCTTGCTTTCAATTTCGTGTTTTTAGGGCTTTCTTTGATCCGCGAGTTTGTGATTGATTCTTTCCGTGAATTAGCTTGCTGTGATATGTGTGAATCTATCTAGCATCATCTTGATCATCAATCACTCACGAACAAGCTTTAGGATCAAGTTTTCGTTCTTGCCCGGTTTTAGACCTTCTTAATCAATTGGCAATTGCTCAAGATCGTTCCAAGAATTATCATAATATTCGATTGGAATAGGTCCTCAATAGCATATAGAAGGTGTGTGCAAAGTTTCATAAAGATTGGAGTTGAGAATCAAAGTTTCACCTAATTGCAACCGTCATCATCGGTGATTTTATGTTGCGGATCGGTTACGAGTCGGCGGTCGGACCGCCGTCATCACCGGTCGAGACCGATTTTGGAGCGGTCCGACCGCCAGACTAACGCCGGGTCGGACCGCCCGACAATCGGTCCGACCGGTTGGGTGCAATGATCGAGCCGCGCGTCTTTAGTTTGCAATCTTAGTTGATTTTGTTATTTTGCTTAGGGGTTTAATTGGATTCAATACTAGTCTTCCATTTGATCTTGGTATATTGATCTTCATAGCTTTCTAATAGCTACTGGAGTGAAATTGTATTGAGTTCATAATTTGTGAAAAAGTGAGCGTGCTCCTATTCACCCCTCCTCTAGTCGCCTTTACGGTCCAACACGAACAAGGTCCGAGTGGCAATCTTGAGGCTGTGTTATTTCTTCAACTCAATTGCTCAGAAGGTCATCGATCCCCAAGGACTAGATGCTCTGCAGCCGAGGTAGTGGCGACTCAGTGTCATCTTGAGATGTATTTCCCTCCGTCATTTTTCGATATCATGGTCCATCTCATTGTTCACCTTGTGAAAGAGATAAAGATATGCGCCCTGTGTTTCTCGTCATATGTACTGTTCGAGAGGTACATGGAATTCTCAAGTCCTACGACGGAATCGATCTCGACCGAGGGCGCATCATCGAAGGTTATGCAACGGAAGAGGTCATTGAGTTCTGCGTCGACTACATGGCTCAGGTGGATTCGATTGGTGTGCCTCTATCTCGTCATGAGGGGAGACTGGATGGTATCGGGACCATCGGAAGGAAATCAATCACTCCCGATCTGGATACGTACGCTCAAGCCCATTTCACGGTCTTGCAACACATGACCCAAGTGTCCCGTGCACATCGACGAGCACAAAGACATGGTACGCCAACAGAATCCAGACCGGTCGGAGGTTTGGATCACGAGAGAGCACAACCGTCGGTTCAACGAATGGTTAAAGGTGCGAATCACTCGGAGGTCATCAAGTGATGATACGCTGCTATGGTTGGCAAGAGGGCCACATTTTACAATTGTCACATGGCAAGGATACGACATATATGGGTACACATTTTATACGGCAGCTCAGGATAGGAAGAGCACAGTGCAGAACAGCGGTGTCCGCATAGATGCATTCGATCTGGATGGGCTGAGGAGCTCGTACTATGGGCAAATAGAGGAGATATGGGAGATCGACTAGGTGCTTTTCAAGATCCCCCTATTTCGGTGACGTTGGGTCCATCTCCCACAGGTGAAGGTCACAAGTACGGCGTCACTACCGTGGACCTCGAACGTGTCGGATACAAAGACGAACCATTCGTACTGGCTAACCAAGTTGTTCAAGTCTTCTATGTAACCGACCCGGCAAATAAGAAGCGCCACGTAGTTCTTCATGGAAAAAGGAGGATTGTCGGAGTTGAGAATGTAGTGGACGAGGAAGAATACAATCAATTTGACGAGTTGCCACCTTTCGGAGACGGCATCAGGCTCGAGGAAGAACCCAGTGAGGAAGCTAGCTATATGCGCGTCGATCATCATGAAGGGCTATATTTTAATTAAGAATTTACTCCATTGTAATTAACTAATTTATTCCATTGTCATGTGTTAATGTGTTATGGACTTATGATCTTTAAATTCATGAAAATGTGGATGTTCCTTGGTTCGAGTGATACAGTCGACTACAGGATTGTAGATATCACATTTCTTTCTTTTTATTCTGAAGGACCGAAATGGCAACAGAGGGGGGGGGTGAATGGTGCAATAAAAATTAAGAACTCCCCTTTACTGTATTTAAAGCAAATCTACAAAGCCCTCTGGATCTCTTAAGAAGAGTGAAGCAAAATCAGAGAATCAAAATAAACTTTAGACTGTTCTGTCAGAAATCGGAAGGTCCGATTCTACCCGGCGGTAGTTCCGCACTCCGGTAGTTCCGGGATCTGTGCGGAAGTTCCGCCTGCGGTAGTTCCGCCGTGGACAATCGGAAGTTCCGATTGTCCTGACCGAAGAACAGTGCGCTCGGGTTTTTCCCAAAAATCCAAAGTGCTCAATCTTGAATGCTCTTCTCTGGTCAAGTTTCACAGGACATCATCCTAAGCAACATCTTGACCTCATGGAGAAGAATCGCAAACAAAGATTTAACAAACAACCCAAAATCGGATTTCTTGAAGAAGGGGCAAGAAAGACCAAAACCCGAAATAGACACGATTCTCTGATTCCTAGTTCATGAAACTTTGAGGATACATTAGCAATATCAAAACGAATCTAGATATCAAGTTTCATGCTATTTCATAAGACGAATCAAAAGATATGCCAAAACCCTAGATATTTAACATGAGAACAGAGAGAAAGAAGAGGACATAAACAAGTAATCAAAACTCAGAGTTTCATTGATAGATATCAAATGTTTACAGATGGAAACACAGAGGAAAGATTACATAAGATTTGAGATCATACTCTCCTCTCAACAAGCTCTCAAAAAGCAAAACAAATCTTTTTCTAGAGCTAACCTAATTTTCTCTCAAAAGTCTAACCCTAACCCTGTGGTTCTCCCTATTTATAGCCTTGGCTAATGGGCCTCAACCCATTAAGCCCGCTACACCGACGGAACCGCCTCCACTTGTGCCGCTTATGAAATCCTTGCTGCAGTGGGATCACCTTGTTTGTCGAAATCTTTTGAACAAAACCCACGACTTAAAATTGACTTTCTCGATCCCGGGCTTAGTTTTGATCACACACGGTGCTATGGTTTTGAGCACGGCGGTGGATGCTTCCTCATATCCTCCTGGATATCATATCCTAGACCACGATTAAATCTGCAAATTTTAGATTTGTCTAGAATGAGATTGAGCTTCTTCTTGCCTCCTACAAACCTCTCGAGAGTGTTCATAAGATCTTGACACTCCCGAAAGAGAGAGTGCAAGAAGAGCGAGGGGAAGAAGGGACAGCAGAAGGTAAGGGAGCGAAGAAGAACCACCAACAGAGGAAAGATTGGCTTGTGCACGCACAGGACTTTGAGGGACAAATCCCATCGCTAGCGTGATTGGTTCACGTTACTAGGCGTCTCTACCAAACCCTTAGACTTCTTCCCAAAGACACACAATACAAGCGGATGATTGTGTCTCTAGAAGGTCCTTAGTTAGCTTCACATTTTTCATCCAATGCAACCAAATCACATTTTAGTTTATTACAATGATTGCAAGGTGAGCTAACAAGGTCCTTAGAAGCATAATGAGCCAATTTGTTATTGTGATCAATCATTTCTTGAAACCGCTTAATCTGATTCTAGTTCAGTGCTTAACTTAGGATAGTTTAAACAAGAAACAACGAGCTCTAGTAGCGCGACTTGAAATTCAAGAATTTTGTGATCTGCCTGCTTTAGGTTCATCTTGAGATTATTACAATTTTCACAAGTTTCAGTGCGGATCAAGCGGCATGGTATAAAGACCTCTAAACGAATTGTCCTTAACCTCACATGAGGTGCAAGCGATAGCCTCAACAAGAGTGGATGAAGGAGGTGCTATCCTAGTCATCTCTAATTGACAAAGAAGGCTAATGTTCTCTACCTTAATCATGTCAAGTTCGAGGACACACTATCATGTAAGGTCCTTAGTTTTCCATATCATCAATCAAAGCACAAGATGTGTCACATTCATCACGGGAGGGAGCGGATGTAAGTAAAGTGAGCTCCGTGATAGTCTAGCTACTTCCTTCTCCAACCCAACACACTTAGTCCTAGACTTAGCATGGAATCTACCTAGCTTAAGAAAAGCATCATTAAGCTGGTCATAAGTGGGACTAACCTCGTCGGAGTCGGAGTACAGCTCGCTGTCGCTCAGTTCGCCCCCGAGGGCCATGAAGCACATGCCGGGAGAAGTTCTTGCCGTCCTTGGGATCATGATCGTCCTTCCCATCATCGTCCTCCACCCCTCCACCTCGCCGGTGTCCACTCGTCGAGGGCGGTGAGGACGCGATGGAACAGCTTCTTAGCCTTCCCAAAGTTGCGGAACTTCTTCTTGCCTTGGTCAGGTGCTGAGGGCTTCGTGTTGCGGTTCTTGTCGATGTAGTCGTTCTTGCTTGGACCGCCATAGTCACCTTTTCCCTTCCCAAGCTTGGGACAGTTTGCTCGGATGTGGTTGGGGCCACCACACTCGAAACAAATCACAGGACCTCCTCTCTTACCATCCCTCCTCCTCTTGTAAGCATGGGAAAACTTCCGAGCTAGGAGGGCTAGTGCTCATCCTCAAGGCCGCTCTAGCGATCATCGGTTATGTCACGAGAGCAGCTAGGGAGAACCCACGTATCGACTCAGAAGAAGATCCAGAAGTGGGATCGGTGACTAAAGCCATCATTGTGACTTCGACCTTGAGACAATGTCAATCTCGTGAGTCTTGAGGCGAGTAAAGCGCATCAAGAGTCGTGGTCGAGAGGTCCGTGCTATCTTTGATGGTAGTCACTTTCATCTCCCAAACACGAAGATCAAGTGCGAAAGCATCGTCGGCGTTATCCGAGTCGGGGTATGTAAGACCGACCGCTCGGAGGTTGCTCAAGATTTTGTGAAAACGCGAAAAGCACTCGTCTAAAGATTCACCAGCAAGCATTTCAAATTTACTGTACTCACGCTTGAACTGGTCTTGTCGAACCGTCTTAATCTGAGTGGTGCCCTCATGGTATGCATCGAGGTCACCGGATGTCGTAAGCAGAAATCAAATGAGAGATACGATCAAACTCACTTCTGCTTAAACCCTGAATGATTATGTTCCTTGCCTTAGCATTTGCCTCAACATCAGCCATGTTTCCAGCATTGATGTTCTCATCGGCGAGAACAAAGAAATCTAACCTTCACCTTTCTCCGGATGGCATACCCCGAGCACGGATGTAAGTTTCCATTCGGCTCTTCCGAAGGGTAATCGGACCATCAAAAGCGGAGGCTTGGTGGAATACTTGTCCGTTGCCATGGCTCAACCGACCGTTAAGATCTATCAAGAAGAGCTAACCGGCTCGATACCAATTGAAGGACCGAAATGGCAGCAGAGGGGGGGGGGGTGAATGGTGCAATAAAATTAAGAACTCCCTTTCTTGTATTTAAAGCAAATCTACAAAGCCCTCGGATCTCTTAAGAAGAGTGAAGCAAAATCGAGAGAATCAAAATAAACTTTAGATCGTTACATCCGAAATCGGAAGGTCCGATTCTACCCGGATAGTTCCGCACTCCGTAGTTCCGGATCGTGCGGAAGTTCCGCTGCTTGATATTCGCCGTGGACAATCGGAAGTTCGATTGTCTGACCAAGAACAAGTCGCTCGGGTTTTCCCAAAATCCAAAGTGCTCAATCTTGAATGCTCTTCTCGGTCAAGTTTCACAGACATCATCCTAAGCAACATCTTGACCTCATGGAGAAGAATCGCAAACAAAGATTTAACAAACAACCCAAAATCGGATTTCTTGAAGAAGGGCAAGAAAGACCAAAACCCGAAATAGACACGATTCTCGATTCCTAGTTCATGAAACTTTGAGGATACATTAGCAATATCAAAGCGAATCTAGATATCAAGTTTCATGCTATTTCATAAGACGAATCAAAAGATATGCCAAAACCCTAGATATTTAACATGAGAACAGAGAGAAAGAAGAGGACATAAACAAGTAATCAAAACTCGAGTTTCATTGATAGATATCAAATGTTTACAGATGGAAACACAGAGGAAAGATTACATAAGATTTGGATCATACTCTCCTCTCAACAAGCTCTCAAAAAGCAAAACAAATCTTTTCTAGAGCTAACCTAATTTTCTCTCAAAAGTCTAACCCTAACCCTGGGTTCTCCCTATTTATAGCCTTGGCTAATGGGCCTCCAACCCATTAAGCCCGCTACACCGAACGGAACCGCCTCCACTTTTGCCGCTTTGCGAAAAGACCCTTCGCCCCTTGCGCACCTTCGGAAGCCTCCGTACACCTTGTTGTGCACGACTCGCAACCGCTTCAAGATTCACGCCGTCTTGACACATCCCGACCGTTCGACCTCAACGCCTCCTGCGCCTAGTCCGGTCCACGTGTCTCGCCACGACTCCATCTTGATGCCTGCGATCAACACAGACAAAAACACATCACATAGCATTGCACAATATCATAGCATCAATATTTGTATAAGACTCAAACTCATACAAAATCAAAATCACAATTCAACCTTCTACGCGATTACGGACACAATCGGAAGTTCCGCACTTACCACGGCGAAGTTCCGATTTCGAACATCCGCACTTGTCGAATTATCGGAAGTTCCGTGCTTACCATGCGGAACTTCCGATCTTCTAACATCCGCACGCCCAAACATTCTATTCGATTTTCGTCTCGGAGGAATCTCAATACCGATATTATCGGACACTCCGCTACCCCATCTGCGGAAGTTCCGATTCTCTTCACCAAACCAAAACCTGTAAATCGGAAGTTCCTTTTTCCAACACCGTAGTTCGATTAATCGAACTTCCGCTCCATACAGTGTAGTTCCGATTTCCTGACACGACCGAAATAGTCCAAACCAAAACCTCAACTCTCAATCTAATCAACACACTTGTCAAATACTCATCACTCAGTGGAGGACCTCTCACATGGTCTCTCAATCTCCCCTTGATGAGTATATTGACAATTACCAAAAAGCATAAGATGAGTTTGAGATTCCAGTCAACCAAGGTCTAAACAAGTGCAATTAAGCTCAAGACCAAGTTGACAAAAGAAAAGACTTGAGATGAGATGAAAGAGCAATTTTCGCACAAAACTCAAGGCTTTTCTTGAAGGCTTTTCTCACAATCATTCTCCCCTTTGGCAATAAAATCATCAATATGTAGAAAAGGGAGGAAAAGACTATATGATGTTCATTTTAAGCATTAGGAGCCATGTAGATTATCCAAAATGACTATTAGAGTATTACACCAAGCCATAACACAGAAGAATGCTATCAAGATCATGACAATCGATGTATAGAAGAGCTAAGACAGAAAGTCCATAATCTGATTAATGATCCAGTTCTTTAGCAGGTCAATTAAGTCAAGATTGAAATCTAGCTAAAGATATCCAAAGATGATACAAGCCATGTCAAATAATCTAAGTTGAACCAAGAAGACTCGTACTGAACAGTTTAGAGAGCTACCAGTTGAAGAAGGACTCATTTTATCCAGAACTTGGTCTCTTTGATGATAAGCAATTTTAGCACATTTTCTTTTTCAAGACTTTCTATTTTAAGGCTCTTTAAGGTTTTATCTCGATAAAGCAAGCTCTGGACTAGGTGCCATCCACAAGCGCCTCTGAGCTTCAACCATTTTTTTAGCCATGTGCTAGATCCCAAGCCTTATCGACCACTCCAAGCAACAGACTTAAGGAGGTGATCTTAGGTCATCAAGGCTTCCCCGAGTTCATGCCTAGTGCAATGGCAAGCCGTCTCATGAGAAAGATTTGGTGAGATCGGTTTTTCGCACAAAAGAGATCATTTTTTTTGAAGTTTTAGACCGGTGATTAGAGATAAGTCATGTTTCTTAACATACCGACATAGCTTACTCAAAAGTTCAAAAGAGATTCAGACTCAACTCGACCTACTTGACATGGCGAAAATCATAAAGGATAGTTTTAACGGACTAGTCTCAAGAGCTATCATGACAAGATTTTAATTCAAGTTTATCATTTTAAAACCTTAGCATGTCAAAGACTAAACTACACATAAAAAGTCATGATAGATCTAGCGGTTTAGCATAAATCATGGCAAGATGTAAAAAGTGAAAGCAGATCATAAGGGATAATAAACAAGGCTCCATTTGATTATCATGCAATGCTTGATGAAAAGTACAAAAATCGATTCCCTTGAATGAGATGCATCTTTTAATTGAGTTGAGTTATGACAAAATTAAGAGTATGGAATAACCAAGAATAACTCCCCACAACCAAAGGAACAAAAGCGAGAATCGATAAGTAAACGAGAAAAGCGGTCCTTTAGAGCATAGAAAGATATAGAAAGACTATCGCTCGAGACAGGTTCTTATCTACCCCATATGATTCTAGGACTATCGGTGATCTATACAAACACTAAGGAGCAAACAACGTCCCTGTCTACCCAAGGGTGGCCCGACCCTGCTAGAACCTATAAGAAGTGAGTAAGCTCTACTTAGAGAGGTAAGAGACGACTAATAAGCGACATCCTAGAAGCACAAGACAAGAAGTAGCGATCAAAGCAATGTGGCAAGAGAAACACTCTAACCTATCTTTGGAAGGACTTGACCGAAATATTAAAAGAAATGAAACGAGAAAAGGAGTAAGCGTATAATATAATATAATATAATATAATACTGATAGTAGCACAACGCTCCCCTCACAAAGATCCGTAAGGACAAACCACTAAGCTCTCCCATGCAGTGGCAAACCGAGAGTCGGAGGCTTAGTGAAGATATCACCAGCCGGTGCTCACTCTCCACAAATGGAGCACAATATCACCCTTCTCTACATGATCTCGAAGAAAGTGATATCGATATCTATATGCTTGGTCGAGAATGTTGCATTTGGGTTCTTGGCAATGCAAATCGCGAGACGTGTTATCACGAGAAGAGTGGAGCGCAATCGATAGATAGCCGAAATCTGCGGTCGAGACCATCCAAAGCACTTGACTACGACAATCGGTGCGACAGCGTGCTCGGCCTCTGCGGTGGGCTGCGCAACAGGATTGCTTCCTCGGCGACCGAGAGGCGAGAAGTGCCAATGAATTGGCAAGTGCGGAAGTGCTCTTCCTATCTATCCTCTGACCCGGTAAAATCGCATCGGAGAAGGCTCTAAGAGATAGACAAGAAGAGGAAGAGTACGGATACCATAGTCAATAGTAGCTCGAAGGTGCGAAGATGCGCTTCACCGCTTTGACGGTGAGATCTGCGAGAGAAGCTGAAACCGAGCACAAAGACACCTGAGAGAAGTGTATATGCGGTCTCGAGGTGTGAGGTACAAGAGAGAGCCAATCATGCTCCTAAAATCCTTTTGGTCAACGGGTTCGCCGTCTTCATCTCAATCGAGAGCATTTGTAGATGCCATTGGAGTTGATCTTGGCTTTCCATCATTCATGTCGAAGCGGCTTGGAGGTCTCGAGTGTATTTGCCTTGATGAAGAAAGGTACCCTCCAGTCTGTTTGATTTGGAAGCCAAGGAAGAAGCTCAACTCGCCCATCATGCTCATTTCAAACTCAGAGCTCATGACATCGGAAAAGCGGGAAGCGAGCATGCGAGGAGCCGCCAAAGATAATGTCATCCACATAGATCGGGCGAGCAAAAGATCGGTGCCAAGGCGGCGAATGAACAAGGTCTTGTCAATTTTACCCATCTCAAAACCATGGCTCGTGAGATAGGACTTAAGCCTTTCATACCAAGCTCAGGGAGCTGCTTGAGTCCATACAAAGCTTTGGAAAGCCTGTAGACATGGTTAGGGTATTTGGGGTTCTCGAAACCAGGAGGCTGTCTGACATAGACTTCTTCCTCAATAAGGCCATTGAGGAAGGCACTCTTGACATCCATCTGGTAAAGCTTGAAACCCTTAGAAGCTGCAAAGGCAAGCAGAATTCTAATGGCTTCAAGTCTAGCTACAGGGGCAAAGGTCTCTTCGAAATCTAGACCCTCAACTTGAGAGTAACCACGAGCTACCAAATTTAGCCTTGTTTGAATGACTAGCCCATCTTCACTTTGCTTGTTCTTGAACACCCATTTGGTCCCAATGATATTGTGACCTTGAGGGGGCTCAACAAGAGACCAGACCTTGTTTCTTTCAAAGTTTTCCAACTCCTCATGCATAGCGTTTGTCCAAGACTCGTCAGATAGAGCATGACAAACGTCTTTGGGCTCAAATGAGGCGACGAAGGCAGAATGGAGACAGAAGAGAGACAAACCGACCTTAGAGCGTGTGACACGCTCAAAGAGGTCTCAATGATCTGCTCTCAAGGATGGTCCTTTTGAATGTGTCTTGGAGGTCGGGTGAGATGAAGAAGTGGCCTCTACCTCATTAGCGAGGCGAGATAGGGGCAGAGCCACTAGCTTGGAAGAAGCAGAAGGTAAGGGCTGATCTCCTCGAGGTGCGGTGGAAGAGGGCACCTCAAGAGGAAGAGAAGGAACTGGATCGGGTAAACAACCCTCATCTCCATCCTCCTCATCGTCCACAAAGATGGACTCGGTCGCTCTAAGAAACACGAGATATCGTGCCTAGTCCTGGGATGGCCTCATCGAAGGTCACCTCCTGAGTTTCTAACAATTTACTAGATTCGCGATTCGGACTCTATAGGCACGAGAAGAAGTCGAGTAACCCGAAAAGATCCCATCACAAGATCGTGACTCGAACTTATCTAGGTTCCCGGACTTGAGAATAAAACACTTGCAACCAAACACACGAAAATGCGAGGCGGGTTTTCGCCCATATCTCAACTCATAAGAAGTGCGATGCAAGAGTGCAGAAGAAAACTCATTAGAAACATGACAAGCGTAGCAATTCCCTCATTAAAACTTCCTAGGTGTAGAGTACTCATCAAGCATCGTCTGGCCATCTCGACCAAGGTGCGGTTCTTCCTCTCCACAACGCCATTTCTTTGAGGGCGTATGGAGACGAGGCGGTGCTCTACACTGTCTCACCACAAAAACTCTCAAAGTAGGAATTCTTGAACTCGGTGCCATTATCGGTCTGAATTGCTCGTAATGCACAGGGAGCTCAACAGAAAGCCTACTAAAAGACCACGAAAAGAGTAAGCGTCTCATCCTTGAGGCTAAGAAGAACACCCAAGAATACCTCGAGAAGTCATCGACCACGACAAGTGCGTACCACTTCCTCTCCTCGATTGCACTCTAGTTGGTCCCTTGTGTCCATATGGGCGATTGACACAGTGCATCTGTCATAGTCATCAGAATCGGAGGATGTGAAGCGGCAACCATTTTGCCGTCTTGGCAGGAGCACAAACAAGATCCTTGACCATTTTGAGTTTGGCAAACCACGAATGAGATCGTGGCCACTAACTCGGTCGGATGATCAAATCCTATATGACCAAGTCTCCTATGCGAGAAAGACAAATCACGGGATTGAAGCAATTAAACATCGGAGAGGATCACGGAAGATCGAGAAAAATCAGCACGAAAAATCCTCCCATAACGAGAAATCCATAAACTAGACTACAGAAGAATCAAGAATTTTGCAATTGTTTTTCTTAAAGCTCACCTCGAAACCGTCATCGGTGGTGAGAGATCGAAAGCGATTATCTGCGACTTACTTACTAAGGCAACATCTTTTAAAATAAAAGAATCATTAATGCTCACAGTACCTTTAGCGATGGCGCGCCCAAATGAAGCATCTCCAAGGTGATCGTCTCATCACACAGGCGCGGGCTAGAGAAGAAAACCAACGAGACTCACGGTCATATGGCGTGAACAACTGAGTCTACAATCCGGACCTTTCCTTCCCCGGCGACCACGAGTCAAGCAGAGTAAAGTCTCGATCTTGGGGTGAATCAAAGAGATTTTGGCACCCAATCTTGAGTAACTCGTGAGCAGATGAAGTAGTCAAGCAAGGCCGACCTCTATCTACCCTCGCTCTCTGTCACTCAACAAGTCAAAAGATCTCGACTGTTGCTAGATCCATTGCTATGGAAGAAGCGAGTCGAAGTGCGATAACATCTTGATCTCGCCATGAGTAGCTATCTCGAAAGGAAAACGAGATCTACCCTCGGGGCGGCGGAGATTACGACCAAAGGGAGCATGAGGACGAAACTCGAAAAACTTCGGAAAAACCAAGTCCTCGATCTTGCCCAAAATCATCGGATGGAACAAACCTAGACCTCGTGTTGGTCTTAGGTGCACTCAAGATCTGGGGTGACCTTGAATGTACCTAAGAGACTCAACATGGTCTCTGTGCGATCTTGGCGCGCTGAAGCAATGATCAACTAAATGTCCATCTTTACGATGAAGGTGCAATGATACTTCGCCTTACGAGGGGCGAAGCTGCGGTGGGATCACCTTCTTGTCAAATCCTTTGAACAAAACCCGCCGACTTAAAATTGACTTTCTCATCCCGGCTTAGTTTTGATCACACACAGTGCTATGGTTTTGAGCACGACGGTGGATGCTTCCTCATATCCTCCTCGATATCATATCCTAGACCACGATTAAATCTGCAAATTTTAGATTTGTCTAGAATGAGATTGAGCTTCTTCTTGCCTCCTACAAACCTCTCGAGAGTGTTCATAAGATCTTGACACTCCAGAAAGAGAGAGGTGCAAGAAGAGCGAGGGGAAGAAGGGACAGCAGAAGGTAAGGGAGCAGAAGAAGAACCACCAACAGAGGAAAGATTGGCTTGTGCACGCACAGCCGACTTTGGGGGGACAGTCCTACTGCTAGCAGATTGGTTCACGTTACTAGGCGTCTCTACCAAACCCTTAGACTTCTTCCCAAAGACACACAATACAAGCGGATGATTGTGTCTCTAGAAGGTCCTTAGTTAGCTTCACACATTTTTCATCCAATGCAACCAAATCACATTTTAGTTTATTACAATGATTGCAAGGTGAGCTAACAAGGTCCTTAGAAGCATACTGAGCCAATTTGTTATTGTGATCAATCATTTCTTGAAGCTGCTTAGATCTGATTCTAGTTCAAATATTAACTTAGGGCCAGTTTAAACAAGAAACAACGAGGCTCTAGTAGCGCGACTTGAAATTCAACAATTTTGTGATCTGCCGTTTAGGTTCATCTTGAGATTATTACAATTTTCACAAGTTTGAGTGGATCAAGCAAAGATGGTATAAAGACCTCTAAGCGAATTGTCCTTAACCTCACATGAGGTGCAAGCGATAGCCTCAACGGTAGTGGATGAAGGAGGTGCTATCCTACTCATCTCTAATTCAGCAAGAAGGCTAATGTTCTCTACCTTAATCATGTCAAGTTCGGAGGACACACTATCATGTAAGGTCCTTAGTTTTCCATATCATCAATCAAAGCACAACATGTGTCACATTCATCACGGGAGGGAGCGGATGTAAGTAAAGTGAGCTCCGTGATAGTCTAACTACTTCCTTCTCCAACCCAACACACTTAGTCCTAGACTTAGCATGGAATCTACCTAGCTTAAGAAAAGCATCATTAAGCTGGTCATAAGTGGGACTAACCTCGTCGGTCGGATCTGACTCATTGTCGCTCGATTCGCCCCGAGGGCCATGAAGCACATCTTGGGAGAAGTTGCCGTCGTCCTTGGGATCATGATCGTCCTTCCCATCATCGTCCTCCACCCCTCCACCTCGGCGGTGTCCGGCTCGTCGAGGCGGTGAGGACGCGATGGAGCAACTTCTTAGCCTTCCCAAAGTTGCGGAACTTCTTCTTGCCTTGGTCAGTCTTTGAGGGCTTCGTGTTGCGGTTCTTGTCGATGTAGTCGTTCTTGCTTGGACCGCCATAGTCACCTTTGCCCTTCCCAAGCTTGGGACGGTTTGCTCGGATGTGGTTGGGGCCACCACACTCGAAACAAATCACAGGACCTCCTCTCTTACCATCCCTCCTCCTCTTGTAAGCATGGGAAAACTTCCGAGCTAGGAGGGCTAGTTGTTCATCCTCAAGTGCTCTAGCGATCATCGGTTATGTCACGAGAGCGACTAGGAGAACCCACGTGTCGACTCGAAGAAGATCCGAAGTGGGATCGATGACTAAAGCCATCATTGTGACTTCGACCTTGAGAGACAATGTCAATCTCGTGAGTCTTGAGGCGAGTAAAGCGCATCAAGAGTCGAGTCGAGAGGTCCGTGCTATCTTTGATGGTAGTCACTTTCATCTCCCAAACACGAAGATCAAGTGCGAAAGCATCATCGGCGTTATCCGAGTCGGGTATGTAAGACCGACCGCTCGGAGGTTGCTCAAGATTTTGTGAAAGCGCGAAAAGCACTCGTCTAAAGATTCACCAAAGAAGCATTTCAAATTTCTTGTACTCACGCTTGAACCGGTCTTGTCGAACCGTCTTAATCGAGTGGTGCCCTCATGGTATGCATCGAGGTCACCCGGATGTAAATGGCGTAAATCAAATGAGAGATACGATCAAACTCATACGCTTAAACCACGAATGATTATGTTCCTTGCCTTAGCATTTGCCTCAACATCGCCCATGTTTCCGGCATTGATGTTCTCATCGGCGAGAACAACAAATCTAACCTTCACCTTTCTCCGGATGGCATACCCACGAGCACGGATGTAAGTTTCCATTCGGCTCTTCGGAAGGGTAATCGGACCATCAAAAGCGGAGGCTTGGTGGAATACTTGTCCGTTGCCATGGCTCAACCGACCGGTTAAGATCTATCAAGAAGAGCTAACCGGCTCGATACCAATTGAAGGACCGAAATGGCAGCGAGAGGGGGTGAATGGTGCAATAAAATTAAGAACTCCCTTTCTTGTATTTAAAGCAAATCTACAAAGCCCTCTGGATCTCTTAAGAAGAGTGAAGCAAAATCGAGAGAATCAAAATAAACTTTAGATCGTTACGTCCGAAATCGGAAGGTCCGATTCTACCGTGATAGTTCCGCACTCCGGTAGTTCGGGATGCGTGCGGAAGTTCCGCTGCGATAGTTCGCCGTGGACAATCGGAAGTTCGATTGTCTGACCAAGAAAACGATCGCGCTCGGGTTTTCCCAAAATCCAAAGTGCTCAATCTTGAATGCTCTTCTCTGGTCAAGTTTCACGAGGACATCATCCTAAGCAACATCTTGACCTCATGGAGAAGAATCGCAAACAAAGATTTAACAAACAACCCAAAATCGGATTTCTTGAAGAAGGGCAAGAAAGACCAAAACCGAAATAGACACGATTCTCGATTCCTAGTTCATGAAACTTTGAGGATACATTAGCAATATCAAAGCGAATCTAGATATCAAGTTTCATGCTATTTCATAAGACGAATCAAAAGATATGCCAAAACCCTAGATATTTAACATGAGAACAGAGAGAAAGAAGAGGACATAAACAAGTAATCAAAACTCGAGTTTCATTGATAGATATCAAATGTTTACAGATGGAAACACAGAGGAAAGATTACATAAGATTTGGATCATACTCTCCCTCTCAACAAGCTCTCAAAAAGCAAAACAAATCTTTTCTAGAGCTAACCTAATTTTCTCTCAAAAGTCTAACCCTAACCCTGTGGTTCTCCCTATTTATAGCCTTGGCTAATGGGCCTCCAACCCATTAAGCCCGCTACACCGAACGGAACCGCCTCCACTTTTGCCGCTTTGCGAAAAGACCCTTCGCCCCTTGCGCACCTTCCGAAGCCTCCGTACACCTTGTTGTGCACGACTATAACCGCTTCAAGATTCACGCCGTCTTGACACATCCCGACCGTTCGACCTCAACGCCTCCTGCGCCTAGTCCGGTCCACGTGTCTCGCCACGACTCCATCTTGATGCCTGCGCATCAACACGCACAAAAACACATCACATAGCATTGCACAATATCATAGCATCAATATTTGTATAAGACTCAAACTCATACAAAATCAAAATCACAATTCAACCTTCTCTGCACAGTTCTGGACACAATCGGAAGTTCCGCACTTACCACAGCGGAAGTTCCGATTTCCGGAACATCCGCACTTGTCAGAATTATCGGAAGTTCCGTGCTTACCACTGCGGAACTTCCGATCTTCGGAACATCCGCACGCCCAAACATTCTATTCCGATTTTCGTCTCAGAGGAATCTCAATACCAGTATTATCGGACACTCCGCTACCCCATCTGCGGAAGTTCCGATTCTCTTCAGCCGAAACCAAAACCCAGGTAAATCGGAAGTTCCTTTTCCAACACCGGTAGTTCGATTAATCGAACTTCCGCTCCATACACAATGTAGTTCGATTTCCTGACCTGACCGAAATAGTCCAAACCAAAAACCTCAACTCTCAATCTAATCAACACACTTGTCAAATACTCATCACTCAGAGTGGAGGACCTCTCACATGGTCTCTCATATTCTTTTTCATCCACGTCAGTTTAAATCCTACGTAGCAGAGTCTATAGACAGATAATGTAAATTTATTGTACATGATCTAAGTCTAGCATAATTTTATTGTGTGTATAAAGGCTACTAGTAAAACTATATATATATAAAAATCCCTACTACAACTACCATCCATCATAATCCCTACTCCAACTTCCCAGGTCCTCGAGATAAGTAATCACAGACGGTTCCCTCAAAGAACCGTCTGTGATGTAACCGTTCTTTGAACCTTATAAAAAACAACATCACAGACGGTTCTTTGAGGGAACAGTCTGTGATATGTAATCACAGACGGTTCCTTCAAAGAACCGTCTGTGATGTGGAAACATCATAGACGGTTCCTTCAAATAATCGTCTGTGATGTTTGAATATCCTGAGCGGTTCTTTGAGGAAACCGTCTGTGATATCAAACATCACGAGCGGTTATTTGAAGGAACCGTGCGTGATTAGATACCACGACGGTTCCCTCAAAGAACCGCTGCAGTGATGTTGTTTTTCATAAGGTTCAAAGAACCGATAGGGTTTTGCTCTTAACCCTATCGGTCCCGACCTCTGCGCGCCTCCCAACCCGGCGCCCCTCCTCCACCGAATCTGTGCGCCTCCTCTCCGAACTCCTTCCCCTATCGGTCCCCGACCTCTGCGCCGCCTCCCCGAACCCGGCGCCCCTCCTCCACCGAATCCGCGCGCCTCCTCTCGAACTCCTTCCCGACCCGGCGCCCTCCTCCCGACCCGGCGCCTCCCGACCCGGCGCGGAGGAGTTCACGGAGGAGCCGCCTGCGTCCGCTCCCGACCACAAGGCGCCGCCCACTTCCACTTCCGCTCGTTCGCCTCCGCCGCCCGCCGCCACATGCCACGGCCGACACCACCACCTCTTCCCCAAAGCCATCTCCCGGTGATACGTGCCCCATACATCCTCGCCCTCAAACCTATATAGATCTCTCCCTACCGGTGCTTGGTGGGTTAATTGGCGTGGAGAGTGATTGAATTAATCGATACAAGATGGGGATACAACAATTAAGTCATTTAGATCGGCGGGCACCCTCATCGAGACTAATCTTTGAGTCTAGCAACTGCTGCAGACCTTTGCGGTTGATCCATTATGGTTGGGACTAAATGGGGATCTTTATTGTTGTGTGCATAATGTCGGCTATCGCGGGCATTTTGGATGGTATTGTGTGCATTAAGTCATTAAGGCATCTCAATCAAATGATGCGATCCAAGTGCTAATCTTTTGTGCTAATTTTGTCTTCGAGTTCTATGAAATTTACGTAAAATTTAGGTTTTACGATATTGTGTATTCCAATTGACTTGACTTGTCTTTGCTTTTTGGACTTTGGGAGTCATGGCTAATCAGTAAAAATCTGTTGCCACAATTACAACATTCAGGTCAAAATTTATGGAAGTGTTGGCATAAGTCAGAATTATAAAGTATTACACAGAGAACAAGGTCCTACTATAGTGCCCAGAGAACTAGGCATGCTTAACTTTCCAAACTAGCTTGCTAAGCTAAGTGTGAAAAATAAACCTTTCTAGAATTTTATTTGTTTACGTTTTATTTGACAAATACCATGCTGGTAATTAAATAAGTACAATATTCATGATGCAAATTTTGCAATATAAACTATCCTTTTCTTTCTCAAACCTTTAGTTTTTAATCTGAACAAAAGCCTTGAGGAGAATGGCATATTTTTTATTTGGATTAGATGATACTCCCACCAATCACAAAAGAATGTCATTTTGGAGTACGTGCAGTCAAACTTTTTAAACTTTGGCTAACAATATATTTCTCTAGCAGTCTCTTTTGTATGTTTGTATGGGTTGGTCGGATAAATCATCAAATTAGCATAAGTTTTGCATAATATCTAAAATCTAGCAGTCTCTTTAATAGTACTAATAGTTCTCTAGCAGATGTCTGAGAGTAAAGGGTTTCCTGAGATACTAGTGTACTAGTCTAGGAAAATTGGAAAAATCTGAGTCAAAATCGGATACACAAGACATAAACCAGGAGGATAACAACCTACTGATTGCGGCCGATGGAAGCATCACCCAGTAAATTACACTGGGTAAATTCCTTTTCGCTAGAATCAGCCATGATATGCAATCCAAGGTAAAAAGTAGGATATCTCACTCACTTCTACAGGTGAATGATAAGTCCTATTGCTGTAAAACAAATCGAAGAACAGCGACCAACTGACATAAAAGTTGCTCACTTATAGCATGAGTTTAGCCTTGCCATCAATGCACCACACCTGAAATAGCAGTCTCCACTTTAAAATTTTCCCATGTCCTCTTTTGGTAGGACAATTCCATTTATGCCTTTTGTGATTACTTATTTTAAACAGTGCATGACTCTCATAACCTTGAATCACTTGAGTCACTCTTGTTGTCTTTGGCTTTTTTTATTAATGATGAATTCCTACAAGAGACAAACAAAAAAAAAACATGACAGTGTTGCATATCTGAAATGGCAACAAAAAAGGCATTATTTCAGCCCAACTGCTTTACTGGTAGCTTTTCTATCCTCCATTTGTGTTATCCGACCAACCCATACAAACATTATTTCAGCCCCACAGTCAAGTAAGAAACAAGCGGTGTTTACGTACTCAAGCATGGCATTATATTGACTTACAATCCATCACCTTGCACAACATTCGCATCATTAATGTGACCTTCTTTGAAATATTGTCTTACTAGAGTTTGAAATTGATCGATATATTGCATACTTGAGTTTATATTATCATATTCATTTCATGAAGTGTATAGACAATAGGATTGAGATAGCAAAGACTTGTTCTTTTGCAACTCTCCTTCTGAGAGCACAAACTATCATCAATCTTTTGCAAATCAGTGCTAATTACAATAGGATTAATGCTTAATTTTGTAACTTACATAGATAGCAAGTAAGCGAGATGGCAGAGGCGCCGTCTTCGCCGCCGTCACCGACGCCGCACATGGCAGAGGCGCCGTCTTCGCCGCCGTCACCGACGCCGCAGATACGTAAGTGAGATGGCAGAGGAATATCGAAATTGCCTCCTGGCCGACTGACCATCACGGAGGTCAGTGACGTTGGGGTTCCTTTGAGTCCCCCGGCATCAGCGGTGAGATTCCGGACCATCTGCGGGATACTTGCAAGGGAAAATGTCCCTATCACCACACCAAAGTGGAAGTCTCTGACAAAAGATCAGAGACGCGCGTCTTTGTGGGAAGACCTTTCAGCGGGTTCACTATCCGGAAACACACATGAAGCGCGTCGAGCGGCATGCCTTGCTCTCCATGTGTCACGCGTGGAGGACCTTCAAGAGCGTTCTTGTCACGCGATGCGTGAACAAGAGTGAGACGCCCTTCACGAGTTTCCATTCTTGACGCGGAAACATGGAACGCCTTTGTGGCTATGAAGGCGACGGATGAATTTAAGGAGGAAAGTGCGGCGCACAAAGCAATCGAGCACGAAACACTCACCCCACGGACTCGGCACCACTGGTGCGCGGCTAAATCCGCGCAATGGGAGGCGGAGGAGGAGAATCTATTTCTGATATCACACACCCGCGTTCCCTAACTCGGTTAAGCGAGGCAAAAGTCTCGTCGATGGCGTCACTTTCCCAAAACCGCGGACGAGAAGTGTCCCAGCGTGTGGTAAATATGTCGAACTACCTACTTGTTTATAAGTCCATAACTTCATAGTGACTATAATAACATGATGACCTCTTGCAGCGTGAATTGATTGCCCAAACTTCCAAGGCGCCTTCCAAGAACACAGGAGAAGGATATACTATCTACGGCCCTAGGAAACAAGGAGCACCGGGTCGCACGCGAGGCAAGGGGTTAACGTACCTTGGGTACATGGATTCGCAGACGACTACTTGATGTATAGAAGTAGGAAGAGATCCAAGGCGAAACGACAATCGATTGGAACCGCTTAAGACATAATTTCAGGGCGGATAGCAAGTTTGCGGGATCAATCGAATCAAGTACCCGCAACCAATGCAAGCCGCCCTGTTATTGCGGGAACCACCTCGACATCGGAGTAGTGTCGCGTCCACGCATAATTTTGAACATGACGACGACCAATTACCGATAGACCGCATCAAGGTAATGTACATCTATGGAATGCACCAAAGATAGACCTATAGGGCGCCTTAGCTAATTGTGTATCGTTTTGTAGGAGCCGACGGCCCGCAAGCTCAAGCGAGGTTAGTTGGGTCCATTCCTATTGAGGTCAAGCGGGGATGGTGCATCCATACCAGAAGGAGCGAAGACAAAGACGGTGTCGGTGGCGCATGGTTACGCAAGGGTGGAGGTGGACATGGTACATCAACATTTCATGGCCGTCCCGGCCGGACATTCGCCCAACGAAGAGATCACAACACTAGGGGATGCCGTGTACTTTTATCTAGTGGCCCAAGGCGGACATCGTCCTGGACCCAGCAGTGCCGCAATCTCAACAGACCATTCCTCTCCAGCGGGACCCTCCATGACTCCACCTCATATTTCGCCTCGAAGGCCACCTCATCGGTTCCGTGGAGAAGACGCCAAGGAACAAGAAAAGCGTGCTACCGTATCGGTTCCCGAGTCGTCTCGCAGGAAGACGCTGCCAATCGTTAAGGCCAAGTCGAAATCGACAAACATTAAGCCGCCTCCCAAGTCCCAGAAGCATGGGAAGTACTCCATCGGAAAACCGTTGTGCCCTAACGCACAATTAGCCCGCGCTGGATTTGCTTGTCAGGCTTTGCATGCACGTACTGCGAATACCGCAAAGAAGGGGTGCGATCTTCGGAATCACCGTCGCATACAAGGATGAGCATTTCTTCAACGGCCGCAACCGTGGTGGGCTTCAACGACTTATTCAACATATTCAATCTCGAAGCCCTCGACGCCTCACTTCTACGATGTTGGACACTGTAAGTGTGTACAATCAAGTTCTACATTCATGTAATACCGATAAATATCATAACTCATTGCTTATGTATAGATACATGATGAAATATGCCCGGGAAGGGCGAGAACCGGTGGGTTTCCTCGACCCACACGTGGTATCTATGCAAACCATCGAAGCAAACGCGACCTTCGTCGAGAACTACATAACGGCGGCATTGCTTCTTCAGACTCACAAGGACTACATACTAGTGCCCTACAACCAGGGGTAAGTGCTTCACTATTTGCTATTCAAATTTCATTTGTACTTAGGTTTAATAGTTATAGCGACATACATGAGTAGGTACCACTGGATCCTTTTAGTCATTATACCGGGAGGAACAACGTGATATATCTTGATTCCCTAGTCAGAAACGATCACGACTTCAGCATTCTGCAAGGAATACTCGACAAGTATAATCATTTCCTCCATACATAACTCTATTGTAGTCTTCCTTCGTTTGAAATGCCCGAGGATAACTTTTTTCAATTATGTAGTTCGTTCATCTCCTATGTTAGCCAACAAGGAAGATCTGATGGATCCAATACCAACTAACACACGGGACGAAATTTCGAGTGCAGCGCTACAACACAATAATCCTATATATATCATACTTCATAAAAATGTGTCTTCAATGACTATACGTATATATGTAATTCTATTTTTGCAAAGGCTGCTTGACAAAAAAATGATGAACTATGTGCATTCTCGTTTGCCATCATATGCGAGAAATCATTAGTGCTAAGATGAAGAATCAGGAGGTTTGTCAATCTCGAAATAATTTTTTGTAATTGCAAATTCAAATATATATCCTTACCATTTTTCTTGACCTAGCGGCGGGGTTTGATAATAGATTTACATGGACTCGTTGCGCAAGAGCTCGTGGAAGTTCGAGGCGCTATGCACCTTTATCATGACAGAAATAGTTGACAAAGGAGAGTTTCACTCCATCGCCGACCTAGAGATTCACGCAAACAATTGACTTAATTGTAATCCAATTGTACAACTATAGCGAAAATACTTCAACAAATTCGATCTTTATTAATTTATTTTGAGTAATGATCAATTTGAGTTGTCAACAATTGATTATCTGCGATGTATCTGTTTTTTGTACATGCTTGTTTTCAGAGAGCATGGCTAGCAATTCCTGAGGCTGGCCAAAAAAAACAGCAAATAATGTAGCTAGGATCGCTCACTACCACATACGATTTTATGTTGAAACCGTCTGTGAAGGCTATTACCACAGACGGTTTCAACATAAAACCGTCTGTGATAAGTGCTTATCACAGACGGTTTTTAAGTAAACCGTCTGTGATAACTACTTATCACAGACGGTTTACTTTAAAAACCGTCTGTGATAACCACTTATCACAGACGGTTTGTAACTGAAACCGTCCGTGATAATAGTCTCACAGACGGTTTTGAATCGTCTGTGATAACTGCTTGTTATCACAGACGAACAAATATAGACGGTTCGGAAACCGTCTGTGATGACGGTTCCGAACCGTCTGTGATGACGGTGGCACAACTCGAACACGTCTTGGACTCTTACTCATTGAGCTTATTGAGGCAGTCGGTCTCATCCACGACTTGCCCAACTCACACTCGGACCTCAAGTTGGTCACAACATTAACTTGAGTAACACACGGACTCGACTCAGGACGGCGAACACATTTTCTCAACGTCTCATACTTAACACTACTTACTTGATTCAGGAAGACGAACACATCTTCTCAACGTACCCAGACTTGACTCAGTGTCATAGCAGTGTTGGTTCATCATCGCTGAGAGCTTCAGCAAGAAGCGATTTCTCCTTCTTCGGCTTGCGGCATTCTGAAGCAAAGTGTTCAAAATTCTGACAATTATAACATCTCACCTTTGTCTTGTTAAATTTTCAATTATTGCGGCCTCGTCTACCACCACCATTAGAGCTGCCGAAAAAACTCTCGCCTTTGCCTTTCGATGATCGGGCAACCCACTCGGCGCGAGTTAACAGTAGGTGCTCATCTTCACTGCTGCCAGATCCTCGGATCTGTTCCTCGTGTGCCTTCAAGCGACTAATCACCTCCTCAACCGTCATCACCTTGAGGTCGCCAAACTGCTCAATGGTAGAGACGATTCTGAAAACTTTCGAAAATGGCTCAAAGGAACTTTATCACAATATACCTTTAATCCATCTTGTCCCCCAAGACTCGGATCTGGTTGACAATCATCGTCAACCTCATGGCGAAGTCGTCGATCGACTCCGTCTCTTTCATGCATATTCCCTCGAACTCGCTCTTGAGAGTCTGTACTCGCGCTTCCTTGACACGATCGGCACCAGATGCATCATCTTCAATGTCTTCCACGCATCTTTGGCCGTCTTCTTTTGGGCCAGTAGGAATAGTATTTTCCCCGAGATGCCTCCATAGATCACTGCCAAGGCCATCTGATCCCTGCACATATCGACGTTGTCGTCCTCGACTGCGTCCCACACTCCCTGATCACGCATGTACACCTTCATCTTGATAGCCCATACTGCATAATTGCTCTTGGTGAATATCAGATATTGCGTGAAAACAGAACTCTGCTCCGAACCGCTTGGTTCTCCGTTCTTCGCCATAGTTCTGATACCAATTGTTGGAACAAATCGAAGAGAAAATTGCCCTCGAAAGAAACACGCATATTCAAGAAAGATAAGAGATAATTTGGTGCTGCATAAGTCAGCTTTTCTATTGCTTTGACTCTCAATCTTTTTACATTGCTTGTTTACTGTTACATGGTGCTAGTGCTAGTTATATAGTACCGAATGTATGTATGTATGTAACTCGGATTCGGCCTTGAAGCTGACTTGGATATGGAAGTAGTAAAATGAAACTAATATTTAAACAAAGATTATCTAACAATTCTGAGGCCTGGCATATCACCTGTCATCTTCTTAGCATCTGCCCAAGCCACCGCCAGAACACCTGCATACTTGACCACCGCGTGTCCTCTGAAAATGCAAATCATTTCTTAGTTTCCAGATCATCCGCAACACAACAGCATTAATCTTATTAGTCATCTTGTTCCAATGATCACTAATCCTCAGAGTAGCTATTGATTCAAAATTATTACCAACTATTCTACCCATTAACCCTCAGAACTTTCCAAATAACTGTTCTGTACAAT